>JAAOAM010000024.1:0-305940 GCA_013396015.1 Fusarium mexicanum | reverse complement strand
TTCTTTTATCTTACTTCTTAATCTTAAATATTAAACTTTATTACTAATAGCCTACTTTTTATATCTTATTTAACTAATTAAACTAGTTAAATTATTTACTTTTTATAATATTTTCTAATTAACTCCTAAACTTTAACTTAGTATTATAACTATAAATAAACTAGTAATACCTTAAAAATAAAATAGATAAGTAATTTAAATCTTTACTTTTTAATAATACTAGTTTTATTAAATTACTTACTATAGTTTTAATTTATACTAACCCCCTATTTCTAATTTATACTTATCTCTTATTATTAATAGTGCAGTTTTAATTTATATAGAATTCTAATTTGCATATACTTTGTACGATTTAGAATTTAGAGTTAGGCAGCAGTGCCTGGACACTTATCACAGACTACAGTCGGCGTAACGGCACGTCCTGTATACACCTTTAGCACCCTTCCAACGCACCACCACTAACTGTGAGCCCAAGCTACCCATCTCTGCTCCCTGAACCATCTGTCTTCGATCCTTCTCTTAACATCCAGACCGAAGCCAAAGCTTACCATGATAGAAAGGCAGAAGCTCTCCTTTGCTCAGCAGTCACAGCGCTGATAGATCCATTTCTCTCAGTCAATATTGGCTCAGGTATTCTGCCTGCTGTGTAGGCCCAGTTAGACAAAGCCGCCATCGACCGGGATCTCCGCAAACTCAACGTTATAGTGCGTTCGGGGCCGACTCTGAAAGGAGCAAGAGGCTCTGATCCTGTCTTGTCAGAGGTAGGAAAATTTAGCATCCAGATTGAGAGTAATGGGGGAAAAGGATCACCCGGTGTGCAATTACCTGTACATTCGCCGTCGATATCGGCTTCTGGGGCTAAGTGACAGTGGCTTCAGGCAGTGGAAGACGATACTTCAGTTTGCAGAGGGGATGTTATTGGTGTGACCCCAAATATTAAGTATGTACCCCTTGGGATAATGGAGCCGCTTAGGGAAGGATTTGATGCCTCTGTAGGAGTAGAAGGAGATAAGGCTGCTGAGAATCGTCTAGGGATGGCAGTTGCATTAGAAGGGTATTTATTATTGACAAAAGAAGGTGTCGCAAACGAGGAAAGAAGAATTGATAGCTCCTGGTAATAATCCCAATACATGCATCTCTTACAATAATAGTGTTATGGAGAAGGGATCAGAACCCTGGTATATCCTGGTCTTCAACCTATTGGGTTCCTACTGGCGCATTGAGCAGATTGTCGTTCCGCGCAGCCGGCCATTATATTGCACCCTTTGTAGAAAGTTGTATTAAACGTTCCGTGTTTTTATATAGTTCTTTGCTTCTGACAATATTCTTAGCCACAGTGTTTCTCTTTTGTACGTAGGGCATTTAAGACATCACGTCTGCTTATAAACCAGCCGGCTTACATATTTAGCAGTTATATTAATAGTCTCGAAAACCAGTACAGTAGTTACTATGGACGGGTTAATGTGTAGCTTTTGATTCTGCTAAAGAGGTTATATCTCAAATACATTACGCTACTCTCCCGTGCACAGTAAAGGTCCTAGTCCCGCACGCCCCTGTCCATTCTCCACATCAGTCGTCATTTATGTCTTCACCGCCTTACTACCATTTTGCAGTCTTTTCCAAGATTCATTATTCATTAGCCATCAAGTTATCATCAAAATTCTTTCTCAACACAGTCAAGCTTCCCAACCTGTCCCAGAACAACCAGCCGCAACTACCATGTCACCCCCCGAGTCTCAAACAGCCATGGATGACACCGAGTTCGAGAGAACCCTCTTGCAGCTGCGATGTTTTGATACCATGTTCCTTGTGGATGACTCAGAGGCTATGCAGCCCTACTGGCCAGAGATCAAGACACTGATAGAGCGCATTGCACCCATCTGCGCCAAGCATGATCCAGACGGTGTCGATCTGTACTTTGTCAACCACCGACCAGGCGGTGTCCTGGCCAAATTGCCCGGCCTCCAGTCCATCCGCAAGTCGGGCTACACACACATCGGCGGTTTCGTCGGCAACATGCTCTTGACAAGCAAAGGAAAACAGGTTGGCAGCATCTTTGACAGCGTCAAGCCGGCTGGGAAGTGCAACATGGGCGCCAGGCTCGGCGGCCTCCTCAAATGGTACTGCGACAAGTACACAGCCGGGGAGGAGAAGGCTGCTCTCAACATCGTCGTGCTGACTGCCGGCCAATTCGACGATGACATTAAAACGCCCTTGATCAACGCTGCGCGAACCCTCGATGAGGCCAAGGCGCCGATACACCAGGCTGGTGTTCAACTGTTCCGCCTGGGTGGGCCGAATCTTGAACGACAGAAGACACTGCAGCATCTCGACGACGAGCTGCACAAAGAGGCTGGAACTAGAGACATTGTCGACACGGTGACTTGGAGCGGACATGGAACGTCCATGTCGGACGATGAGCTGCTCAAGGTGGTGTTGGGGGCGGTTATCAAGAAGATTGATATGCGTGCCTCTGAGCTGCACCTGGATGAAAAAGCCCCGACTGCCCGCGCTGACCGGGAGTTCGATGAGGATAATGTAAACTAACAGTAAGAGAGACAAGTTTTAACTGTAATGATATGTTATTATACTTTATTATAATGTAAAAATTAAATAAAAGATAATAATAGAGTTATATCCTTTACTATAAATTAAAGGCTAATTTATAAAAAATTCTTATTTAGTTTAAGTATTATTGTTAATACTAGGATATGTATTAATTACTGCTTAACTAATATCTTCCTTTAATATTTTTTTTGTAACTATAACTAGTAAACAGTCTAGCAGAAAAAATTAAATTCTAGCCTACTTAGTAAAACTTGGACTTTTTCCAAGCATACATAGTAGCTCGCTATACAAGCACATTGCCAGGACAACAGTGCTCTTTCCTAAGTCAATGATTAATTCCACTGCTCCCTGTAGCACAACACCATAATGGATACTCTGCGTTCGATACATCAGTGGGCTCGGGATTCTGTGGACAAATATCCACAATTTGGCATACAGAACCCCTCGGGTTGAGTAGGCTTAGCGTGCTCGAGTTAATAGCAGCTTCATGCTAAATAACGTATCGATGCTTGTTAATATTGCATGGAAACCCGGTTACGGTGTGAATATTGTTGAATATAATTGATCATTCTCTTCCGAATTCCCATTTTGGCTGTTCGTTGCGTGGTGATTACTTGTTTAATAGTGGACAAGCCAGAAATCGTGCCTGAAGACATAGTGCCTGTACTTTTACAAAATGGAGTTAAGAAATAATAATAAATCTGGAATATTGCTTGGCTTGCTGGATTCAATACGCTAAAATATTATTTAAGAACTACACTATTATAAGCATATAGTCTAAAGGAAAGTGCTCTCTCTTTCGGTCTTTAGAAATCTACCCAGCTCTTGAACGTCGTAGCTATCAGTCCCACGGAGGTGCGAAATCGCCTAAAGGGCTTTGCCTCTATAGTTCTTCGCGATAGAAACATCTCCCACTTTATAATAGATCCTTTCTAGCTCCTCGTAGTACTTAAGGTAGAGAGGCGTCAGCGAGTAATCGAGGATACGTGGCGCCAGGATCTCAGTTTCAGAAAGCTTCAGAACAGCTTGGGAGGCGTGTTTTGCGGCATCAGTCCAGCGCCGTTGCCTCATTGCCATATCAAGATCAACACGCAGCGCTTCCAATTCCCTTTGGTACCGGTCGGATGTCGCTCGCTCCAACTCTGGGGCGGTGCAGAGGGAGCACCTACAGTTAAATCCATAGTCAGATTCTAGGTATTGGTGACACTCTGTGGATGGCATGGCCCTATGAGTATCTGTTGACAATTATCAGTCTATACTGTAGAACACTGAGTTTTCTTGTTTCAGAGTGGCTCACAGTTGATATAGATCTCTTGCGACGACCTCCATCTTTAAGTAACGTGGAGAGACTCTGTAAAAAGCACTTGGCGCTACGTATTAGTGTATGATGATTACCAAAGGGAAGCTAAGGCACATTCTCACATGGGAACACACGCATGATTGATTCTCTTTGAGTCTCCGTCGTCAGTATCAAATGGCCTGCTGGTATCACACTCACTCAAAACGGCTTACCGCGAACTCAGTAAATAAACCAATGTGAGGGGTTTCATCCCCTAGCACGAAGCCGCAAACGTTGGTTTTGAACAGATCGCAGAGTGGCAGACCCGGAACAAGATTAGCCCTAGACAGTCCAAGTACTCTTCTTTTGGCGTCCTTGGGCAGATGGATGAGTGCACTTTCGAGAAATGATTCCTGAGTCTTATCCCAAAATAGCCCGATCAAGTTCCATGAAATGAGGATAGTCGGAAGGTCTAGTAGGAAAGCTTCGTCTCGTTTGATAGAACGAAGAGCAATAACGCCCTTGCCACTTCCTGGTAGGCTTCGTACTTCATAAGCCGGGATACCGGATCCGGGTTCCAATACAGGACCTGGCACGAAATCCCCCGGAGACGATGAGCCATGGGAGTCGTATTGGTCCCTCTCATCTAATGCGCCCTGGCTCAATAGGTTCGACGCCAGGAGTCGTGATGAGAAGAAGGCCACGGCCATTGCGGAATGAGGGATGAGAGTAGACGTAAGGGGTCTGAGGAATAGAAGTGATAGACTTGGCGACTATCTTGGGTCGCAAACCAATATTAAAATAAGAATTTAACTTATATACTGCCTCCTTGTTTGTATTAGACTCTTTAATGAACTTAATCTACATCTTAGACAGGTGCCTGGCTTATTGCCTTTAGCGAGCATGTTACATTTAGTTTTTTTACTATAGTTTGGCTAGAAGTCGAGTACTTAAAAGTCCCAGAGGGTTCCGAATGCAGGGATATTTTCTGTATAATTTTAGTAACATCCTTACTAATAGTAATTAAGAACATACCCATATAGCATCCTTGCATTATTTCATCGTTCCCCTGTCTATTAGATGTTATAAAAATAACTTCAGCTTCAAACCGCTGCCAGGTTTCCTTTATTAATTGTATTGTATCTGGTCTTTTGCCTTCCTTTTTCGTGTCCCATAGAATCATACGCTTTGGTTCGATATGTTTATAAATAAGGTCTGTTATTGTTGAGCCGAATGTCTTATCTTGGTCTGAGCCAATCCAGATAAGAAACCTAATTTATCGTGTTAGCTCTTGGTGAAGTATATACACTGATGTTATGTCAAACCATACCAGTTTGGACTTTGAATGCAAGTAGACAGCGCAGCTCCAATGCCTGTTCCGGTGCAAACCCGAATTCCTCTCTTGTACATGGCAGAAGAATGCCCAACACCAGCTGGATTCTGTCAGCTCAGAGCCTTATCAGGCGATAAGCTATCTTACCGAACTTAAGTTCTCTTGTCCACAGCGTCTTTGGCGGATCTGAAAGAATCTTTCTTGTAAAGTCGCCCTGGACACCACATACCATGTAGTGGTATGGAGAATTAATGCCCTCGCTAACAATGCCAAAGGCGTGGAATTCCTTGACAGTGGTTCGGCTTATCCTTCCGGTGAGTCCTTGTTGCATTCCTCGATCGAACCGAATGATGGCAACTTTAGGCGAAGGCTGCCTTGTTAGCTAATACCTGGATAAGATTCGATATTATTTGCTTACAAACTCTACTTGTACTGGGACCTCTCGGAGTGTGGCCCAGGGAAGGGCGATGCTGGCAGATGTTAACTATGTTGAGAGACTGGAAGGGATTAGGCGTACAGAATCGTGATAAAGATAGCAAACCATACTTCTTGTCCGCGCAGCAGTCTTCCATGGCCTTTGGTTTTTATATTGCTTAGGATAACAAACGCCCAGGTCATCTAAGGGTCATGGTTAGAATTACCACTCCAGATAGCTTAGAAGGACCTACTGCAAGTCCTAGCCAACCAACAAGGCGGTGATATATCTCGAAGGTATTGTGATAGTTACTGCCAAACTCTTGTCAGCTTTGTTACCGAGATAGGGGCATAGACTTGTGGGAGGCTTACTTGCGAATCCACGGCAAAGCACTGAGTACAGAGATACATATCAATGTGCTTGTAATAACACCTGTTGCAATAACGGAGCTATGTTGCATCGCCCGTTGGCGGATCATGTGAACGAGTTTGAGTATGAACCAACTATTTATCTGTATTAGGGACGCGTTATAATTATACACTTATAAGGCACTCTTACACCGCTGCTGATAACCCGCAACCGGAGTGCAGGCCGCCAATATGTTGTAAGGTCGACGTCGCTGCCAAACGTAGCCGCAAAGGAGCCCACTACATTCCGTTAGTACACATCTCGTATCTATCGCCAGGCTTACATACATTTCGTAAGGTACATATGGTCAGCGTGTAGAGAAGTCTTATGAACAGTTCGTTTCGTACAAGGACTGCGAATAGGAGGTTGCCAAGTACCATTGCCCCAGAGTTATTGACAGCATAGGAGAAGTGACCAAGACCAGCTGATATCATCGCAGCCAGGTTCAGGGAGGTACACAAGACAAACAACTTTCGGTATGTATTGAACCATAGATGGAACGATATCCATCGACTAACAGGCTTCTTTATTGGTATTGGCTTTGCATTGAGACTCGGTATCTTCTTCGACCGTTGTTCTGTAGCTGTTGGCTCTGAGGAAACGTGGACAGGGGGTGGCGATGTCGGAAGACTCGACCTGTCACAGAGGCCCTTTTCTGCATCGTTGTCGGTATGGGTGATCGTTTGACTACTTGGAAAAGCAGTCCCTGTTGAGATCCATTGTGTAGACATTTCGAATGATTAAATTTGACAATCAAAAGAAATTCCCCTGGAACCAATTCCCAAAATCTAGCCCAAGCGGCTCTTACACATACCGACTCCATTCTACGTACAGCTCGACCTCAAGCCAGCACATCCCACAGTAGCACAATCTCGGAAACAGGCTCATCCGAACAAAGATGCCGCTTGCCGTTATGAGACACTATGAAATCCAAAAGGAGTCAAGGGCACGGAAAGAATCTCTTCCGGAAGATAGTGGCGCTGATAGTTCATGGATCGACAGTGCGCCATTGCCAGACCGAGTTAGATCACGACCCGGCAGATCTTATCCTGTGATCGCAATGCCGATTAGGGATTAAGCAACCAATTAGCTCTTTGCAATTTTGTTTGAAACAATTGACTTAACATGAGCCGGATGGAAACGCTTCCGCTAAGCCATAGTCCTATCACCTTTAAGTCTAGATATCGTCATCGACATCATTACCATTCTTACTGCCTAAGCCCTAGAGACGCTTCATTATGCGCAACAAAATACAAAAGCTCCGCCATTACACTTCCGTTATCAAATCACTGCTATTATCTCTATCTAGACTTGCCTTCCTAATTACTATATTGATTTGCGCTTATTATTTACTGACAGATTGCTTTTCTAGTTCCTTGCAATATCCTTCCACGCCTCTTGGCATGCCCGCTTTAGCTGCTCGTTAATATAGCCATAGCCTAACAGTTACTGTTTTTCCAGCGCTTACTAGGCCAGAGCTATACACTATTTCACAAAGCCGTGGTTACAGTGCCCGGTTGCAAATAGCATAAGTCAAGGCCAGCAACAGCTATAGAAAATAGCTAGATAGGGAGAAAATAAAGAAAAGCAACTCCATAAGGATTAGAATCCTCCCGACCGTTGACACTGTATCCCGAGATGTTTAAAGTTGTTAACTTGCAGTGGAAAGAACTTAACGTCAAGCCCTCAACACGTCCAAGGTTACCCCAACATCTACGAATCGCCGCCATGAGATAGCGAGAGTATGGCGCTCCAGTTGTACCATGCCTGCGTCCAGCAGGACCTCCGTCGATAAGTACCAACTTTCGGTTACCCATGCCGTCTGTTACTTCTAGAATGAAGCTGTCGCCACGGCCGGCGAAAACCATATGGAGTATGACTCCGTCCAGGGCCATGTTGAATCCGGTTGGTTTGATTTGGCTTGTGAGGTGGCGTTGTGAGATGAATCAGTTCGCAACAGACCAAAAGAGGCGTGGGATCCGTGTTGACAGCAATGCGACGAGATGCTAATGATGACTTTGCTTCAAAACGTTACAAATGGAATCGGACCTAGGTAGGGGAATGTGCCCGGTACCGATAATAAAGCAATTTACACTGTTTCCCAAGAGAGTTGGGAAGCTTGAAATGGCAATACAAGCGCTGTTGGACGGGGGCTAGATTCTGCACACGAATCCATTTCGAGAATGACCCTTGATGACACCATCAGTCTGGGCTGTGATAAGTCCTCCATCCTACATCTCTAGACTCTAAAATAACGTATAATAAACAGTTGTCCCGTGCACTGTGCAAGTGCATGGTGTGCACTGGGGTGTGTGGAGTCAAGTCGCCGATTTTATTAGTTTGCACCGTATTCCGCACTGTAATGATCATCCGCTTTTTCTTGGGGTATCTGTCTATATTTGGACTAGCGCTTTCAGTACGTTGTTTGGGTCGCAAAGAGAGAAAACTTGGGCGATTTGGAGGTCCAGGGTACGAGCAAAGTTATGTGTCGACTGGCGGCGCAAATGAAATTTTAATGATCCTCAAAGCAGACAGTTTGGTGGCCGAAAAGAGTTGGTCAACGCTAGAGATGAGCTTTAGGATTGGATTTTGAACATGCAGTTTGAATGTTGGGGTGCTTGCACCTTGTGAGTAATCTTATTATTGGCTACCCGTGATAATCAAGGAGTTGTTTTCCCCTCCATGACTGGACTGATGCCAGCAGCAGAAGATTTCAAGTCCCCTTCCCCAATCTCCCCATTCCACCCATGATGCACAAGGTATGCACGGAACCTCTCATCATTTTTGCTCAAGTCCTCTCCCGTGACATTCGGGACAAAGAAATAAGTAACCAAAATTCCCGTCACTCCGCAAATTGCAGCAATGATAAATGTCCAACGCTTCCCTAGATTCAGCTGAATCGGCTTAAAAGCCTGCGTTCCTACAGCTGCTCCAGTCTTGCCCAGCGCTGCACTGATGCCGTAACACGTTCCGCGAACACTCGTGGCGTAGCTCTCGGAGGAGAGCAGACCAAGCATATCTCCAGGACCGAGATTCCCAGAAGATTGCATCAGACCGTAGAATATGACAAACAAGGGAAAAATCTTGGTAATTTGGTCGTATGCACAGCCGATGATCAGACCAAACACCAAGTACCCCGCGAACCCTATCATCATGGTGTTTTTCCTGCCAACTCTGTCGCACATCCAAGCACCAATGAATACACCAGGCAGGGCAATGCAACCGAGGAGTAGCTGCCATTCTGCCGTGTGTAGGAGTGTGTTGCCGCCCTCAGGTACGACCGAGGCAAGGATGGTGCCCGAAAAGACCCCATTTGGAAATGTGACAAAGTCGTAGAGGAACCAAGCACCACAAGTGCCTATCAGGGTTTTCCAATAGTAGCGAAGAACGAGGACATAAGGAACCCTTCGTTTAATGGCACCTTGACGGTAGAGTTTTGAGTTGAGCATGCGTATACGGAAATAGAAAACAGTGAGGGGTAGCAAGATCCCGATTCCAAAACAGACACGCCACACAGTCGAGAGATTGTCAGTTCCAGCGGCTGAGAGAACAATCATGAAAATAGACACTGCAAGTGGACCTCCAAAAGATAGCGGCAAATTTGTAACAAGGATGAATATCGGTCCTCGTTTGTCCAGTGCTCGCTCATTGGCAGACTCAGAAGCAGATGTGCTACTCGCAGGATATTCGCCACCAGTTCCAAAACCAACGACACCTCGAGCAACTGTCAGCATCCAAAACATTCCATCGATGGTCGTGCCGTGTGCCGCTGTGGCTAGGATACCGCCGACAACAATGCACATTGTGGTCAGCACAATGGCTGTCTTTCGTCCAAGGTAGTCGCACGTGAGACCAATGGCAATCTGACCGAGAATCTCACCAACGAGGAGAGCGTTGGATACCCGAGTACTGACAGACGAAGTGTACTGCTCAGGATATTCCTTCTTGAACAGCACATTCGACATAGTCATCAAGTTATTCTGATAGCCATCCGAGATGAGTGCTGCTCCTGCACAAAGAATTGCAAAGAGGTCTGATATTCTTTGGCGACGGTGTACGACATCTTGCGTCATGCCTTCAACGCTGATGGAAGGATTTGCGGTCTTGCTTTCATACTGAGCATCATTCGTGCTCCTTATCTTATCCGGTTGAGTGTCAGACATGATGAGAAATTATGGTGCAGGGAATTACAGAAATTGAACAGATTTTGAACGCGAAAATGTTGACCTTATACCTGGTGGATCCCTTCTCATGTAAGACAATAAATTTGCCGATTTCCCGTTTGTCGTCCCAATTGGGTAAATCACCAGAAGCGCTAGTCTTGTCATCAAGTTCCGACTTCCGAGTTGGCCTATTACAGTTCTTATGCCAGCCATGTGACTTGTGATATCCACAACATGGATATCACGGCTTGGTTATCGCAAGATACTGATTTTTTTCTAGTTGTGAGAAGCCCAGTTTTCATATTAAAATCAGTCGCCATTCGGTAAAAAGAATAAGTATAGACCACGTTTTATATGCTGGTATATTCTGCTTCGCCAGATTGAGACTACGCTAGCTTCTTATGCCAGTCCAAGACTTTGACCAGCCAATTAGTATAGATCAATGCTACATGTGATGCGGATATTCGCTCACTTGCAGCATGAAAGCGGCTACATGGTGTGGGTAGTAGCATCACAAACTCAGGAGCCCCAAGCATCATATGCCCAGATACCTCCTTTGACAATGGCAATCTCGAGGAGCTGGACACCAAAATCAAGATTTTAGCGGTTTCGAAAACTACTGGATGTGCATGCCACTAACAAGAGAAGCAAGGAGCGGCCAAGGGACTTGGGATTCATGTGGGGCCAGAAGATCAACGTTTAAGTGGAGGAAGAGCTCCTAGAGTCTCTAAAGATATGGGCCGAACTATCCTAAGGTCTTTCTGATGATATAAGCTCTCGGCGAGAAGTCTCAACTGGGTCGAATGGCTCAAATACGTCCAATGGAAAGGCAGCTGCCATCGCTTGGAACGCTGCAACGTTTGGGTGCAAGTGGTCTCCAGAGTCGTACTCTTCCTTCAGTCGACCAACATCTTTAGTAGATCGCAGGACATAGTCAAAGTCTACCACTGCGTCAAATACGCCAGACCTCCTGATCCAATCGTTCACATCCCGGCGCGCTCTTTCACGCAGTTCGCAGATTCCATAAGGCTCGTTACCACCCATCGGCCCAATAGTGGCACCCAAGACATGCAAATCGTGCGCATGGCAGCGCGAGACAATCTGGCGATAAGCCTTTTTGAGAGCCCTTGTGACCTGCTGCAAGGATACTAAGTCAGAATCTGCCGTTCCAAGGTCGTTTACTCCATGGAAAACTAGGATGTAACGTCGACCTGGCTGAGCAATAGCGTCGCGATCCAGGCGACTCAAAAGACTTGGTCCTTTTCCGTCTTGTAGAACCTTTCCACCACCCACGGCCTGGTTAATGATTGCAATATTCTGCGCGTATGGATGCCGCTGCATGCGGTCAAATAGAAGGTCTGGCCAGCGGTTATTTGCATTATCCGTGCTACAGCGCCCGTCGGTTATGCTATCGCCCAGAAGAACCAGGGTTCCATGATGAGCAGCATCTAGACATATTTCGACTCCAGAGAGGAAATACCAGTGTGTCGACGACTGCAAGTCAGGGCCGGAGAGTTCAGATGCCATCGACTGGTCGCCATGACAAAGCCAGGAGTCTGTGCGACTTCCAGGATGGGAGGTTATTCTTTGAGAATGATGGCCTTTCTGGAGAAACATGGTAATTGACAGGACTTGTCCCGCCTTGGTTGGGAATTTGAGAGAGTCTGATACCACGTGGGAGCCGCCAGGCACTGAGGTCGGTTGTTCGCCATCAAACAATACCTGCTGTGCTGTGTCCTGAATGATAGAGGAAGAATCACCGGGATGGAGTGAGTCATGCGGTCGAGGAACAGCAATCACAACGCTTGAGATGTGCAATGTCTCCAGCCCAAACAGGTTCGACAGGCGAATCCGGATATAGTCCCCGCCTGCTGTTACTCTCAAAGTCTGTCGGATGGTGGTATTCTGGAAAGCAGCCTCATGCTGCGTCTGGTCAAGTATTAGGGTGAACGAAGAGTAGTTTGGCCTGCCTTACAAATACACAGGATGGCATATCTGCCTCCTCAGTAGGCTGAGGTGTTGGTGCCCAGACTGTCACCCACTTGAACAGAGATTTCATCTCGGAGTAATGACTGGAATTTCTCTGTGTCAAGAGTCGTACATACTCCTATCGCTTTCTTGGGAGGGTCAGGTCGCCGGTGAGTGAGGTTTCGATTGCGAAGAACGGGGATGACAAAAGGGCACGCTACTTGGCCACGGTGCTGAAGGTCTCATTTTGGCTAATGCAGAAAACCCCTCAAGTGATGAACCTTAATGCCGGTTAAATGCAAAGGTGCCATACAAGTGGAGAGATCACGCGTCGGGGCTTCAGTCTTGGAAGCCTAGGACCTTGATGCTACATGATGAAGAGACTTAGGTAACTTTGCATAAATTTGGGATATCCCAATCGAGTCTAGGATAGCTTTTCCCAAGTTCGTTTTGATATCCTATCCTACATTAAGATTTGAGCTTCATGCATGGGCAGTACTACCTCATCAATTATCTCCATTTTCATCACGCCCATAATCCAACACCGGATGTAATCAATCGTGTCTAGTCTTGTATAATAGGACTGAATAACTTCCTAAGCTGAGTCTACTTGGCGAAGCTTCCCAGTGCCGTACCTGAGAATACGTTTGAATGTTCGCAATAGAACCCTTTAGCCTTACTGGCACTAGTTGTTCAATCCACCACGCCTTCCGGTAAAACCGAGACATAATCAAGTGATGCCATGTCTTTTCCAGCTGGGTAACCGATCACTGTCAGCTCGGAACCCTCTCGGACATCAACACCACGGAAGTAAACTCTGGTGGCTGAATGTCCGTCTAGATACTCTGAAAAGTCATGGCCGAGCCGTGTGTCAAGGTCACTTGTCCACTCTCCGACAGCCTTTCCATCTAGAAGAACCTCATACCGTGCATGCCCACCAGTGTGATCAAAATAGTTGACAGCAATGTCATACCTTCTTGAGGGGAACGTTAGTGTCGTGGTTGCAACAGCCTTTTCTAACGATGATGCTACGATGGCACGGCCACCAGACGCTGCTTCTGGAGGCGTCACGCCAACAATGGTATAGCCATTTAGCTGCATGCTTTCGGCTTCTATACGCCACGGATAGTTCCCGACGCGGTTCTTGTCATCCGGGATGCCGCACTTGGCCAGATAAAAGTTGTTCACCGAGTCACGCCAGACGAGTGAGTGGCCTGCTTGATACCCAAGCTTGAAGGCAACGTGCTCAAAACGGGTTTCGTCTATCAGGCCCTTCAGAGTTGCCCACCTGGTCACAAATGTCTGAGCATTTGCGGAACCTTCGTAGTGGGCATCGTATATGTGTTGGATTACGGTTTTACCAGACTTGAGCTTGTGCGTATACGGAACGTGATGAAACCACAAAAGTAGATCGTCTGGCGTTGTCTCGATACTCTCAAACTGAGCAGCGACCTGAGGTGGATATTGGGCTGCATAACCCGTCCCAGTGGCAGCTGTGCGGTCCATGCCGAGTGCCTTGCTATCGGCACGAGTCCATTGACCCCAGCCGTTTCCATCTTGTGAACCCGGGCTGGGGCCGTAGTGCGTGTAGAGGATGTCGCACAGGGTTTGGATCCCGAGATTACCGCTATAGGCTTCATATGTAGGCCAGGATTCCATTCCGATCTCGCGGATGGTGTCTATCACCTTCTGATTCTCCGCAGTAAATGTCAGGCGAATCCAATCCAGCAGGATATCCTGCGCTGGAGCAGCCGCGTCCCAGCACAATCGACCGTATGCATACAGGTTTGACATAGACAGATGGTGTCCCAGCCATGTGGGGTCATCCCCAATGTTGGTCACTGCAGCATAACCACCCTTGTTCAAACCATAGACCTTGCCAGAGGCGATATCTCTTACAAGAGACGGCTTGTCATTGATACGCATGTCGAAGCCGAGAATCGTCTCCCATTCTGGGGCCATGTACACGTAATGTGACTGCTGACCCAGATACTCCTGGCACACCATAAACTCACAGATGACGGGAGTCTTCCGGAGATGGGCGAACAGAGTCGAAGGGGGCTCACGAATCTGGAAGTCTATTGGACCAAATTTGATCTGGATAATGACATTATCTTCGAACTCGCCATCAAGGTGAGCGAAATACTCAACCGCGGCGTTGGCTCTGTCGTTCTTGAGATCGGACTCATCCAGGTGATGATTGTAAACAAAAGCTCGATACATGACGATGCCATCACCGTGAGGTTTCAAGGCACGGGCGAACATGTTGGCTCCCTGTGCAAGTGTGCGATTATATGTCAGAGGACCCGGTTGACCTTCTGAGTTGGCCTTGATGGTGTATCCAAGCATATCTGGGACACGCTTGTACAGTTTGGCCGTAATATCCTCCCAGAACTTGATGACATCAGAATCAAGGGGGTCTGATGTTGGCAGACCAGCGAGGCCTCGAGGAGTATCGAAGAAAAGTGAAACGCCAATACGTACTCCGTAGGGACGCATTATATCGGCTATTCGACCGAGCCCATCAAGGTTAGTTTGGTTGAGAAGATTGTGGCTCGAGTTGACGTTGTTCACAACGCAGCCATTGATGCGGATTGAGGCCAATAATCGAGCATATTGGCGAACGCGAGACAAGTCCTTCAAGACCTCGCCGTCATGGAAAAAGATAGACTTCCCTCCGTAGCCTCTTTCTATACTGCCGTCAAGGTTGTCCCATTCATTGACGTATCTGATAGGCGCTCCGGGATTGTATGCCTGTTGGACATTGGTCTTGGCCAGTTTCCCCTGTGCAAGGAGAGAGAGGTATTCGAATGCTCCATAAAGAGCTCCACGCTCATTTTGGCCGACAATGTGAATGCCGTTGCTTCCGTCAACATTAATGTCAAGCCAAAACCCATCTTCATCAACAGCGGGTACCGACTGAAGGAGGCGATCGCCTCCATTCGCCTGCAGTGTTGACAAAGTGCCGACTATAATTGAACGTCCAGTGTTAGCGCCAAGGCGAGATTCAACCTGTACGCTTTGTCTGAGGATACGTTCGAGGCCACATTGAAGCTCCTTTCCAGCGACAAAGACTGGACTTGATGGGTTGGTGCTCAGAGCAATGATGCTGGAAACTGGCTTATGAAGGCTGCGCAAGCCTTCGGATAGCGGGGCATAGCGCAGCCAAGCGTCAATTCCAGTCTCTGGGTGAAGCATTCTCAAGGCTTTTGGGATGTTTGTTACTAGATGCAGACTTCTCTGTTGAAATCGTGATCCATGAAGGAGGTCGAGGGATTCCAGCTCTTAAGAGTATAACCAGCCACGGATTAACTGCAAGGAGCGATTTCGGCGGATAGTTTTGGGCAATTGAGATGTCATGCTTGGAGCACATGTGAACGCAAACCATGATAATGGAGAATATTGTATGTCAGGCTGAGGAATCAGGGTCGAATGGCAACACACGCACCTTATTAGCTGAGCGGACAGATTGAGCGGGTCCCGCGCGGCATCTGGCAGCCGATTCTTACGCTAAAGCGGGTAAAAGCACAGAATATGAGTGTCGCTTTAATCCTCCACGCAGTCTCCCTCGGCATTTCGTAGCCGATTTCTATACTAGGCCCGGTTAAATGTGCTGGATGAAAGAGGGGTTCCAACGAGGTCTTGCGCAGATCGTGGTTTTAGCCAGGGTTACCCTGCAGATCGGCATTCTCTCCATGAGATACAACCCATGGCCAAGAAACAACCACGTTGAGTACCCAAGTTCTAAGAGGAATGACTTCGCGTTAAAGATTCAGCTGACAATGTATACTGAGCCTGAAGTATGACTCATGTTTAGCACGCCCTTTGAGTTGACCATAGGGAAACAGCTATCTCTTCCAGACAAAGATAGAGTCTCAAACTTATTAATTTGCATCTGGGGGGCAATGAGGACTGGCTAAAGGTATGGCCATTAGAATCCAAAGCATTATACAAGGCAGAGCTAGTCTCAAAATGAGGAACTAATATAACACTGAAAGAATGGATTGCTATATTTGTAACTTAGCCATAAGTTTCTATCCAAAGCCAAATAGATTACAGCAGCTAGCAAGCTTACTTCCTAAAGCTTCAAACCCCTTAACCTCTCAAAGACGAGAATTCATTCTTTATGCTCAACACCCAGCTTCTCATCAATATCGATATTACTATCGAATTCGTAGCCCTTAAACTCTCGAGCAGATAGATCTTTTGTGAACAGAATATCAAGCTCCTCGTACGTGCGGCCTTTCAGCTCAGGAAGACGGAACCAAGCCCAAACGGCGCAGAGGATACAAAAGCCTGCAGCCAGAAAGGCAGACTTACCCTTCCAGTTTGCAGCGGTGGGGTTAAGTATATGAGGAACAACGCATGTGGCAGCAATATTGATGACGTTGTAGGCATTACGAGCCAGACCAATTGTCTTAGAGCGCAGGCGCGTGGAGGAGACCTCGGCAACGATGATGTAGGCGATTGGACCAATGGTCATCTCATAGGTAGAGTACCAGACGTAGTAGAAGGCTGCAGAGACACCTCCTGTGGCACTGCTTTGGCGTGGGATAGCTACGAAGCCAATCACAAACATAGCAGCGGACATGAAGAGGCAGCCCCAGATGTAAATCGATCGTCGTCCATGTCGCGCGATGATGAAAACAGACAGAAGGACGGTGACAAAGTGTAGACCACCTTGACCAACAGTCAATTTGTAAGCATTCTTGGTCGACATGCCAGCTTGTTCAAAAAAGTAAGTGGCATAAGAGGAGACACCGAAGCCGACCAGGACTTGACTAGCCCAGGCAACACACGCGATTTCCGTGCGCCAGAGGTTGGAGCCCCTGACGCAGTCGAGATACGAAGCTCCCTCTGTGATGCTGCGCTCCAGCTCCGTGGTTTCCACCATGAGAGATAGCTGGTTCTGAAGCTCCTGGTCTGACATCGATGTAAGCCTCTTGAGGGATTTCTTGGCTTCTTCCAATCTTCCACTGCGGACCAGCCACCAAGGAGACTCGGGGCAAAAGAACATCAGAGGTGCGATGATGACAGGCCATACCCACTGCACGGCAAAGGGAATTCTCCAGGCCCAGATACTCGTGTTGCCAACAAGTGAGTCCAGGACAGCGTAAGAAAGGAGCTGACCAATGCCCCAGCATAGGACAACATATGTTTCAAGGTACGCACGAAGGACAACCGGCGCAACTTCAGAGGCATACGCAGGTCCCATTGTCGTGAAGACACCCCATCCCAGTCCACAAAGTAGTTGACCAACGAAAAGAACCTCGACTGACGGGGCAAAGAAGGAGATGAAGATGGTTCCAGTCAGCCAGAATAAAGAGATCAGAAGAGTCTTTTTGTGTCCGATCCTCTCCGTCATCCACGTGTTGAAGAAAATACCAACAATGCCTCCCAGGGAACTAGCCAAGCCAAGAGCTGTCTGCCACTTGGGCTCGAGCTGGTAGGTACCTGGCTTCGCAGGGTTGGGGATGCCGAAACGCTGTTGGAAGTTGGGAAAGGCGAAAAGTGATCCAAGCAGGGCTGTGTCGTAACCATCCATAATGATTACAAGCGACACAACGCAGGACCAGAAACAGGCCTTGGGGTATTTCTGGATGGCCTGGCGGATGCTGAGGGAATGTTCTGCCTCTGTAGCAGCGCGAGCCTCAGCAGAGGTGTTGCCCGTCCAGCCATGATGGCCATCTGGTGACGCCGTCTCGATGGTGTCGGCGCGCTTTTCTGCCATACTGTTTCTATTGCTTCAGTATGCTTGACGAGTTGATTTGAAGTAGGCGCAGGATGGGAATGGTGAGGTTAAGAAATGCACTACTAGATACTATCAAATTGATAGACACACAAAAGCTAGTAGCAACGATCCAGATAAATGAGGTAGGATCTTCGTCTTCTTCATATACAATGATGCTCAAGGATTCAGCTGGCCCCACTCTAAGGTGGTAGCAGAAGTAGATTGAGGGTTATTTTAGATATGGCCCATGGGGAAGTGGACTACTTGCTCTTCGGCAAAGACGGCACCGTAGACTGACTCTGAGCATGCAGGGATTAAAGGCGCCCAGGTTTTTGAAGGGCTGGTTTGATTCGATTTAGCCTATTATTCGTATCATATTTAAAAGAACACATGGCAAAACCAACAAGGAGACACTTATGTACATGATGAGCGGTTATTTGATAGGAGAGTCGGTAGTTATCGGCGCAACAGTTAACGCATCCAAGCCAAGTCCGGGGGAAAGTGGAGACATTTGCGGGGGTGGAGCTTGTCAAGGGCCGGCAAACTCGGCACTGAAGAAGCACATACTAAAGACGAAAATGTTCCCCCACAGTCGCAATCGATGGAGATTGACTTTGATTCTGGTCCGGGGAGGTTGACTATTGAGCGGGGTATTAGATAGACAAAAGGCGAGCTCGAATTTAACCAGAACTCTGGTTAAACTCATCAAGAGTACCTACAACCACTATGCTTGCTGTTCCTGTTCATCTAACTAACAGATAATGTAGGGCTCTAACGGCTAATGACAAGGCAATCTATATAGCCTATTGAAGACTATCTAAGTAATATTGTAGTTAATGGGATGATGACGCTGCATCAAATGGTCCGGTGAGCATGCCGATGCCAGACGCCGTGGATGATGTTAATGTCCAGGGGTCGATCGGGCAAGATATGTACGCCGAGGTCGAGACAGCTCAGTAGTCTGATAATCTATAAGAAGTGTAGCGGAATGATTATTCTTGCTGATTGGCAGAGAAGCAACCCAGTTCATGGCAGGTTCCTCTCCGAAGCCAAACAGAGCTGATTCTTACATATCTTTCTCCCTACCATTTCAGCTTATCTTGAACAGTCATGGGTCCGATAGCTTGCGGCCTTGCCGCCCTGAACCTCCTGGGCTACATAGCTCCAGCCTTCGTGGCGGCTTTACCCACGGACTCAAACTCGGACTCTGAAGTCTTGATTTCTGTGAATGGTCACGTCAAACACCAAGAGCTTGACGGATTTGGCGCTTCGCAAGCATTCCAGCGAGCCGAAGACATTCTTGGGAAAGACGGTTTGTCTCAAAAAGGGACTCGGCATGTACTGGACTTGCTGTTCAGTAAGGATATCGGTGCAGGCTTTTCCATCCTGCGTAATGGCATTGGCTCAAGCAACAGTTCTGACAAGAACTTCATGAACTCAATCGAGCCCTTTTCACCAGGCTCACCTGGAGCAAAGCCACACTACGTCTGGGACGGCTATGACAGTGGTCAGCTCACCGTCGCTAAAGAAGCATCCAAGAGAGGGTTGAAGTTCCTCTATGGCGATGCTTGGTCCGCCCCAGGGTACATGAAAACAAACCATGATGAAAATAATGGAGGGTATCTATGCGGAGTAACAGGCGCTACCTGCCCTTCTGGCGACTGGAAGCAGGCCTATGCAGACTATTTGTTGCAGTGGGTTGAGTTCTACCGCAGGTCAGGCGTCAAGGTCACCAACCTGGGGTTCCTTAACGAGCCTCAGTTCGCCGCTTCCTACGCTGGCATGCTATCCAACGGCACACAAGCTGCTGACCTCATACGCGTGCTGGGCAAGACGATCCAAAAGCGAGGTATTCATGATCTCACTATCGCTTGTTGTGATGGCGAGGGTTGGGATCTGCAAGAGGACATGATGGATGGCTTGACTGCTGGACCTGATCCTGCGATCAACTACCTCAGCGTCGTTACTGGCCACGGATACGTTTCACCACCGAACCATCCACTTTCAACAACAAAGAAGACATGGCTCACCGAGTGGGCTGATCTCACAGGCCAGTTCACGCCCTACACATTCTACAACAACAGCGGCCAGGGTGAAGGCATGACCTGGGCTGGCCGTATCCAGACAGCTCTTGTCGATGCCAACGTCAGCGGGTTTCTCTATTGGATCGGAGCCGAGAACTCGACCACCAACAGCGCTCTTATCAACATGATCGGCGACAAGGTCATTCCGTCCAAGAGGTTCTGGGCTTTTGCAACCTTCAGTCGATTTGCTCGCCCTGGTGCTCGTCGCATCGAAGCCACGAGCTCCGTTCCTTTGATCACAGCCAGTTCATTCCTCAACACCGACGGTACTGTCGCGACGCAGGTGCTTAATAATGACACGGTTGCTCGCAATGTTCAACTGGTTGTTTCTGGCACGGGCCGAACTCCTCATAGCTTGAAGCCATTTCTCACAGATAATTCCAATGATTTGACTGCTTTGGGGCACTTGAAGGCTACTGGAAAGGGTTCTTTTCAGACTACAATTCCTCCTCGATCTCTCATTAGCTTTGTTACAAGCTCCTAGTTAGGATGAATATTACATAAAGAAGATGGCTATAATGACTCTTTTAATCAATTTGACCATGTCTAGTCTGTTGATGAAAATTTCCCAACAATCTGGTTGGACTACTTATTTCGGCTTAGTTGCACAACGTCATACTCAGTGTGCCGAAAGCCGAGCCATGTAAATAGCTCACAGCAAGAGCATTCTGTCTTTGACACCGGTAAATTGCTTATCCAATATTCTACTTCTCGAAACTCCTGGAATGATATGCTGTCTCACGTATCCTCGGCCTTCTACCATATGTTAGAATCCCAATGGCCTCCCGTAATCTCCTTATTCTTGCGGCCTTTCGGCTCGTCTTAGCGGCTTCTTCTACTACCGCAGACACTACTAGCGCAACTACCTCCACCGACCCTTTTGTCCTTACTTCTGATCTTTCTTCAGTCCCAGACTGCGGTATAAAGTGTATCTGGACATCCGGGAAGAAGATTGGATGCGCCGGCACTGACCTAGAATGCATGTGCTCGCATAGCGATGCGTTTGCCGACCATTTTGAACAATGTCTCGGGAACGAGTGCACTATCAAAATATTCAAAAGTGAGTCAACAACAGATGTGTGAGGCGTCGTCTGACGGTAACTGGATCAGGCCTCTGGGACGTGCGCCAACAGATTTGCGATGCGGTGAAAGGTAGTTCTGATTCTGCTGCCTTGGCATCAGCGTCGGCCGTGATTGCGTCCGACATGTCCCAAGAAACGGGGAACGGTGCCGAGCGTTTGACTCGAGCAGGTATACTCGGTGGCATTACCTGGGGGGCTCTGGTTATATGGAAATTTGGGTATTAAATTGGAACCTAGAACATGCCACGAAGCTCCCAACATTGCAATATGCGTAAGGTTCAACGGCTTGAGCAGAAGCATTTTCCGGCACCTATCTACAATCTCTGTTCTATTTGTCACCGTACAACCTGATTCACTGTTACGTCAAAATTACCCTGGCACCAAGACTCTCCATAGCTTCTCTCCACCCGAAAAATTGACCAGGGTGTATTCTTCGAAGTCTCCAACACTCCTCCATGACAATAAGTCCTTTCCATGTTATTCCAGGGGCCTGTGCTTCTTGCAGCACCTGCTGGAGGATTTGACCAAACCGGTGATGTTGTGACTCGCTCATGGCCATACAACCAGTGATAGTGTATGGCCAGGCTGTCCGTATCACAAGACGTTTAGGGAGAGCCTCAAGCTTCTCGAGGCAAATGTTAACAAAGGTCTGAGCCATACTACTTTGTTCGAACATAATTGGAGCAATTGCCACTTGCAGCAAGACTCTGGCACCTAAAGCCCAGATGAGACTGATCATTGCAGCATCGAGTTCTAGACCTGGAGGCACACTTGCCAGGCCCTCGATGTCTTCTTGAAGAGTCTGGCAGACATGGTCAAGTTGTTGTTCAAGTTCGCAGTATTGTCGTTGCAATTCCGGTCCTGTAAACTCCTGGTGGATTTCACCTTGCTGCATCAGCTGTAATTGCTCAAGTCTTGCAATTCTGGAGACAATTGCAAAGACTTGGCTCTGGCAACCCATAAAGTCCTGAGACCTGATTCTACCAGAATCTAGAAGAGGCAGGTAGTCGAAGGCGCAAGGGCAGTATGACGCCGCACCAAAAGTAGACGTAGCCAGAACATCAATCCAAATAAAGTTAAAGATGGAAAGTTGCAGCGATCGTCGCCGTACATCACCTTCAGGCAAGCTGGATAATACGTCTGCTATCACTGATGTTGAAGTGCGATTCTCGACTGGAAATGCAGTCTCAATATGGTTCAAGACCTTCCTTGCAGCCTGGTGATGGACCTCCCATTGACCCTGGAGCATACTGAAGATCTCGAGCGTCTCCAATTGGGCGATGACATCAACAAGGTGGAACCCAGCCCAAACGAAATCTTCCACTGGTAACGGGTTCATGAGAGAAAAACGATCGACCTCTCCCCGAAGTATCGAAATAGACCGGCTCTGGAGCCTGCTCACTTTTGGACATAGTCCAATCTCATTCACACTCGCCCGTTGAGTCAACGAGTGTTCGAAGCAGGCGCTGACACTCAGAGCTGAGCTAAATAAGTCGTCACGGCTGATGATCCGATTGAGCATCCAATTGCGCTCAGTGTTGCTTTCTAGCTTGTAGAATGTATGCGTGATTGGATGTATGACATCGAGGAACAGCATGAGCAATCTCGTTTCTTCTCGGGAAGAGCTTTCAGGTCCGGGCTGTAGACTTTGCATCCTGCTGTCCCACCAGATGGTATCGGGTTGTCGCTGCCAGATGTTGATCCCATTTGTTAACTGAATAATGGATGGTGCTGAGAAGATGTCGCAATGGAATGCGCCCAATAATGCCCCATAGGCACTCGGGAAGTGGTGAGGCCCGTACTGGTTGCTGTTGCTCCCCGAGTCGGTCGGCAAGAGTCCCATCGCACCACAAGTAGTGTCTCTGGAATCCAGCTTCCTCGAGACCTTGTACCGTAGCTCCGCGACCGTCCGTAGAGCTCTCGCTTCATTGGACTCCAGGACATCTTTCCATGAGGCCTTGTTACGGATCCAAGACGGTGGCGGCACGTTGAACCCGTAGCATGCAAGGTCTCTTGACCGGCAAGCACTGCATGCTGGTAGCTCCTCGTCGCACTTCTTCTTGCGGATTCTGCAGGTGAGACATCCCTTGCGACTGCGCGTCCCGTCTGAGATCGCTGCTTGTTGCTGCTCCCTCTGCGCCATGATATCTCATTGCTGATCTAGGTCCGCGATACAGGAAGCTTGAGAAGCCTGCTGTTCCCAGTTATGTATGCTTATCTACCAATGCAAGACGTCATGTTGACCTTCATCCTGTTGAGAGCCGAGTTAATAAGAAGCATAAGCTGCTACATAGTGTCATGCAGTAAGCGTGCCGCAAATGGCTCGTATTGCTGCGCCTTTACGAGAACCAATGGGAATCGCACACTCCAAGCCGGACTAATCACTAGGCCGAGATAAGCGTTGTGCTTGACGCCGATCAGCCATGTCATTGGCTGTTCCAGACGTGATCGTCATCCGTTGCCTTAGCTCAATCGACTGCGCTTAAGCTAAACCCTTTGGGGTTCCCATTCTTACAACGCATAGAGACGATTCTTTTGTCAAGACGCAGTCAACCCAGCTACATCAGTAGCAATATAAGTATCAAGTCATTCCACCGGGCATTCGATTGAACACAGCTAATTATTGATTTATCCTCAGAGCTCCACCTGTCACGCATCCCTCACAGATAGAGGCATCATGTCGTGCCCTCAGTGCTTTTCCGGCCATGTCAATCCAGGCGCTCCCACTGGTCGTTGGGATACCGTTCATGGCCTTCGGACCTACATTGCAGAACCCCCAGCCGGCAAGAGCGCGAAAGCTATTATCGTCATAATTCCTGACGCCTTCGGTGTTGACTTTGTTAACAATCAGATTCTGGCGGATCACTATGCCTCAGCTGCCGACTATCTGGTTTATCTACCTGATTTCATGAATGGTATGTGTGGTTTTTGCTGGGTACTGGCAAAGCAACACAACTAATGATTTTCGTCGTAGACAGTGCTGCACCAGTCAGGACCATGATTAACATGGCACACCTTTGGGATGAGACTGGATCTTGGTTGTCTAAACCGTGAGCTTCCTTCCCTCCTACCCTAAAGCTGAGAGTTTGCATCACTCGACTGACCGACAATTAGGTACTATCTCCTTGCTACCATGGTGGACTTTGTGCCATTTCTGATTCGAAACCGCTTCAGTGTTTGTTGGCCGAGAGTAACTGGGTTCTTGAAAGACATCCACCAGCATAAAGACGTGGCTCTTCCGGTTGGAATCGCAGGTTTCTGCTGGGGTGGACTGCACGCTATCAGACTCGCCCATGACACAGCGGAAACTAAAACGGCTAGTGGCCGCGCCCTAGCAGATGCAGTTTTCACTGCCCATCCAAGCAGTGTTGATGTCGTACAAGATATAGGCAATGTCGCACGTCCTCTCTCAATTGCAATTGGCGACGATGATCCCGTGATGGGAATGAAGCAAGTGCGACAAGCCCAATCAATCTTGGAGGGCAAGGATGTTGATACAAGCGTGGTTATTTACCCTGGAGCAAAGCATGGGTTCTCAATTCGCGCAAGTAAGGCAGAGCCAGACTCAAAGGAGACTCGACAGGCAGAGGAAGCTGAGGAACAGGCAATTGCCTGGTTCAAGAAGAAATTTAGTATTGTAGCATAGCCTATAATTCACTTAAGAACTTAGCTTATTGCCGAAAATCAATGTTACAGATCCATTCATGCGGGTCCTGGATTCATAATGTTTAGAATAGAGAGGGGATTCTTCAAACTTTACAACTAGTTTGCAATACACTTGAATAAAAAAAGAGACTATGTTTTGTGCAAGGATTGCCCCCCGATAATAACATAATTCATTGTGTCTAAGATGAACAACCAGGACACTCGAAGCAAGAAGGATCGTCCCAGACAAGATCGTAACTATGCCTATCCAGGAAATCACCTGCCGCGAGAGTCGTGCTTGTAAACATGCACCTACCATCCCTGTAACCAGAGCCCATACACCCGCTCATCTTCCGGCATATAGCAGCACATTTTCCTGATGAACTCTGGTCAGGATAACTGCCAAGAGCGCCAAAAGTTCCAGGCAACATTCCCGAGTAATTGCACAGAACACCATCCGCACTTACGCGCGTGCAAGAGTCACCAGGGTTGTAATTGCACGTTGGGCTCTTGGGAAGAGGTGCGTCGCTGGGGACGCAAGTCGGACACTTATAACAGGATCTATGACTCCAAACACTGTTCTTTGGGTCTAGCCCAGGATCGTCGTAGTTTGGATCGGGATCCGCAAAGTCGGATGTCTTTATCTTGGTTGTTGTAAAGAGGCAGTGGTTCTCCATACCAAAGTAGCCAGAGGATTCACAGTTCTCCAGAGTGTCGCAGATGGCTGCGCACTGCTCTCCGTTCTCCTGAATAGGATACATTGAGCGAGGGACTGTCCAGGACTCTCCTAAAAAGACGCCTCCACCAATACAGACATAAGGGTTGTTTTCGACGCTTGATAGGTTGATCTCACACTCTTGGCCGCGATTGTTGTGGCAAACACCTGTTGGCTGAGTAGCTTTAGTAGTTGTGGTGAAGCTGGTTGGTTCGGGAACTAGGGTAGTCGTAGGAATCGCCGTTGTCGATGTGTCGCCTGAACTGCAGCCGCAAGTGAAGCACTCCATACCGAACCAATGGACCATTTGGCTGTCTCTTCCGTCGCGTATTTCCTCTCGTGTGACCAGAGTATTGGAGAAGAAACACTTGCCAGAGAGTCTCTGGAATCCAGCTGACAAGCATCCCGGAAGAGTCTTGCAAATCTCGGCACACTCTTCGTTGCTGTTGTACAAGTGCGTTTGAGTCGCACCAACTTCTTCACCAGGAAGGGTATAGATAGCATCACTATTCGTGAAAACGCCATTGAGATCGCAACCGAAGTCATCGAGATGTGCGTAATAGTCGTTAATGATCTCACATGTTTGCTTGCAGGCAGAGTCTGTCGTATGAGAAGGCTCTTCTGTAGTGACAGATTGAGATGTCGAGCCAATTTTCTCGGATGCTGAGCTAGTTTTCTCGGCCTTGCTGGTCTCCTCAGCAGCTAGCGAGGTCGAGAATGCACTGAAGACGGTAGTATCGGTGTTTCTTCCCGAGGTAATCTCAGTCGAAGATGTTGTTGTAATCTCGGTGCTCTCTGACGCAGCACTGGATGGTTTGGAATCAGAGCTAGTGGACTTTGCCTCAGTGGTAGCCGACGAAGTGACCTCTAGAGAAGCTGTTGGAACGGGTGTCGCTGCGCTCGTCCTTTCCAAGCCGTCGGTGCTGGTTGATCCGCTTTGACCTGTTGTGAGGGTAGAGGACTCTTGAGCCCTGATCGCCGTCGTAGTCTCGACAGGATCGATTGGAGGGCTCCCACCCAAGTCAAGCTTGAAATTGTCAATCGTATCTGGGGTAACCTGGTTCGAGATGAAGATGGAGTCGACCAAGATCGAAGAAGTACCACCGCCAGAACATGTCAGTGAGATAGCAAAGGTTGGTAAGTCAGAAAGTGCCTCAACCTGCCTCAGTACCCTGACCCACGATGGTCCTGAGCTAGAAGCAGGTTGAGAATAGAACTCTGAATTACCGAATGCCGCGCTTGCAACGCAGCCTTGGCTTTCAGCTGACCTAATAAGATAAAAGAATTGGATAGTGTACTTCTTTCTCGGGACCGATCGTACAGTCTGGAAGATGCTAGCAAAAGAGCCAAAGAAGCTTCGCTTGGTGACGTCCCCATTAGCACTTAAAGCTGCGCAGCCATCGTCGAGGCTACCATCAACACGGTAGCATCCGCCTTGGTGGAACTCGGCATTCCCCGAGGCGCCGAAGTTTGTGAGGCCACTTGGGCTATTGGGGTCGCGACTGGCGAAGGAGCCTCCTGAAATAGCGTTGGTGATGATTATGTCTTCGTCTTGAGTAGTTGTTGATGACTGGGCAAGAGTCAAGCTGGGAACTTCACTGGTCTCAGTAGATGACGTGATGGTGAGGCTGTTGAGGTTTGTCTGGCTATCAGTCGAACTTAGGGGAACATCAATTGTCGCAGCCGATGAGGTTGCGGAATGGCTGCTCACCGCGGATCGGCTGCTAGGCTTGCAGGGACCACCAGCAGCAAAACCAATCAGGCCCAAGGTCACGAGAGCAATCTTGGACAGCATCATGAAAGAAAACTATTAGGTCCAAAGAAACCGTGAGGGGATGCAAACGTCTAGAAGAGAATTAAACGGCGATTTAACTATCTATACATAGCCCCTGAAGTTGGGAAATGCTTACTGACTCACCAGACTCATTTCTACAAGCTATTCAGCTCATGGCGGTCAATAGCCATTTCTTTCAATAGCTTTTCGGATGGCTAGCTGTCACTATTGCCAACTATTGACAGCCTCAGTGACTTGTACCCATGCAGAAACAGGTCTGGACCATAGATCACTAGCCACATTGGTCAATAGCAAGAACGAGACGCCAATCAAAATTGGATACCAGCTCCACTTATGATCTCTGTTCGCGTTAGGGGAAGTAGCTTAAAGTGGCGCCCGATAAACGCTCAGCCCCCAAGCATACTCAGCTGTAACTCGTAAAAGTCTCTTCTCTGATCTGAGCCATCCGATGTCTATAATTTAGCTCATGCCTTCCATGCATGACAAATAGCAAGAGAATGCCATTCCCGCATCATTCTCCTTGATGCAGGTGATGGTCTGACGTGATGGCAGTATTGTAGTGTAAGACT
The DNA here is from genome assembly GCA_013396015.1 of Fusarium mexicanum. Lineage (NCBI taxonomy): Eukaryota > Fungi > Ascomycota > Sordariomycetes > Hypocreales > Nectriaceae > Fusarium > Fusarium mexicanum. The sequence continues at coordinate 278,185 of JAAOAM010000024.1, read as the reverse complement.
ACCATTGCTCTAGTTTACGGCCATCAGCGTCCAACTCGGGGATTTCATTATCGTGTTTATTAGCGATGAACTTGCAATACGCGGACTCGCCGATTCAGTAGCGAAAGAGAAACCATGTGGAGTCGTTCAATGGTTTCCCAGTTCTGGACGTCTCTACGAGGGCAACATCAAGCTGCCTTATGGGAAACAATTAGATCAGGTTATTCATCGATAGGCATGATTTCTTGATTTGGATATGGATAGTAAATGAAGGGTTCACTACTAATTCAATTTATTAGCATCGCTTCCTTGTGGCCATGAACGCCGGGTATAGTCTTAAATGCAGCCATCGCTCAATCATCTTGTTACTCAAGATCTTGGATGCTGAGCATATCCTTCCGAAAAGCAGGCCAGTACTTCTCCTTGATCCACGCACCCAAACTTTGCAACGAAATGAGCAACTTGTACAAGTCAAATGCATTATACGTGCTCCCAAGCGGCAGCCGATGATACGTCGTCGACTTTCCGTCCTGCAGTGTCGACGCCACGAAAAACCAGTCATGATCTTGCACAATGATACCAGCCAGAAACTCAATCGCCTCGATGTTCCCTCGGAGGGACCGCCATTGCGCAGCATGCCAGGTACCGATCTGAAGAAGCGCCTTCTCCCAGCTGACCTGACGCTTAGTCTCGATCGAGAGGGCGATAGGGTTCTTGCAGAGGTCGCCCCAGTCTGTATGGTTGATTGACAGGCCAGGCCGCGTCTTGATAGCATCGTCAATCTTCTGGCGTTCAAGACTGTCTTTTGGAGTCTCGATGCAAATGCAAAAGTCAATGCATTTGGACGATGTGCCGAAGGGTTTGTACTCAGGTATGATGTGCGCAGTGGTGCAGTATCTGTAATCACCGACGGAAGCATCGTTTGCCTCTCGGAAAGCAAAGTCGAGAACGCACCGATGAACTTCCATGTTCCAAGAAGCTTCACTGTGACGGCCAAATTCGCATTTGGTGGCGCTCTGCAAAACCTGGCGGATGAACGAAGGGGAAGGAATTCGCCGATTGCTTGTATGTTTATTGGGATCGTAAAAAGCGAATTCCGGTATGTTACGCAGGCCATGAAGCTCAGGCTTCAACGTTTGGGGAACAAGCGCAAATCCGTAACCGATGGTAAGAAGCTGCTGATGTAAATCTTGGAGCGAAGGCGGTAACTGATCCATAAAGTCATCGAATTTGAAGTCGTCGAACCCCATCTTTTGCGTCGCAGCATAGCGCAGTTGTTTGGTGGGTGATGATGTGCCAGAGACTCCAGACGAAGCATACGACGTTGAAGACTCGCGGTCCAGAGCCGGAGCTCCCTGCCTCAAGCCTCTTGATGATGCCCTGGGGGTATCCTCAACAGCACCATCTTCGTCTGAGTGAATAAGACCTTGATCGTGGGTCGACCTTCTGCGCTTCCTTGGCATTGAATTAATACCCTGTGCATTTACCTCGTTGTCGAAGCGGCTATCTTGAGATGATCCTGGAGGAGTCGGGATGCGATAAAATTGACTGTCGCCGTCTGATTTGGTGTTTATTATTTTACGTCGCTTGCGTTGATGTTCTGACTCTTCGTTGGGAAAGGAATCTTCTTTAATTGAATTGAGCCACGACCATACACGACCGTATCTGGGAGTGCGAGTGTTTTGGACCCTGAGGCTGGTCATCTCTCAATTGCGCACGCTGAATGAAGACGATGATGTATTGTTGATGGTCAAAACATTTCCGAGTAGACCTCATTTGGTCATCATAGTGGGGTAGCGTTGTTGGAGGGGCAACGTCACGAAACGGTGAAAGTGGTTTAGCGTCTTCATTCGACCGTTATCTGAAATACTTTACTTAGTACAAGAGTTTCTGCATTTATTAAGTACTTATGATAAGCTGATACGACAGGTTCTTTGACGTTTCTCTGTGAACTCCAGTCTCCAGATCGAAACAGGTTGTCCGGCTTGTGTGAAATGAATACTTGCCTATAGAAAAAATCCCTTACTTCAAGTAAAATCCGCCTGTAGTAATTGTTATGGAGCAGGTTAGAGAATGTTTGTCGCAGCTTGCCCATTGAGATGCAGGGTAGTCCCAATTTGCAATTAAGTAATAGTAAGAGATTAATGTTACTAGAAATAAAAGTAGGCAAGTGCATATAATAAAACTTAAGACCTTCATCCTAAGTAAGAGAAGGCATTTAGTAAACTTAGGTAAACTTAGTATAAATTGAGAATATCTTAGACTAGTACGTCAGTTCAACGTCAGAAGTCTTCTTGCACCTCTTAGTAGGCTAACAGGCTTCACAGACCTTGAATGGGCTGTCTGTTGCTCGTTTAGGCGCACGAGCTCAAGGGTAGGCCCGGAAGAAAGAACAACTCGCTCCGAAAGGTATCATGAGATTCGACATGGCTCTCGTGCAGTATCCCATGTGGGCGCAGCCTGACGGTTTGCTCAGGTAACTTCACACAGAAGTGAACTCAGGATCGCAACAAACTGCAGGAAGCGGTTTCTTACCAAAACACAACCAAGACCCCGATCCTTTGAGCTTTGTGCATACAAGCCTGCACTTACTGAAGAGGTGTACCAGGGTACGCACGATCAAAGGTAGAAGAGTACGACTTCTTTGCTTGCTTGGGTTGCCTTTTTTTGATGTAATTTGTCGAATTACCGCCACAACTGCGCATCTTAGCCATAATTGGAGAGAATACGACGTCCCTCAGATGCTCTATAATGCGCTTCGGTCATAATTAAACAAATGTCATGTTCCTCAGGTGACCAGACGCTCTATAATGCGCTCCAATCGTGGCTCGATCGAGTGCCGTATTTTCCAGATGATCTGCAGTATCTGTTACCTATGACAAGAGCAAAGCCCAGGTTCCCCAGACGACTTTCGATATGTCAGAGCTATAACTAGAGCGGATGTAGTCTTCCCCAGACGCTTTAAAATGCGCTCCAATCAAGCCTCAATCAAATGCCGTTTTTTCCAGATGATCTGCAATAAATGCCGACTTCCCCAGGTTATCAACAACGCGCCCCAATCAGGTGAGTCGCGCTAGTACCTAAACTTCGAGCCGGTTCAACACCAAGTAAGAAGCTGCCAAATATTAACAGGATAAAAGCTCAATGATACCCTCTACGGCTTCTTATTGACTATACAGATCGTCTCACATCACCCTACGTGCAAATTACTTCTATGCCCGTTGACGAATATGACTTTCCGCAAAACCTCTTACCTTCTTGCTGGACTTGCAGCTACTAGCAAGTCAGCTATTGGTTCACATGCCCTTTCGGGGCCATGCGATATCTATGCTGCCGGGGGAACTCCTTGTGTTGCGGCATTCGGAACCACGAGAGCATTATACGGGTCATACAGTGGCCCGCTCTATCAACTCCAACGAGGTTCTGACGGCAAAACTACCGACATTGCCCCTATAAGTCCCGGTGGCGTGGCAGACGTCTCGGTGCAGGATACGTTCTGTGCCAACACCACTTGTGCCATTCCCATCATCTACGATCAGTCTGGCAAGAAGAACCATCTTACCAGAGCACCTCCAGGCGGTGGCTCTAAGGGCCCTGCCCCTGGACAGTATGATGATATTGCGGCCGCTTACGGCGCTCCGGTGCTGGTAAACGGACAAAAGACATATGGTATCTTTGTGCACTCTACAGTTGGTTACAGAAATGATAAGACCACTGGCGTTGCTGTTAAGAATGAGGCTGAGGGCTTGTACGCGATCTTTGATGGGACTCATTACAATGACAAGTGCTGCTTCGATTTTGGCAATGCCGAAACTACAGACCACGCCGACGATAATGGGTCGATGGAGGCCATCTATTTCGGTGATGATACTATGTGGGGTTCAGGTGCTGGTTCTGGCCCCTGGGTTATGGCTGATATGGAAAATGGCCTGTTTTCGGGCCAAGGATCTGGCTATAACCCAGGCGACCCATCCATCGAGTCACGGTTTGTGACTGCCTTTCTCAAAGGCGACTCGAGTAACTTGTGGTCTCTTCGCGGTGGCAATGAAACGGCAAAATCTCTATCTACCTACTACAGCGGGCCTCGCCCTAACGGGTACTATCCCATGGACAAACAGGGCGCAATCGTTCTTGGTATCGGCGGAGATAACGGTAACTTGGACCAGGGGACTTGGTACGAAGGGGTTCTTACAACAGGTTATCCATCTGATAAGACCGAGGATGCAGTCCAGGCCAATATTGCGCAGGCTGGATTCACCGCAACGTCTCTAGCAAATGGCCCACCACTTAAGGTTGGGTCTACTATCACGATCAAGGCGACAACTCCTGGTTTCACAAACAGATATCTAGCCCACGATGGTTCCACCGTCAACACGCAAGTTATCTCCTCTTCTAGCGATACATCCACAAAGCAAAAGGGTAGCTGGGTTGTACGACAAGGCCTTGTTGCCTCCGCTCTGGGCTGTTTATCTCTAGAGTCCGTCGATACTCCAGGTTCTTTCATTCGCCATAGTGGCTTCAAACTCTATATCAACGCCAACGATGGAAGTAAGCAATTTTCAGAGGATGCGACTTGGTGCCCGCAGCAGAGCTTTGATAGCACAGGTTCTAACGCTCTGCGATCGTGGAGCTATCCTACTCGATACTTTCGCCACTATGACAATACTGGATATGCGGCGATGGATGGTGGATGGGAGGATTTTGATGCTAGTACTGACTTTACTGAAGATGCTAGCTGGCTAATAAGTAGCTCGTTTCAGAATTAATTTGTAACCCCTTGGCTAGCAATCAACCTTATCAGACAACGGAACAGAGCGTTAACCATATCTCAATAATAATACAATATCTATATGAATTAACACATAACTTATCGTATGAAGCTATCTTCAACCTTGCCCAACATAAAACACCTGTAGCTATTTACAAGGGCTTTCAATATCGCGACTGCATAGCCAATTTCCCCAACACGGGAGACGAGGCCCAGATCTAATGTGACATGATTGACCTTCCTAGAAGAAAAGACAGAAACCCGGTATGATGGTAAACTTAGTCTACATCACTATGATAAAAATTGTCAACAGCTCAAATTAAGTGAGAATGAGCCTACCCAGAGCTACTACGAGATATGTACTCTTAACTCAGGCTTAGCAAAGTCAATCCAGCTTTCCAATAATCTACCAACACCAATCCTTCGGCAAAAACCATCGCTGGGATCATCAAAGGGGGCAATGAGTAAAGCATAATACTCAGAGTCCTGCATCTTGCATCCTTCATCTTTTGACTTTTCGCGTCCAACAATAACGCATAGCTTACGTACACCTGGCGGCGACTTTCCTTCGTCGTAGATGACCTTTCTCTGCGTCTCGGCTACTTCCAGATCGAACATTTCCCTTGCTTGGGCAGTAAGATCGATTCTTCCATTTAGTTCTCCTGTATGTAATGAGAATGAGGTAGAGTCCGACTCCAAAGTCGTCCATGGCGATTGGATCCTTCCTTCGGCGGTGTTGTATGTCCATCGAACATGGTCAAAGGGTATGTCGAAGTATGTGATGGGTCCTTCGTATGCTGTCCACGACCATGTTGGGACTCTGAACTTCTGATCTCGGGGAAAGTCAATCAATTTCAGGCGATCACTTCGCTGGGTGTCCCTTGTCCATAAAAGGCTGCGCCCAAAGAATGCTCCATTGAACACACCGTATCCGCCTTCCGTCTTGAAAGCACTGACCAGCCGTTGTTCTAGCCCGGCTATTGCTATGGGTCGGTCATGGATCTTCGTAAACTCGAGGCTCGAGTATTGTCTGTACAGTGATTCATAAAAGCGGATCTTTGCGCCTCTAGTTGACCTCATAGCCAACTTGGGAAAGTTGGGATCCCCAAGGAATGAAGCCTGGTTACTACAAGGCCAACGTCAGTAACGACGATTGTTGGGATTTCGCTTGCAACTTACTTGGTCAACCTCGTCAACGTCTCGCAACGCACTCCCTGGCCGCACTCCCAATACGTCTGGTTCTCGGTGAAATATATGGTCCTTGGCGCAAGAGCACGCTCTTGCAGGACCCATCCGCGTTTGTTCAGAGCCCCCTCAATCACATCGTGCTGAAAGTTATCAATGGCTTCACAAGCATAAACAGAATCATTGTCAAGATATCCACCCAGCCTAGCCACTTCGCGCTCAGGTCTTTCCCACAAAAAGCCACTTGATGTTCCATTGGCGCGACTTGCGGCAATGACGCAATATGCTGAGCTGAAAACGAGCTCCATTCTTTTGGCTTCCGTGTCGAAGTCCCCGCCAGGTCCTTGTACAATACACAGCGAATCAATCCAGAGATATGGGACACCAAGTGCTCGAGTCACCTCGATTGCATGTCTGAATGTGTTCGGGAATTCTTTTATATCAATACCAGCACTTAATCGAGCGTCAAGGTTGTAATTTGTAGTGCAGAAATGATCGTGTTCTTTCCCATTACCCCAAGGATGTGACAGGGCGATGTATTTAAGCTCACCCCTCGTCGGACACTCGGCGTTCACTGTCTCGCGAAGGAATACCTTCGAGCTTCCACCATCGACTTGACCCACTTCAATCAGGCGAGTTGGTGGTTGGACGTGTGATCTATCGACGGGATGACATTGGGGATGATGCAGGTCGCAATCTTGAATCCATGCCATAAGGAGGTCGTAAAACGGGGCACTTTTGGGTGGAAAAAGCCTGGGCAGTCCAAAGTAAATATCGTCAGAGTGTAGATGGTTTCTTTTTGAGTTATCTGCTTTCCTTTAATGATTAATGTACTTCTGCATTTGGCAACAGTTTTACGCACCTGAAACCTTGAAAAGTGAGAGTAAGGGTATTTTCGATTTGTCCATGACAAGTAAGGAGTCAGATCTCCGAACATGCACAACCTCCAGGCTGTTATAAGCATATGGGGGAATAGAGCGGTAAACAAGGCTATGCAGCGCACACTGCTGACTCTTTGATCTCATGGTTGCCATAGTCTCCCTTATTATAGGTTCGTCGCTCCGATAGTCAAGTTTTCTGCATTTGTCACATACTTTTGTTCCTTCTTGAGACATAGATATGCTGTCCATAATGGTTGCTTCGTGACGCTTCAGGAATCCAAGAGAGATAGCTTTATCTTCCATCAGGTTCCAACTGTCATTGAACTGTCCAAGTCAGGATGATGGTAGTATAGGGAGAGCTGTTGTGCTTACTGCCTATTCGGTGAAACCATGATCAGTAAGGTAAAGACTCCAATTCCAGCTGTATTATGCAAACTTACAATCTTAAGTTAAATCAACTCCTAGGTCAGTTTATAAAAATAGTCTATCAGAGCATGATTAAATATTGCTTACGTGCTATGAAAGAAATCTGCATCAGCCATTTAATTCCTAACAAACACTTCAGAAGTACTTATCACTTACACTCTATAAAATACAGCAATGTGTGGTGAGCAGCTATTGAGAGGAAATTGTAGCAGGGACATAGCTCACATACTAAATTCAATATCAGCTATCATCGATTCATTGCTGGCGAACTCCTCTCTTATGGTCTAACTTACAGTCTATAATACAAGATGGGATCAGAACCAGTTAGCCATCTAATGTCGCCTCCGATTTGCCGCCAATGAACCTACATCCTGTTTCGTATCAGCCTTTGCCACAATTAGTCAGACCAGAGCTCGTACCAGATTTGATGATTTCGATGCTGAGCCTGAACTGGTCGACAGGAAGCTCTGCCTACGAACCTTTTGAGGACGAGGACCGGAAATTCCGTTGCGGCTTTTACCCGAAGACAAGTATGTACCTCCCTTATGTTCATCGTCAGCGGCCGTTCTCTTGATCTTTTGCAAGGCCCTTTCCAAGTCATCTGCACTGGCACGGCATCGCTTGATGTCGTCCTGACTCATGTTTTCCTTTGGGAGATCAATAACAAGGAGCTTATCCCTAACCAACATGACAAGATCTTTGATCACGCTTGGCGTGGCTCGATTGCATTCCGGGTCGACTTCCAAGATGTGGTCAACCCATCTTCGCGCCACGTCACTCACTTGAGCTTGCCTTGTGCTGAGATCAGCTGTAAAGTACAGCGTTTCTCGATACGCATCGATATCCTTCCTTTCGTTGTAGAAGCTCTTCAGTCCCTCTTCATAGCCGTATAGGAGCCAGATCGTATACTCAAATATGATACAGCCCATAGACCATATATCATATCGGCGTGAGCGGGGCACTCGAGAATTCATGGTGGTGATCACTTCAGGTGCCTCGTAGTGAGAGGTCGTATATTTCTGCTGGGTTGGGTCCTGTCTCTGGGTAGTGGCGAATGCGTGTTGCTTGGCAAGACCCAGGTCGGCGATTTTGAGAGTTCCAAGCCACGAAGACTTTTCATCTCTAAAATGGAGGATATTATCGGGCTTGAGATCTCCGTGGCGCCAATGCTGCTCTTCACCGTAGTCGCTGGAGTCATAATCGTCATCTGAGCTTACTCCCTCGAAGCGTATCTTTGGAACAGTTAAGCGATCACCTTGGCCCTGTGGAAAAATTGTTCTAGATCTCGACGGAGGGTTCTTCTTTCTGAGATCTGCGGATGTTGCCCTTGCAGTTCTTGTTCTGGTGTTAGTGCCGTGTAACTTCGAGAGCGCACTTGCGATCCCAGTTAGTTCTTCCAGGACTCTCATGACCTTGTCACCGTCGAGGATAAATCTGTCGTAAGGCTCATTATGCCATATATCCCGTAAAGTACCCCCATTAGCCCACTCGAGCACGATGAATCTTCTTTCTCCTTGTTTGAAGGCAGTGGCCTGACTAATGAGATGTTTGTGACGAAGCTCAGCAATCTGGAAGAGTGCATTTGCTTCATTCAGCCATGATACATGTACGTTATAATTTGGCTCGCTCAGGCTTTTCAACTCTTTGAGAGCGACCCGCGTCTGATCTATGCTTCGCTATTGAAATGTGAGCGATGGCTTTTATCGTAACAAGATGCTCACCTTTAATGACCCACGGCCAATTTGATGACCAGGATGAATTACAGCCTCAAAGACGGTACTGAAATGGCCATCCTTCTGGGTGGTACCCTTCTCTATAAACGGCAGTATATGCTTAGGGTGGAATTCTTGAGATGAGCATTCCATGCTGAGAATTGGTGCACAAAACATCCATTGATCGTTGTAAAAGTTCCAGACATCATGAGCATCCCAGCGATGAAAAGCCTCCAACGCCTTTTCATGACTGCAAACTCTTTGAAGTCCCTCAGTGTGAACCTCGCAGTACTTATCTTCTGAAGTAAGGTCGCGAATCGGGAGGTGCTCGTCTGTCATGCCATGATCCTTGAAAGTGCCCAAGATGTCCTGAAGATTACCGTGGTGAAGGGATGTAGTCAAGAAGAGCTTTTTTGCATCGCTGCATATAAAGTCTACTAATTCTGGCCTGGCATTGGGCAGTAATATCTTTATCTTGTCGGGCGTCACTAGGTCTTGAATATCGCTTTCGGGGAGAAAGCATGTTTCGCTGATTACGCTTTTCTGTAAAGAACGTCGAATGTTGTTGCGCAATCGATTGAGTTTCGTTTTGTCGACCTCGGGTGAGGAGGACCCAGTGAGGAAGTTCCAAACAGTAGTCATAGTTTCCAAGATCATAGGTATTGTAAGATGCAAATAATTCGATCTAACCATCGTACTCGCGGAGATGGTGTAAGACAGGTATGAGTTTACAGAAGGGCTGTCCTGTGAGACAGGAAACGATGCAGGCAATGAGCGATGGCATGACTACTGCTTTTGGCCGTAAGAATCGATCAGCCTCACTTTTCTTCATGGTTGCATCACTTACATTTGATGCATATGCAAGTACTATACGCTGTGATATGACCTACATGGACTCACATCTGTGTGACTGCTGCCTGATGTTGAACCTACCTTAGTAAAGCGATGTAAGAAAACGTAAGATCTCTATCCTTAACTATCAACAATCTTAAATCAATTTAGATAAACTTTTTACAATTTAGTATAGATTTAGATAATCTTGTACTAAATGTGTTAGTAGCTCGATCTAATGTCAGAAGTCTTCTTGTGCCGTGGGGCCCGTATGCCTACGTCACCCACCATTACGGAAGGGTTCTGCAGTGTTTATTGCCTTATCACACCTCGTTGACGAATGGGTCTTGCTTTCTACGTAACTGGCCCAGTCACAATTTAGCGGAGCAGAGAGATTACATCATTGAGTAATCACTGTTGTTGTCTCGATGGTGGGTTGGTTCTACCTGAAATCTGCCTTGGAGAGGCATTTTAATGCGTACTATTTTAGTCCATGGTTCGGTTATTGATTGCGGTTGCTCGCTTCATTATTGTCAAGCAGCCAGATGGACAGATGCCCTCAATCAAATGCGAAATCAGGCTGCGCGAATAAGATCGGGGTGGTGTTGTGCTGCTGACAGGCGGCAAGGGTATTCTCAGCCAAGTAGTGTCACATTGGTGCATTCGCTTACATTGAGGCCTGCCACTCTCCACCCGGTGTACAATATAGGCTACGACCCCGACGCGCCCACCTGCCCAATTCGCTCTTTTCGCTTTCTTTTCCCCTCCTCTTCGATAATGAACAGCTTACTCAATTTAGCTCAGATGATAAGCAGCTCCAAGGTCCGTCCGCCTTATGAGGCCGCCGAACCGCAGAGCCTCACAGTTCGCATAGGAGCCCACTCATGTCCTGCATCCTTAGATTGCAAAGTGAAGAAACATTTTAACCCCTGTGGATCTTTCTGCTTGGTAAGGGGTACTGTCAACAAAAAGAAAAGCGTCAATTGCCAACTACACCCAAATAAAGCCGTCTCAAGATCAGAATGGCACTCTACAAGCAATTGAATAAATGCCTCATCCCCTGTCACGACGACGCAGAGTTCCTACCACTAAACGAAATCAGTGCTAGAGTGATTGAAGCCAACATCAAGTTGGAAATCCCCGTTAGGAAGCGATGCTTCTCAAATCGCGATCTGCCACGAAGGATACTGAACCAGGCCCGAATCATATTTTCTATCCTCGTTCTTATTCAAGAAACGCAGGCGATTGTTGATCTCATCTGCCGGGATAATATCCGGGATGAAGATCTTCCTCTCGCTCGACAATCCGTGAGTGGAGATGATGAAAACGTCCTTGCATCTCCCAAGACTGGCAAGACGTTCCATTCGTTTTCCTTCTGGCCGAGGGAGGCGAGAGTGCGAGACTTTCTGAACTTTCAATGGCTGGTACAAGCGCCTGTGCTGAGTCTTTTCGGCCAGCACATCTCACTGGACCCGAAATGCCCCCTTCCCCTAATAGACTGTGTCATGAAATGCAAAAGTGGCCCGAACAGCGTGCTACACAAATGCAAGATCCATGGAGCCCACCAGACACTCTTCAAGGTATTAATATTAATCACCCAAGAGGCATTTCAAGCGCTAACAAGACCTAGAATGATCCTGAGCCATATGTTGCTGTCAAAGAGGTTAACAACGATGAGGCTTTCGAGAAGGAAAAGGCAAATCTTGAGCTCACACAGTCTCTAAACCACAAACACCTTATTAAATTAATCGCTACTTGTCAGAAAGGACCCATATGCTATTTCATATTTCCTTGGGCTGACGGTGGAGATCTTAGAGACTTTTGGAAAGCCAATGACTCACAATCGCGGTCCCAGGAACTCGTCTTGTGGTCTCTCCGCCAGATGCTCGGTATCGTCAGTGCGATCAACGCTCTGCATGGAAAAATTACGCGACACGGAGATATCAAGCCACAAAACATACTTCATTTTCACAAAGCGCATGATGATGCTACCATGGATAGTAGAGGAAGACTGATACTTGCAGATGTCGGAGTCTCCAAAATCCACCGAGAGATTACCAGCATGAGGCAAGATCCCACAAACTGCCAACAGTCCACGGTCACATACGAAGCGCCCGAAGCACAGTCAGATCAACGAGAAGGCAAGCCAAGAGGTCGACGGTATGATATGTGGTCTCTCGGCTGTATGTTCCTGGAATTCACTGTCTGGCTTGTCTTTGACTACAGCACCGTCAGAAGTTTCAGAAAGTCAAGGCGTACCCGAGATGATCCAAAGGACGCCTTTGGAAGTTTCTTCGTCCAGACATCAGACAACCTGATACAGATCCACTCGGCAGTTATTGAAGCCATCGGTCATCTCCGAAGTCAGCCACTTTGCAGCGACAACACTGCTTTGGCGGATCTCATCCAGCTTATTGAAGATGACCTATTACAAGTTGACGTCCAGAAACGTATGGAAGCCCCTCAACTCTTGGAAAAGCTAGAAAGTATCGCTTGCAAAGCCGAACAGAGCTCCGATTACCTGTACCCAACATTTGACGGCAAGGCTAATTAGCATATGCATCACAACAGCATTCCAGAACAGATCACTTACATTTATCATCGGATTTAGTCTTTCCATCCACAGAACCTCAGAAGCTCTACCAAGTTTTGTCCTGACTTAGCAAAATCTGTTCCAGAGATCATTCCCGGCCGCTGACGTCCGACCATCTTCACCGCCGTCCCGATTCATCAGAAGTTGAGATATAAATAACTAAAAGAAGTGATTGCCTTGATATTGATTCCGATTTTACTATCAATAATAGACTCAAGTCAATGACGATCTTGGGTTCACTCCATGAGATCGGCCATGTTCTTATTTATGCCGATGTGTGACAAGTCATAACTTGCAAAAGATACCGTAAGAAGCCTTTCTCCTCCATTGATTCTTGCTGACTCACACTGACACCTACGTCGTAGAACGAAGCTCGGACTTCCCTGCCAAGGGAGAGCTCAATTGTCGGAACTGCAAACTTGGACTTTGTGGCGTGGCAAGCTCTGTATGCCGCCAGGGTGAGATCAAGGCGTACATTAAGCTCGGGCTCGTAGGCATCTACGGTCCATGGCTTAATGTCTTGATGAGAGGCTAAAATTATATACTCAGGTGGGATTTTCCTGTAGGTGCCAGATCAAGTAGACATACTGTTTGCGATGCGACTTTAATACTATTTGGCTTCCTGAATGTGTTATTCTATGACGAGATATACTAGATTCCCAGTGTCCTTCATGAAGAGGATGATCTGTACAGGATTCTCAAGGCCCCGGAGCCATACCCCATTGTCATGCAACTGCTACAGGTGATGTGGCCCATAAGCACGGCAGTCCATGCTTGCGGCATTGGCTTAGATCCGGACCAACTAGATCTATCGGCTTCTCTTTGAACATGTAATTGGAGTATTCTCCTATATTATCATGCTCGCTCTTTAGCAAGAGGTTAACACCATGAACGTTGAGGTTTGTCCAGGTGATCCGGCTCTAGAACGCTATCGGTTATGTATTTCGTCGTTCCTTAATTAAACAGATGTCTGTTATCTGGAGATGTGGGGTATGGGTGACGTGATCAGGACTCCTTTGTATTAATATCTCGCTTTTCGTTTAACCTCGCTCCCACTTAAAGTCAACCAGTTCCACCTCGCTCCGCCTTGGCTAGTAACCGGAGTCGTCCTGTTCATAAATACGTTATCCCTCCGCCTAAGTCTTTATAATAGGATGTCTTTTTATTATTACAATTGTGACTATCCGCTACTTCTTTCACGAAAATCTCCATGTCTACGCAGAAAACACGGCCCCATCGCAAACCTCATACAAAATCTAGAGGCGGCTGTACTCAATGTAAGAAACGGCACATCAAGGTAATGTTTATTTGTTGTCTCTTGTCTGCTTCTCATACTGATACTATGAGATGATAGTGCGGAGAAGAAAAGCCTGACTGTAGGTCGTGTATTATAAGACATATGGATTGCCACTACCCGCACCTAAAATCGTCAATGAAAACCAGAGGGGGTTCATTCCATAGCAATGAAACCCGCTTGTCTCCAACGGGAGACCACCTGACACCACCCAGTCCTTCATCCTGGCATTCGTCGCTTGTTTTCACACCTAACTCACCGCCACACCTTCATGGAGCCGGCGATTTCGAAATCCGGGATCTCAGTCTCTCCCACCACTGGACAGTCTATACAAGCCGCTCTATCAGTCAATGCTGGTCTGTCGAGAGCCCATGTGGTATTGATATATTTCGCCTTGGGTTCAATCATCTATTCGTTATGTATGGCATCTTGAGTGTCGCCAGCCTACACCTTGCCTCTCGTGAGTCTGTTCATCGGAGAAAGTATCTCGAAACAGCTGAGATGCACTACAGACACGGCATGGAACAGTTTCGGCAGTTAAGCTGCGATAGCGTGGACGCTTCCAGGGATGCAATTCGAGCTTTCTCGACACTCAATCTTTTCTATACCTTGGCTATATGTGGTCCGCTGGCAAGCCTCGCAGGCGATTCCATCCCAAACAAACTCCCCATCGACCCTCAATGGATACATCAAGTACGGGCCGCTTCACCAAAGGTTAACTTGTGCCAGTATCCGACGTCTCTGACCGAGATGGACAATGTAAGGGACTTTGCTGCAGAAGACGATTATTTTACTCGCATACGGGAAACTTTTAGTCACGCCTCAGATGCAGACGTTTATGACTCAGCTCTTCAGCTATTGAGGCGCTGTTATGGTCACATTTCTAGACCCCGAAGTGGCCATGCAAATAACACAACATCTTGCGACATGGACAGATGGTATGCTCTTCTAGACTTTCTCTGCCATCTCTCAGAGGAGTATATCGAGAGGCTTCATCAACGACAGCCGCCTGCTCTTATTATTTTGTCTTTCTTTGGGGCAACTTTGTCTTTGCTGGGGGGCTCTTGGTACATCAAGGGCTGGGCGCGCTCAGTAGTTACAACCGTTGATACTATATTAGGAAGTTACTGGGCACAGTATACGGAGTGGTGTCGCGATATAGTAGCACTTCAATTTCTTGAAGACGTTAAATAAGAGAAACCGGTGTTCTTTATCTAGTATGTCTATGGGGTTGACTGCTGCCTATAAGGTTAAGTTAAGATGTTGTGATCTGTATACAGATCATGCTTTTTACCAGCACCTCCAGTTCTCCTGGTATCTCATCAATAATCTTGTACTGAGTGTTATTTTGCAGATTCATTATAGAAAGGGCGTGTATACCCGTACAGGAATTGAAAGGATATCAGAAGCAAACCATAGTCCCAATCCATTCCCCGCCAGACTTAGCAAGGAATCGTCCGCAACTCAATGTTATCCTGACACTATACATCAGAAGTCAAACGGTAATGCTGTGCAGGAACAAAACCTAACTCCATCCCGTTATGCTTGCCCCTCTGTTGGATAATCGCCAAGATCTCGGCGGGATGGTACCAGCTAAAGATAACCATAACCAGAGCCATTAGAATAGCATCAAAGATATAGAGATATACTTCATGCTTAAGGATATACCCATCAGAACCTTGTAGATACTCAACAGCTCTAAATATAGATCGAACCATAATTAGAATACTGCCAGCATAAAGCACATGTATATGCTTCTTCCAGGGAGCTGCATGGGAGCGTCCGGTCGGGGATTTATGGATAGACCAATTGAATGCCACAGCAACGACGATGAATAGGCCAAAGAAGAGAAGCTGGACAAATAGACCACCAATAATTACCTTGGCCCCGTTGTCTACAGCTTCCAACGTGCCTGATGATTGATAGCCCCCACCTATTGTGAAGACTCGGTCAGTACAGTAATCATTATGTGACGAAGCTATCAATCGACAACACTCGACTTACCTCCTGCTTGAAGCAAAAATGAGACAACATCTCCAATAACAAACATCTTTGTAAGCCACTTGAGCGGAATCAGACTACGTGATTCACCTTCAACCATAATGATGATCCGCCCAAGCTCCATGTAGATCGAGGCGGCAAAGAGGGCTGGAGCAACTAGGAGGAAGATAGCCTGAATGATGTACGGGCCAAGAGTCCAGTTCGGGCTTTCCTGGCCTGATTTGGCACGGGCTGCATACCCTATGACTTCGACTTTAATGGAAGCATCACGGTTAGTCAATGGAAACATAAACACAGGACCTTTTGCATGACTTACGGATACCGCCAATCGCTAGTGGAATCATAAACCAGCATCTTTTCTGAATAAGCTGCCAGGAGTGAAGTATGGTAATGCCGATGAAAATTAGGGCCACGATGACAGCGGCTGCTATCGAAGGGTGGTAATGGTAAAGGCTGAAACCATCATCAGCACCAGCATCATCTCGATGAACAAGAAGCATCATGGGCAGCAGGTCAGGCAATAAGGCAGGGTTGGGTAGCTAAATGAAGCGAGCAAAATGCTTCATAGAACAACCACGCAAGGAAGTTTTAGGAAGAAGAGTATGGGGATCCAAAGGCAAAGGTAATGTAAGATGTTCAAAAGATTCCTGAGCCGGAAATGAACGTAGGCGTAATAAAGAAAGAATAGTAATTGAGAATAACTGAGATAGACTAAAGGGAATAGATAACTTGTTAAAGCATTTTCAAACGAGACACTTCTCCTTTGAAATAAGGGGAACATTGATTATACCAATAAAATATTTCCCTGGAAGATTCCAAGCGCTACTCAGCCTCAACTTTGTCAGTGAAGTCTGTTGGGCAAAACTCGTTTACTCGCTCGCTTTCCCGTTACGCTAAACTCCACACATACATAATGCTGGTTGGTTTATTCCCCTGAAACCGAAGGCCCGCTGTGAGGTCTTGAGGCGCGCGGCTCACTATGTTTCTATTTCCGGCCGGCCAAATTAACTTGTCGTTTATGACTCTGAGCCAAAACATGAACGCATTCGTGCGCGTATTGCGTGGAGGCTTACATGAGACAGGGTATCCCGTATTTGTCACTAAGGACATAAACCCTTTCCAGATGGCATGTAGTAATCCACAGGATACTGCCGAGGCTAGGAAGCATCCCCCCAAGATTATGCAATCGGCCCCAGGTGGTAGCAGTGAACTTGACTGTGTAGTACAAGCTCTAAGACCTGCTGTACGAAAGCTGGAGTTAGAGGCCGACAGGAAAGACGCGATCTGAGCTTGTTATGAGGGATAGGTACTATATCTAGAGGCTTTCACAAGTTGTACCAAGGTACAGGTAAGTCGGCCGTCTCCCAACTCTGGTCTACTCAAGCAGTGGACTTTGCGCAAAAGTCCCCCTCACCACCTTTCGTCTCATTTCTATCCGTCAACGGCAAGCCTTCATAATGCATCACATCCGTAGGATTGTACAAGTAGGGTTCAACTTCTCGTAATGGAGTGAGTCAATCATGATTCTCTTGTTATCTTCGATGAAGCGGGTACCTTTTATTGCGTGCCAGCTCCGAGAGCAGGGCACGTCACTGGCACGGAGTATTAAAAGAAATACAAGATGCTTTTAATAATCAACAAGCTAAGAAACAGGTAGGTATCAGAGACTGAAGCACGATAAAATCGTTCCTCGGGGACCAAGTTTCAGCACGCCTTTTCTCGATGACTTCAGGGGTGCCTGGTAAATGACACAGACTGCATGAAATGGAAGAACTGGTTGGCCAGGCACTCGGTCTAGTTTAGCGTCGGATGTACCGCCGGGCAAAGTCTGTCTGTTGAAGTTCCATTACGGGTCAAAATGGCCGGAGGCTAAAGATCTAACTATTTCCACGTTTGCGTTAACGTGTACCTCGCTTAGCCTCGCTCACGTATGTTGGTGAAGAGCGAGATGGGGCTTGGACCTACGTCAGCATGGCTCGGAAGAAAATTCAATAAACAAAAGAGAGAACGACATTGTTAGATTTGTAAGAGTCTTCTTATTTAAGCGGTTCGCGCCCTGTTGCACTTCACACATCACCCGCCTTTGATCACTCAATACAAGCTACCGAGCCCATTCCATACGGTGTAATCGAAGCAGCAACATTGCCATTCGCCGAATACTACCGAAAATGGCCGACGAGTACGATTTTAAGCTTTACCGCTACACTCCTTCCCTTGCGGCTGCAATCATCAGCGTGGTGATTTTTGGAATTCTTACTGGTCTTCATCTTTGGCGACTGTTTCGAGCACGCGCATATTACTTTACTGCATTCACTATTGGAGGCATCTGTAGGTCATCATTGACATTGGAGTCATCCATATGCCTTGGTCGAGCTAACATATTACAGTCGAAGTCGTGGGGTATGCCGGCAGAATATGGGGGCACTATGATAAGGAGTCAATCGCTGGTTATGTTATCCAAGCCATCCCGATTCTGGTTGCCCCTGCCCTCTTTGCTGCCTCAATTTATATGATCCTCGGCCGATTGATTCGAACTCTGGATGCAGTGCATTTGTCATTAGTGCCTGTCCAATGGGTCACCCGCCTTTTTGTGACCGGCGATGTCATTGCCTTCACTCTCCAAGCAGGTGGTGGAGGCGTTCAGTCTGGGGGAACTCTAGACATGTCTAGGATAGGTGAGAAGATGATTGTTGCTGGTTTATTTGTGCAGATAGCCTTCTTTGGCTTCTTTATCTGCACATCTATTCTGTTCCACTACCGGTATCAACTCTACCAATCCCATACTGCTGCATCATTGCACGTCACTACGCCTTGGAGACGACACTTCTATGTTCTTTACGGTTCAAGTCTCCTTATTCTTATCCGTAGCATATTCAGGGTTGTTGAATATCTGCAGGGCAATGCTGGGTACCTTATATCTCACGAGATATTCTTATATGTTTTCGATGCAATTTTGATGGCAGTTGTCATGCTTATTCTAGTTGTGTGGTATGTCGAAAGCCTTCAACCACAATTGCTGAAGCCAGACTCTGAGGGAGGTGTTGTCTC
Organism: Fusarium mexicanum; assembly: GCA_013396015.1. Classification (NCBI taxonomy): domain Eukaryota; kingdom Fungi; phylum Ascomycota; class Sordariomycetes; order Hypocreales; family Nectriaceae; genus Fusarium; species Fusarium mexicanum. Next base: position 259,467 of record JAAOAM010000024.1, on the reverse strand, counting down.
ATCTCTCAACACTGTGGAACTTGAAGCGCGGTAAAGAAAGCCTGGTTAGATGGGCATGGCATAAGATGGACGCATTTTGGCATTGTGGGGAGGATCTATTTGTCTCTATTTTTTTTATATACACTGCGTTTTCTTTGGTTACGTTTTTGGACAAGCACTTTATCTTCTACGTCGAACTGGATACGTTAGTGTCGACCCGTGTGTAATTTACTCCCCTATTAGTGACCGCTTAGATAGACAAAGGCTACACTAAGAAAGTGTTTCCTGATTCTTCAACATAAAAGGCTCATTATGCCAAAAGCCACTAGACGATTAAAAACTTCTTTTTTCTTGTTCAAATTGAATCACCCTGTGGCAGCATGAAGAAGCTTCCAACACATTTGCGCTATGGTGAGCTACCCTAGCACTCCGCACAACAAGATGAAATCCATTCTTTTGTGGAGACAAGACTAATAAGCTCGGTAAATTATTTATCCCGCAAAAGTCAAAATCTCGCTCCACCTCGCTCTACCTCACTCCACCTCGCTCAACCTCGCTCTCGCTCGCTCGCTCGCTCTACCTCGCTCAGTTCTAAGCTAGTCTCCTATCTAATGTCTTCGTCACCCACTTCAACAACGCCTCGCTCCTGATCTTCTTTTCTCGCTTTTCACCGCGCATACACACACGAAATTATCTCAGCTCATCATTAGCCTCCATCCGACCCCCCTACCAATCTTTCGTTACGCGGATCCCATCGCTTTCAGTTACACCCCTCGAGGTTGTTTCAGCTAGTTCGTTGATTATGCTTTCATCGCAATGAGTCCGCAGACTAGCGATGTCGAATCCACGGTCGTCGTCTCAATACCGCGACGACCACACACGAAAACAAAGTCTGGATGTCTGGATTGCAGAAGACGCCGTGTTAAGGTAAGTGCATCGATGCATGTGATTTTGGCGATAGATGTGCTGTAATATCGCTGCGGAAAGTCTTGCTAACTCTTGTTGAAACAACAGTGCAGCGAAGAGAAACCCGAGTGCCGTGCCTGTCGTCGACGGGGAGTCGAATGCCAATACCCACAATCTACATTTCGCCGTTCGCCAGTTAGCCAACACGCTGATGAAGCCTCGCCTGCTTCGGTATCAACTTCAGCTTCAACTTCAACTTCAACACCCGGACAGCCATTCAGCCAGTCTCAATGCCAGTGCTCATGTCATCCTTCCTCATCAATCCCTAATCTCTCTCTACTTCCATCCCCTGCTATAGCCACGACACCATTATGCGAACAAGCTCCCGTCATCTTTAGCATTGAAGAGATGGCCCTTTTCCAGCATTGGACTCTTTACACTAGTCTGGATATTTATAAGAATTCGAGCTTAGCTTCTGATTGCCAAGTCGGATTCTCTCAATTAGCATTACAGCACCCATTTGTCATGCAGGCTGTCCTCAGTCTAACTGCCGCTCATATGGCGTATCTCAACCCTGAAAGGAGGCTTCGGTATATCGCCAATGCTGCTCATTACCATAACGAAGGCCTGAAAGGGTTTAGAGAAGCTATAGCCCAGAGCGACGATAGCATAGCTGAGGCCCTGTTTGTTTGGTCGTCCCTGAATCTGTTGTATGTCTTTGGCGTCTCTGGTCGACTGGGTGAAAGTCTATGTGACAACCTGGACTGGGGTACTCGAGGGGATCGTATCCTTGGCATAGGATTCATACCAATGATTTTAGGCATTGTTACGGTTATGGAATCGTATGAGTACCTCCAGACCCCAAGGTCCACGTCCTTGAAAAACATCCTGTCAGTTGGGAATCTCGAAGAAATACAACCGCCTGATGAAGCCACCGATGCTGAAGATGAGCAATTCTGTAAGTTGAGGAGCATCTGGCAGAATAGTAATGATGCGCCGATATATGAAAAGGCTCTTCAGGCTCTCAGGCAATGTCGGTTCTTTATGGAACAATTTTCTGATAAAGCCACTAAACATACTGGGGATCTTGATAGATCTTGGCAAGGAGCATTTGCGTTTGTTGGTCTAGCTCCCAAGGAATTCTTTCCACTGCTACATCAGAGACAGCCCCCAGCTTTGATCTTATATGCGTTCTATGGAGGTATATTACATGCACTTGATGACTGTTGGTTTATAGAAGGATGGGGATATGATATTGTAGAAGTAGTTAATAACTTACTAGGTTCTTACTGGGAAAGTTGGATAGCCTGGCCAGTTAACGTTGTTGACTTTAAAAAAGACAGAAATAGATTAATATGCTGTTAAATCTTTCAGCAAGCCAAACTCATCAACGATTGTGTATTTTTCCTCTCAGGTCATTCATCGAAGCTGTTTTTGACTGGAAATGTGATCACGGATTGCCATTGAGCTCCAGCAGATTGACTTTTGCGCGTCTTGCGTGTCAGCCACGGCACGAAGTACATTTCTCAAACATCCAAATTTGAGTTCTTTGCCCTTTTGCGGCACCCGAGGCTTCCTCCAACCCCTCAAGCTTATCACAGTCCCACCTGACTTTGTCCCTCTTGCAAAAGTGAGTAATTGAGTCCCCACCACCAGATGACAGCTAGGGCCATGCAACTCACGCGCCCAGTCATGATTTTTACCCCCACGCGTTTACTCCAAATCCTCGCGGGGTCAGTTGCGCTTATACCTCTCGTGGCTTGAAACATGCTCATTTTTAATTTGCCAATATGGTCAAATCGTGCGACAGTTTCGTTGTACCCGCGTGGTAAATTGAGGCTTTGCCAATTCTGTACGTTTTTGGGCAGAACTTTGCACTGCGAAAAAGAATATCATGTGCTCATCACCATCATGGCAGCGTACGTTTTTAGCCTTTTGGCCTGCGGTATGAGAAGCGTGATCTCCCAAAAGTGGCTGCTGGTGAAGTCAATCCGGGCGCGGGAAACATTATTAAAATGACGTTAAGTTCCCTCTATGATGGTGATGCCCCTTCCCCCCACTCATGCTCATCTTTATGTTCCAGCGTTCCATTTACTTCATAATGCTATATCGCTTCTTGTTGTATGTCTCCCTTTTAACTAGCTTCACCGTTGCTGCACCGCCAACCGAGCTAGCTACCCATGCCATTGATGCTCGCTCTGGCTCAAATGTTGGAACTCCGGGGAATCATGTGTCGAAACAACTTGAGCGCCGTTGTGACAAGGTTGGGTCATATTTCCTTCTTGTCAACGCGACACCCTGGAAAATGACTTTGTCTAGAAACGTAAGCTACCAGATGAACCAATTCAAGTTTCCCAAAACCATCAAGCCAGGTGAGAACCACTATTCTTATCCTTTCGTTAGTTTTGTTGAACTGATTGGGCACTAGGTACATCCAATAGAATCTACATCCAGGCCAAAGGCCACAAGGACGATGCTGGTGAAGCAAGTTACAAATTCAAAGACCTGCCTGGCGATCCCGATTTCGAGTTCAAATACAAGTCCGAGACGGCTGGTATCCGATTCACAAAGCTTAAGACACTCAACAACAAGCGAGGCTCGTTTCACAAGTTGGCATGGCATTGGGATAATAACGTTCCCTTTATCATCGCCAGCTCTGAGAATGATCCTAAAAACCCTTCACTTTGGCCGTGGCTGGTTTCAAGCAACCCGCCTGAGGACTGGATGCACTCTATCTACCCCCGTATCGCGTGTCTCACACTGAGGGAGCTGGCCATACCCGGAACACACAACTCAGGCATGTCCTGGTTTCATAGACCGTCGTTTTTCGGCACCCCCGCGAACGCCCAAAATCAGAAGCTCCACATCCCAGAGCAACTAAAAAACGGTGCTCGCTGGCTGGACCTGCGTCCCTCCAAGACTGGTGGCAAGTGGGCAACTGGCCATTTCAGCTTTGGTTGGGGCAACTGGCATGGAGGCAATGGCGAGTACCTCGACAAGATCATTGCGGACGTGAACGATTTCACCAGGAGAAACAAGGAGCTTATCATCATCAATGTTAGCCACGGTCTAAACTCGGATACTTTCAAAGGCAAAAAGCACGCACGTATGACCCAGAGAGAATGGAACGAGGTGATGACGAAGCTGGAGAAGCTCAACTACCGCGTCGAGAACCGGAGCTATGTTCGTGACCTTACGAAACTCCGGGTCTCCCAACTCATCCCTGGTCGTGCAGCCGTTATTATCATTATAGACGATGTCATCGATAAGAAATATTACAACGGTTCCCAAGAGTCTATCAAGCTAGCTCCAGTCGACGTTTCTGCATTTGCAAAAAAGGGGTTCTTCCAACGATCTCAGTTTCCTCTATTCGACCACTACGCCGAAACAAAACACCAGAAGAAGATGGTCGCCGATCAGTTGACCAAGATGAAAAAGCATCGGAAATCCCCAAAGTCGAAGATATTTCTTCTCTCTTGGATCCTGACCCAGCGAATGAAACCTGTCATTCATTGTGCCGAGATGGCTAATCGAGCTCTCATTGAGCTACTCTGGCCAGCAATGTCTGCATCGACATATCCAAATATTATCAGCGTTGATGCGTATCCTGATAATAGAGACTTGGCCGCACTAGCAATGGCAATCAACTATCACTTTGCTCCGCTATGTGATATCCATACCCCGAGCGCTGGGCAAGATGGCTACGGTGAGAGCTTTGAGAGGAGGCCACCTCTAATGGACTCGGATGCTCTGCCTTGGTTGAATGAAACTTATTCGAGGTAATTGGCCTGCGAGTTACGACGGCTAGAATGTTGAGCTACCAGTAACGAGAATGGCGTCGGGACTTGGAAGATGTAAGAAGTTAGAGAGAACGACAGGGGAGGATTTGTGTCATGCTCGTGCCGAAACAATTACAAGCACGTTAGCCATTTTTAAAGCACTGACATATCCCATACAATGCGAAATCTTAAACATCGTTATGTAATATCACCATCCTACAATTGATCATACTCACGATTGTTCATCTCACCAACAACCCAGACCAAACATATTAAAATTATAAGTAGCACCTAATCATCTGCCTTTGCAGCCTAAAGCTCAACCTCGTGGCCAGGAAGTACTGATGTAGCCGGTGGGTTCGGCGAAATGTCATTCTTCCGACGACCCCACTCTCGGTCACCTCTCGTAGTGGCCGAGACAGCCACTTTCGACTCAACGGTAATGAGGCGTTCTTGATGAGTCATTCAGTGCCGCATTTGAGCCTAGAATACGTATGCCAGTCCTGGAGATTGCCACCATTGTGTCAAGCCAAACGAGTCTACATTTCCCAGCGAATGCGTCGCAGCGGAGACCGAATTGCTGCGCTGGTCTTCAAAGACGCTGATTTTTGTAGGAGTCGGGTTGACGAGCCTGGTTTCAGTCAATTTAATTGGACACCTGGGCCTGCTTATTAATACTCAGCATTTCCCCAACTTTTGACACCAGTGGCCTCTTATCACCCATCGAAAGAGGAAACGGGGCAGAGAATTGGCCTATTCTTTGCTTATCTGCGCTCATTATTCCATGTTCTGATTGCGTACATGCAATAATGCTTGCTAATCCGTCCATTGAATGGTATATAGTAGTCCTTTAATTGGTAAATGCTTTGGTCTAGTCGGTGGTGATATTCCGTGCCACGAGGGCATTTATACAATGGGGCCTTGGACCCCTCTTCTCACACCCAGAAATCTGGTTTGCTTCATCTGCTTCCCTTATCGCTTGAACGATGCTTTTGCGAACATTAATATATCGGTCCCACCGGATCTTTCGTGCAGGGCAATGTCCTGCGCGAAATCACGTCGTCTCCACGAGTGGCAGAAATGTTGGCCAAGCATCTGTCGTTCATAACAGCACACAGGCAACGCTACCAGATGTGACATTACGCCTGATGCCGCTAGGAGGCTCAGTCACATCTGGCGTTGGGGATCTTCAGATGGAAATGGATACAGGAAGGTCCTGTGAGATCTTCTTCTTGCCGACGGCTATCAAGTCTGCATGGTTGGTTCACGCAGGGCTGGGTCCATGCATAACAACGAACACGAAGGACGGCGTGGCTATCGACTTGACCAGACTGAGAGCAAAGCGAGACGATCGGTCGCGACCGTTAACCTAAATCTTTTCACAATCAACGCCGGATCCAATGACTGTATCCAGAGCCATGAGCTTGGTGCTTTTAGGGATCGAATGGACAATCTTCTTGAATATCTATGGAAGACCTCTCCCCTCTCTACAGTCGTTTTATCAACGCTACTGCTAAACGCGGACGAGCAAGTCCATTCAAGAGTTCTGGAGATCAACACTCATCTCCGAGACCTCGTTCTGCTGAAGGAAGCCAAGCGAAAAAGGATAGTCCTTGCAGATATGTACAGTACCAAAGGCCCCAAACTCGATGATTTGATGGATGGCACCCATCCCAACGATGATGGGTACAGCAAAATGGCGTATGTTTGGTTTGACGCCATTCAAAAAGCCCGCGCAAACGGGTTCTTTCTTAGATGAAACCAGCAGGACGATTTTTAGGGGAGGCATTCAGTCTAGAGTTGACTGGTATTCTGACCAAATTATCATTTTACTCTTTATTAGGGCTATGTACATATTGCCTTCTAAAAATTGAAGTCAACTAGGATTTGTATTATATTGGCTTGATATGTCTCGTTGAGATGTCATAAGTAAGCTCCTCCGCAAGTCTCTGTTTCTCAGACATCAGCCCCTCGAGCTTCTTACAACGCCGCTTCCTGATTCCCTCCATCTCAGCGTTCTTCTTCAGAAGATTCTTGCGTTTGGACGTAAGATAGCGTTGGCGTTCCATAAACCACGGGATCCAGAATGGCCTTCTCCTGCTTTTGGCTCTGCTGATTGCACGACGCTCAACGTCAATGCTGACATCGCAATCGAGGATGGCATTGTAATTGTAGTCCATTCTTTCCTGCAGCTTCTTCTGTAGTTCCTCCTCCTTGGCAATCTTGTTCTCAACGGCCATTGTCTCGAGATATGTAGCTGTGGCCTTCTGGGCATTCCTTTTCAAGCTCAAATCAGGTATAGAGTTTGGTGTATCTTCCGTTACAGGTATATCTGGCCTCTCCTCCACTGTGGGCTTCTCAAACTCTTGCTGAGAAATGTTGTAGTTCAATAAAACTGGTAGCGCCTCACATTTCTGTTGCGTTTGATCGTGGCAAGGAATGTCTAGTGGTTCGGGAGTTTTTGCTTCGCACAGGTCAGAGGGCTCAACCGTCGACAACGACATCAGCATGTCGGGAGGGTCTTCTGGTTCTGATTTAATTGGTTCCTCCACTGGTCGCGTAGTATCCTCCTTGCTTGTAGATGTCTCAGAACTTGACGTTTGCTTCGTTTGAGCTGGAGCGACGATTGTCGAGATAGCCAGGACGATACAGGACTCGACCGAGGAATCTCGATGATTTCTGACAACTTCATCCATCTCGGCCGAGTCCCCCTTCCGCGTGCCATTCTCATTCTGCGCCATCGTGTCGACAGGTCGCGCTTGTTGAGTTGCGTGACGCCGATGACTGATTAGTAATGTTGATGGGGAAGAGAATAAGAACAGGCGGTTGATGGCTTCGACTAATGTTTTCAGGCGCAGGCAACAACGAGATTATGTCGGCTGTCTGCAGTTGATTAGTTTAGTAGACGCGGGGCGATACAAATGGCACGATGACGCGAAACAGACGGGGCCATGCAGATGACGCGTCTGGCTGGGGTTGTTCTGCGTGCGGACTGTAGTGCTCATCTCGAGATGCAGTCATTGAATGAACTTCGCGTCCAGTCGACAAAGGGTGCTTGATGATCAATGTTGCTTGGATTTTGGATGTTGAATTGATGCGTTGATGATGCTAGGTTGGATTTTGGTGTTTTCTTGACCTTGATTCAGGTTCACGTAATCGGATCAGTGGGGTCATAGCGGACAGTAGATAAGCAGATAAGGATTACATGTACAGCACAGACCTAAAATACCACAAAGAAAGGCCATTCATTCTTTTAATTCTAATTTTTCTCTCTTTTCTCAAATACCAAGTCTAGCAGCTATTGAATGTGTACATTTGTTGATCCCATTGCCCCAGCTCATTCAGTGCAGCCTCCATTACCGACCGATTGGAGCATCACCTGAGTTTTGTTCCACTATTCCGTATCTCGTGTTCGCTGCCTAGTGCCCGGGATGACAAGGAATAGCGAGTTATTATTCGGATGAACAATCCTTACGAGAAAGTCCTTGAAGGACTTGTTCCTTCTCACAGCTATTCACAAAGACGACACTTTGGAGCTGAACACTTATCACTTGATTCTAATCTTAGGTTCTAATGCGACTATTATGTATAAAAGGGTTCCTTTTCTAGGCAGCCGCTAACTAGCAACTGACCTAAGTAAGTGCCTGACTGTATTTCCAAGTAGCCGTGTCTTTCTGAAAGTCAATTCTTGTATTTTTATCCTGCGACTGGCCAAAAAATGGAATATCTAACCGACAGAGCGGCAAAATTGGAGAACAAGATCTCGATCTTCAGGGACCACAGAAAAACGATCGAGGATGGTATGACCAAGGAGATTGAGCAGATTCAAGTGCTAATGTGGGGCTTACAAGACCAAGAATCCTTCGCATACATGTTCTCGAGACTAAATATTCTTGAGGAAAGATTGCAATGCGTCCGGGAGGCTGAGCCGAAGTTACTGAATGACTTGGCCAACGTTCGGGCCATAATCGCCCAACTCGAATGGGGGTTGGCCCAACAGGCTATTCATCCTCTGCCCAGCAAGGCCACCATGCTAATCAATCCCGGCGACAAAGATCCAAAGTACCCGTACCTCGATTCTCGATATTGCCAGGTACAGAAAGCCGAGCAATCCAGAAGAAGCTTCTCCTGGGGCTTCATCACTAGATTTAGTGGAGACCCAGAGTCCACAAGATTCCGCATTCGCCACAACAAGGCAGATGAGTGTCCGGTACATGAGCCCTGCGATCACTGGAGATATCTAGATCCTAGAGAGTGGGCCACGCAGGAAGAAAACGCTGTCGATCTGCAACTGGTATGTATGCATAACGAAGCTATTGCCCCAGGCAATCATTTGATCGAGGGGTTGAAGAGGTATGATGACGAGGTACAAGAAGGTCTAAGATACACGGACCGTCCTTGTTATATCTTTGATGCTCTGAAACCAGACTTCAGCATCGTTGAGAAGCTGGGGTTTCAGGTCTTGACGTGGAACCTGGTAGGTGCTCGGTGGGAGGAAGTAATGGATCAATGTGGACGGTTAATTCAGCAACCTCTTTGAAGTTTTATACGGTTTCTCCAGCAGTAAACTTTAGCAACGCTACAATAAGAGGACAAGTCAACATTGCAAACATCGCTTATATAAATTATTCAAGTACTAAATAGCGTGATCTGTGAAACAGTGCTCCAAGTAACACTTGGAATAACGCAGTATGTAATATGTTTGAGTCAATATGTACCTACAACTAGAAAATTACAAACTGGAGTCTACAGAAGCATTATCCCCAGGCCTTTTCAGCTACTCTAGCGCCAATGAGCTGATGAATCTTCTCTCCAGGATGCCCTGTATTGGCCCATAGCTTGAAGAAGTCAGTACATGAAGATAGCTCTGCACGAGAAGATAACTTACACAGCCTTTGCCGCTGGGGTCGACGCAAGTTGAGTTCGGTGCACCCAGATCTTGAGGCCGTAGGAAAGCCTCATAGAATATATCCCATATCTCTACGTACGTGATCTTTGCATCCGGATGGGCCTTCCGAAAGCGAACAGTATTTTTCCTGAGAAGACTATTCCACCGATTCACAGCGTAGGAGACCATCTCATAGCTATGATGCGTGTCATTGTCCTTATGTGCTTGATGCGAAGGAAACAGCTCCTTGGCTACGCACTTGTTAGATGGGACCAGGGCAGAGAAAAGACTACTCACGTGGGACTTCGATAAAGACAAAGTTACGAATTCCGGTATCGTAGAGGATCCGGGATAGCTCAAAGATACGTCTGTTTGCAGCCGCCAACACAGCGCCCTGGCCCCTTTTGTGCGACACGACAGATAAGTCGTTAAACCCAAACCAGACTGTGGCCACTATGTTCTTAGCCGTCCAGGCCGCGTAGTGTGGACGATGGCCAATGGCATCCTGGAAATGAACAATCTGCTGCGCAAAAGAGAACGCTTTTGAGCTCCTCGGTGGTATTATCAACCCATCCACTACTGCCGCTGATCGGGCAAAGATATACGCTAGAGTAAGCGTGGTGTTGAATTCAGTCGCCATGTAGGTAGCCCAGTTATAACCACCAGACGATGTGTTTCCTGGTAACGCTGGATTGCCAATTGGATTCAACGCGCTGGGTGCCTCTACACGGTCGTCTTTTGGTCTTTCTGTCCTCTGCATGTCGTCCACTCCGGGTCCGGTCCTGGTATACGTGTAGTTCGTTCGAAAGCCGCTGCGGGTGTAGGAATCCCCACTTCCATGGTGTCAGCAAACTGTTCAATCTTGCGAATCCAAGATGATGCTCACAATGCGACGAGGAAACGCTCATTTGGTTCATTCGGCTCATTCGGTTCTTCTGCCTGAAATGAAATCTTCACTGGCCTGACGACATGGGGTTTTGGCCTCCCTGGCAGGAAGGGAAGTGCAAGAAAGACAAGTATACCGGTTATGAAGACAGCCGCCGTCATAAGTCGCGCTGATACCTTGTCTTGTGACATTGTTGATTTGCTAGGACATAGTTAATGGAAGAACACAGTGGCGCGGCAAACAGGCGCAAGGCCTTTCTTTATCCCCCTTTCTTCATCCTCCCTTCCCATGTGGCTTTCGTAGTAAGTCTCAGCCAGCCTCCTCTGCAAGGAGCATTTGCTTAAGTCTCCGTCAGGATGGTATAATTGTCTCAATGCAAGGAATGCGATAAACAGCTTGGCCCCACATTTGAACACCTGTTCACATTAGCCCTATCAACGTCCTGTCTCACCTCTTTATGCATAAACAATAGTTAGCCTGATAGTGGACCAATGCTCTCCCTTGCATCTTGGCACAATTACCCGAATTCCGGAGATTGCGTGTTGTGATGATCTCTGCCTCGCAAAGCATCTTCCGCATTCCTTGTTATTGACGCGATCTGGGGAACAAGGTATATCTGGTGTTGCAAGTCAAGTTAGTGAGCACAGAGGCCAGGGTTCATCGAATACTAACCACTTCAGATTAGAGATCACCCCAGCTCGCTCAACATGCATCTCCTAGCCATTCACGCCAAATCAACACCCACCGATGAAAATTTTCATTAGTTGAAGAATGGCACAAAGACCCTTTATCGACAGAAAACAGATAATAAGATTATGGTACCGTGTTTATCTAGGTGCTTTGAATGCGATCTAATGCGCGGTAGCGTCTTTGTATTGCCTCATAGCGAAGATACTACCCCTACAAAGACTGATCGGCATCAGACAACATTAACGAAGTCGCGCGGTGAGTAGAAGCTGCATTGATCCATGGTTCCTTTGCATGCTTTTGTGACCACGCGAAACGTGGCGGCAGAGACTGCAACGCCAATGCTTCTCAAACACTGGTTTGTCCCTCAGATGACTTGCTGAGTGGAGGCGGGCTCTGTGCCATGTTCAATCTTAAATCCAGATGTCGCGAGTCCTAAATATTGAACTTTCTGGTGATGTCAAGGGCTGTTAGCTATTGGCTATGGAACGATAGGGCTATAGCGCGACAACTCTAAATTAGACATTTTGAAACACACTTTAGGCAACATCCACCACGTGCACCACCGTCCGAGATAGACTTTCCTGCTTCTCATGTGACCAGAGATTCCTGAATTTGTATTCATTGGTGGCGTGAGCTCGGCCACCTCCACCACAATCCATTTAGCTTTGATCATACTCGGGATCATACGAGTCGGCGTACATGATGAAAGTGTCGAGTCGGTGCCTATTCCTCAATTGACCATTGGTCAAATGGATAATGCCGCATTCTTCTGCAGACAACTATGGAGGCTGGCGCCACTGTTGGAGAGATTGGTTGCGACATCGAAGGGGTACAGACGCCGCGTAGCGCGTGGCGATTTCAGGCGTGTTTGACATAAAGGCAGCTTGGTCAGAAGCGATGCACTTGACGCCATTGTCTGAATCCTCGCTTTGGCTCGTTCCCTCCCCCAAATCGTGAGGGGTATCCCTTCTCCGGCCGAAAGTGAATCGTCGCCCAAAGTAGCATACTGTTTGTGTCACTCCAGCGCCATAATCGACAAGGAACAGATCCCCAAATTTGTGATCAGCGGCTCTAAAGAGCTTCTCGTGACCGTGGTTGAGCTCTGGCGCGCGTGAGCTCTCTGCATTTGCTAACGGACCATTGTTGTACCGGATCATAAAAACCCGTTCGATACCTCTGGGGAGGTCCTGTAGCCGTTCCAAATGATGCTCTTTGCTGACAAGTGGCAGCTCCATTACCAGGTAATCCCATATTAAAGTGATGGCCTGACACTCAGGCCAGAGATTGGCAAGATGAAGGATCATGTCTCTGGAAGATATTTCCGTCTGGTACATCTGATCAATGATATTATCCTCGACTTCAACATCCTCGCCATACGCAAAGCCTCCGACGACAGGCCAGAAGAAGCCGTCTCCGGCATATGTCCAAATGGCAATGGCCCCAGCCACGGAAAATGGCGGGTCATCTGGCGGACCGCCGTCGCATTCCAAAACAAGAAAGGGTAATGATGACTGATACGCGACGATATTATACCTTCCCCCAAGATACTTGTGAAGAGTAGTGAAGTGATCATTGGGAGCAGTCATGGAGCCATCACTGTCCCAGTGGCTGAAGTCATCCAATGCTTCCAAGGCTTCCAATGCGTCCGACGCCATGGCGATAGCAAAAATGTGGAAGAGGAATATGGGAGAAGATGTCAGTCAAGGTAAAAGGGTGCGGCAGGTGGGCAAGATATATATGACGAACAGAGAAAACTCTGAGTGATTAGAGTTTCTCTTGAGTGTGGTTGATTTGGGTATTCCATGCTGACTCTGAGGCGCCAAAGTCAATTTGATACTTCTAAACCTCGGATATTATTTACTACACGTTCTGGGTATTACTCAGTATGTCATACAGACGACTGATGAAAGTTACTCCAAGATATTCGAGTTCAAGCCGAGTTTCTGAAACTGAGATTCGAGCACCAAGCGAAAGTTGTTTCATTTATCTACAACAAACTCAGTATTCTGTCAAGGAATACCTCGGTCCATGAATCGGTCCTGATGTTGTCTGCTGCCTAAATGTCAGAGCATCCGATCATGGCTAGAGAATGGGTTAGGATCTAGGCTTCTGCGCAGGGGTCTGTTTACAGACTTCAACAGTCCATCAAAGATAGGAACAGACAAATTGATTGATTCGTTTAGTAGTTAATACTATCATCACATGAATCAAAACATTTGCAAGGAAAAACAAGATCTTGTTCACGACGGACAGTGTGGTATGTCCATCGCTCAGAGATTCAGAACAGATAATGTGACAAAGTTAACTTTGATTCAGGAAAGGACGCAGCCATGTTCTGTTTCAGCGATCTTATAGTGCTAGGTTCCTTTACATTTCAACAGAACATTGATGGCAAATCGAGGGTGTATATAGAGCTAGACCCGACCACCACTCTGCATTCAATCATCCATCCAAACAAGAAACTCTCTTCTGGTCCAGCATCTGTAACCCACAAAAGTCCCAATCGCAATCCCACCAATATCTCGCAACATCAATCCTCCACTCACGCAATACTCACCATGGCCAACCCCCCAGTGTCTGAGTTTGTCAACACTCTGCCCCTCCTTTTCCTGATCATGTTCTGCTGTGTTTGCTTGAAGGACTTTGTCGTGAACACTGCCTTGGGTATCTACGATTCTGTGCAGCGATTTCTTGGGCGCTGCTGCAGGGCGTTGTACTGGACCCTGTGCTTGATCCTGTTCATGTTTGCTGTTGCTTTGATCAGGGCCCCTAACTGAAGCATGAACACCCATAGGGGCCACTCTCGTGGAGATTACTATGCCTACCGATATTAGTTTGTTAATGCTGTAACTCACCCGAACCCTTTTCACTTGCCATTACCTTCCCTTCTAGGATTGTATGAACGGGCCTATGGCTCCGACTCAGCTTAGTCACTTTGCTTTGTTATGACCTATTTGGAACTCAGTCACTCGTTTTATGTTTCCTTTGTTTCCACCTAACTAACTAAGTTCTCACGTCAGTCACGAGGCTTGTGTCGTACTGCTGATAGTTGAATGCGGTTCATGATAAATGGGTTCTTTGTATCTGGTTCCACTTAGCCTTGATTGATAATTCACAAGAGTTAAATATACAACAAGCTTATGCCCATTGCGATATAAATTACCTTTTGAAATGTATTGTGCATTATTTAAGATCTAAATCAATTTCCCGCCGCAACCTCCATGTATTTACAAGGCAGAGAGTGAGATGTCTCAGACTACACAACAAAGACGGTGATAGGTTTCCTTTCACCACTTAAAATCACCGAATTGTCGAGTAAAACAAGAGCAAGGATGCAGTAGAGGATATCCATAGCTTTGAGCTTCAGCATAGTGTGCACCGCTGATACACAAAGCACTTAGCATATAGTCGTTAATATTCATGGAAAGACAGTAAGTCTCTTGCGCAATGGAAATCAGCGAAACCGTAGTTGTAGAGAAATTTTTGCTGTCTTTTTAACTAGTCCAATGTGCTGCTCTTGAGCTGGTATTGATACACCTTGCATAATACGCCTCGCCGCCTCGACCATCAGAAACATAGAGACGGAACCTTCGTATTTTGTGTAGGACAACACCACGCTAAAGTTTACTAATTATCAACTGCTAAAATGGGCCTTTATGCCATTATAATTCCGGAAAAAGCATCAAGCAGCCGTATTAAGTTTTAAGCAGGCTCGCTAGAGTCGTTACACCCTTTACAAGACAATATGCACCAATCTACAGCCTCCACGGGGGTAAGGAGGGACACAACTGGAACTTTACGCCTATCCTTTGACAATGGCCGGCAAGGTTCTTCTATTCTTTGGCATCTTCCTTTACGCCTATCTGATAGGGACGATCACCCATGAGACAACCTTTCACGGGTCATCTTCGAAGAACACCAAGCGGAGTATCCCGCCAACAATGCATCGGTTACATCCCGGTTGACAAGTCCTTGGAGACCAGGTATTCAATCTCTTCTGTTACAGTGGTCACAAGGAGCCCCTTCAGCAATATGTTATCACGGAAAAAGAGAGGGCACGATTCGGAACTGCTTGTTTGGACGGCTGTTGACATCACCATCGCGAGGTTTACATTGCAGTCCACTGGCTTCCGAGACCTGTATTCCACAGTCTCTTTGGCTCCCTTTGGAGTAACTCTGCTTCGGATTGCGGTGCAAGCGGCTCTTCAAATGCAGCGCCTGAAACCAGGTGACAATTATCTTGCACAAATTCGCGACATCGTAACTGGGTACGAGCTAGACTGGCTTGCACTTCGTCTTGACCTGGCTAGATTGAAAGCAGATCCACCATCAAGAGCGGCACAAAATATTGGGTGTTCTCAGGTTCGCTGTCTATGGAGAATGTCTAGAGTACTTGATGGCAGAGAGAATACAGATAGATCCTCCGTAGACGATACAAACGAGACAGCCAATGCACGGATGATACAAGGTCACCGTACGCGATTCTCAGAACTTTGACCAGGTGAGTACGATATCGACAAGCACTGCAATACTGGAACAGCATTTTAGTACCGAAATGGTCGAGGTTCGAGCTACTGCCTGGACTAAGAAGTATGGAAAATTGGACATTCCTCAATGGTTGAATTATTCAGAAGTGTATCAGAACAAGACTATAAGGAACCTGTTGGACTTCCACGTGTAGATGCAAGTTAAGAAACTCTATGGCATTGAGCAATTGTATAGGCCGGCAGCGGCGAAAGGCAATCTCTCAACCATGGTTCCCCTTATTACCGGCATATCATGCTGCTCTTTCGTGGGTAATGGCTCTTACTGGGACATATGATAAGGGTTTTTAGCCAAATACACTGGCAATTCCTGCGACACCTGACTGCATTCAATGACTCTGTGGTATCCTGAGAGGAAGTGGGACTTACAAACCGAAGAGATAGTTGCCTAAGAATACAATTCTATGGGAACAGAGGAAAATGGCTTACTGATCCAGTGAATTGAAAAAAACCCTTGATTGAAGTAATGGGCGACAAAGGGCTAGAAAGGCCAATGGCTTGTTGAAAGAGAGGCTGCTTGCCCCTTGCTGGCTGCCTTCATAGTGAAGTTTGGTTCATGTTAAGTTGACATTCACATAAGGAAATATTGAAGAATGGTTTGTAGTGAATATTCCTCATAGCTCGTAGTGTCTTCACAAACATCTTGGTTAACAAAGAGCCTGTTACGATGTTGCCTAGTAGACAAACGAGAAGAAAGCGCGATATTGAAATTACTGCTTCTACAAGGTAACTAGAACTCAGGATGCATTCACGAATACCTGCCATTTAAATATCTTCTCTTCCTCCGAAGTTCTCTCCCTTTCATCCACATCATCCACCCAACTGCCTCAGACGCACATCTGTCCAAAACTACTTTCAACAATTACCACCCTATTCTTCACTGACGAACACTAGTCATGCCTCCTCGCATGGACATTTATCGACGTGGACGTCAACTCAAACGCCTCCGCGAAGCTGGACATGCACTGCTCAACAGCCTTTTACATAACGATGACTTTCACTACTTTGCAGTGTGCGAACAGAGGTTTCCTGACCGTCACGAAGAACAGTATCCAGCCGACTGGGTTAACAAGGACAAGAAGAAATTGAAAAGAATGCTCGACTACTGGTGCAGTAAGATGCGCGAGGTCTACGACTTCACTGTTGTCAATGGAAGAAGACAACTCAAAGCACGCAGTAGCCTCCGACGCTCCGCCAGACGGATGCGGCGCTGCGGTTACACGTACACTGAAGCCAGTGACCTCCCAAGTCCTCAGGAAGAAGAAATAAACGAGTTTCTTAGGGCTGAGACAGAAGCTATGGGCAATCACGAGTATTATGATGAAGGAGAGGGGAGAGAAATTGACTATGCCTGAAGGGTAGTCTGAGGAATTGACTGTGCGAGGTTATTAGCATCTCGAGTAGCTCTGCTTTCTGCCCATGGCCAAGCAATACATACAGGAATAGAGGAGTAACGTGTTGGAACGTAGATAGTGTTTGCTGTCGATGTTGCAAATCGTCGATATTTAGATCCTGAATCCAGACTTACTCTTGCTACCCTAGCACGAATCATGTATGGCACCAATTTGCATCTCTACACGAGTACACATCCGTGGGTGCCTCTTGACCTTGAAATCTTCACTATCATGACTTTGCTCTCTCCACAAACTTGGCCCTGGCTGATGGACTGTGTAAGAGAAAAAGAAGGTCCTGGGACTCTGGCTTAGCTTCATGTTAACTATAATTAGAACGACCCTTGATTATAGGCCGAGGGCATGTAAGCATATGCCGATTGTTGCTTAGGGCTCGAGCCTCCAATGCGGAATACGGTAAGGATGATCCTTTCCTACAAAGACGTTTGCGACTCCAAAGTGGCAACTAATCCTCTTGTTGCTGGTTGAATGTAGAATCGGATGAAAATGCCTTATGTTGTACAACAAAGCCAGCAGAATGAACGTCTTAGATCCCAATCGAATCACGCAAAGTGATTACAACGAATGAAACTGCTTTCAGCGTCCTAGTACGTCGGCCATTTACATGGCGCTTAGCTAACGGACAAAATAAAGGCGGACCAAGCCATGAGGTATAGGAGGTTATTTGGACACAAGAACCCATATTATGTTAGACTATCTCAAGCATTCTAGTAACGGTACGCTCCAGAATCTGATCGGCTATTTCCCGCGGAACAATCCCATCCTCATAAGTCGCGGTAATAACTGTATCTCCCCCTTTGACACCGCAAACATGGAAGATTGCCCCGTGTGTACCCTGGTTGCCATTTACCGCTCCAGCTGAGAATTGCATATCATCAATCCGCCAAAGCCTGTTGCTCTTCGTAGCGGACTCTACCTGAGCATTATCGAAGGAGCCAATGTTAGAAACGCTGAAAGTCGGCTTGAGAAGGAGGGAGATGGATGGAAATCCGTTGTCTACCACTTTCTCTAGGTCAGTTCCCAGTCGCTTCACCCCGATCCAGTACCGTATAGCTTGGCCAGAAATAGCGCGTGTCATCTCTTTCTTGTAGTCCTTGACAAGCTCCCATACCGAGTCAGGGTCAAGCGATGCCTCCTTAGCATCTTCGTTTCTGACCAGGACTTGACGGAATGGTACCAATTTGTGCCAGAGCTGCCAGCTTCCTGCTGCATTCACAAACGTCCCATTTCCTGTTCCCCCACCAACACGAGCCATGGGAAGGCTGGGTCTCAAGTCGAAATTGAACCGTGTCGCTCCTATCTTTGCGTTCGGGTAGAATTCAATACCAAGGACAATGGTAAACATTGTAATAAGTAGAGGAGTAAAGGTAGTTTGATGTTTGCGACATGCTTTGAGTATTGAAGACATGTCTTCTGCTGGGATACGATACGACGAAATGCGTGTGACGGTTCTCTCTTCTGGCTTTGCTACTGCAGTTGCGGACTTGAGGTGAGGCTTGGATGGGGGAAGATCGCCATAGATACGATTGTTGCCGTAGAATAGCTTAACAAACAGCCACACTAGCTGTGTCCATATTATCTCCAAGATGCTGTCTTTCCCTTCCCAAACGTCTTCCGGTTCGATTGGGGGTTGAACGTTCTCGTTTGCATGAATGAGAGTATCAGGAAGAGCGTTGTGCATGCTCTTGTCGGCCGTGAGGGAATCAAGCGCGGTGAGAAATTCACGATGAAAGACCATTCCAGATATACCGTCACCCAAGGAATGATGATAGACAAAGACAATGTTGTTCCCTTTGACAAGAAGCTTCCACAATGGTCGATCGGGTTCATCAGCAGTCCACCACCACTCATTATGGGCTCTTTCAAGATCATCAGAAGTGACTTCAGGATTGCTCTGATCACAATCTAAGAACTCGATGCATTTCTCCAAGTCGATAGCGTGCAACCTGGCGGTGTGCAGCTCGTGATTGCCTCGATTGGGAGATGGCCTCTGGACAAAGACATGCCATAAGGCAGGATGAGCCTGTACAACAAGACGTAGTGCTCTAAGGATAGCATTTTTGCTGAGGTCTTGTCCATCAGCGCAAATATATCGCGCAGAAACCAGAATGTTGGACCAGATACCCAGGCGATGGTAAAGGTACCACGTACGCTGTAGGGAACCTATAGATGAAATTAGTTTATCTGAAAAATATTACCGGCTGAAACCATACCTGTTCCTTTCACCAAGGTATATGCAGCAGCAGACCTGTTGTCCATTGTGAGCTATTTTGTAAAGACGAGATAGTTGTTTTTGTTGTTTGTCATTTGTTGTAAGCACTATTCAGATTAAGTGGAACTCATAGCCGCAAGAGAGGAGGTCTGTGAAGACTGACCCTTGCTCGAAATTGGTGCGGAAGGAAGTTATGCCGAAGTTGAACTAAGACGGACTCAGAATAGTTTAGATTTGTTAGGCGTCCTGGCGCGTCGCGTTTTATGCGCGCACGACAGGGGAGCGATGAAGGCGCCGCGCCGAGCCGACTATGAATATATACTGACAGATGTCGGCTATAGCCAGCCATGGCAAGGGATTAAATATCAAATTGAGGCTAATGGTGGCAATTACTGTACGGGTTGTTATTAATTTAATAGTTGCGTGATGTTGCCGATGAACGTTCTGAGATAAGATAACAAGCGCTCATGTACAAATAAGAGAAGTGGGCGTGTTTTAACGACTTTCCAGCCATATTCACTACCCTAAACACAAGCGCATAGAAGCTAGAACACTAACCCCAAATCATTGCTTAAATTACATCGTAATTTTAACTATAATTGAGAAGAAGTACAAAGTTATTGATTTTTTAATCTTGAGCAGATATTTCCTGCACTCATAAAACGTCCCCAACACCACGACATGGGTGAATAGCCCAGCACTTGGATTCTCACAACAGCAGCTGCCATCTTTTCGACCAACCACCGCCAAGATGCCCAGCGTATGTTGACTCATTTGATTGTCTTTAAGAATATCAGATCTCCGTCATGATGAGGAACGTGATAACTATGAGTAAAGGGGCTTAGACGTTTTTTTAGGCGGTGAGATTTGGAGTAGCTGGTGGTCATTGCTTTTGAACAACGCTTACTGGACGAAACACCATTATCTGCACTGCCAACAGGTTGAAAACGCCACCAATTTCTGGATCAGACAGCCAACAAAAATGCCTTGCATAGCCACTGCGGGGAGAATAACAAATTCAAGACTCTTTGTATTTTCTCCTTCAACACCCCCCGAAGCCTGGTTTCTTTCTTTCCATCATTCTTATCCAGCGCGAGTCCATCAACAGCGGCCACTAATTCGATGCCGATAAATATTTTCCCTCACACCAAATAAGCCTGCACTATGGCTGAAGCACTAGGCGTTGTCGCGAGCGCAATTGCTGTCATCCAATTATCCAAAGAAGTGATCAGCGCTTGCCAATTCTACATCGAAGCACTCCGCTCCGATGCACCTACGAGCTTACGCACCCTTTTAATCGAAGTATCCACACTCAAGTCGGTTCTTGAGAACCTGGAATTCATAGCCAAATGCGAGACCTTTACTCCCGTCTTGCAAAATCGACTGGCTGCCTCTGACGGCCCTATTGAAGGATGTAAGGCCGCAATGACAGCACTCGAGAAGCTGTTTCCGAAACAGTCTCTCCAGAGCGGGCAGAATGCGTCAAAGCGGCAGAAAGTCCAAGCAACGTTCGCAACATTGGCCTGGCCTCTGAAGCAGGGCCAGGTGCAGGATCTTCTCTAGCAGATCAGCCGCCATAGAGATGGTATTCAGCTCGCTCTGACGACAGAGGTTACGAAAGATATAAAAGATATCAAAGCTGCTTCTGAAGAGATCCGCTCCATGTTGACAGAGGAGCAACGCTATAGAGTGTGCAGCTGGCTAGCAACAACTGACCCTTCACCAATTCACAATCGATCGCGGAAACTATATGAAGACGGAACCGGGAGCTGGATGCTTCGCTCACACCATTGGGCTGACTGGCTTGCTTCAAATACCCGATGTCTTTGGATCCACGGTATTCCAGGTTCCGGCAAGACGATTCTCGCATCTTGGTTGATTGAAAACGTCCAAGGTCATTGCCACAGGGTTTCAACGGAGAATGTCCCTTGCACGAGCGTCTACTACTACTGTTACTTCGGCCATCATCAAGACGAGGCGCCCCCGTTTCTTAGATGGGTCATCGCTCAGCTCTCCCGCCAGGCAAATGTTGTTTCGACTCTGATACACGATCTCTTTAGACGCGGCGGGGAACCGAGCATTCCTGAACTACTTGACGCGTTGGAACAGATTCTGCAGGTCTTTAGCTGCGCCTATATCGTGATAGACGCTGTCGACGAGAGTGACCCTCGTGACGAATTACTCGAGGTCATTCATACCCTCGTCACTGATCTGAGGTTTTCCAATCTTCAGCTTCTTGTCACTAGTCGCGAGTACATTGATATCGAACGAGTGATGGAGAATGTGTCTATTCCCGTCCCAATGGCAAATGAACTGGTTGAACAGGACATTCGTCTGCATGTTCAGTCAATCCTACGATCAAACCCAAAGCTCCGATGCTGGCCTGATGATCTCCTGATTGAGGTTGAAGACGCTGTTAGTACTAAAGCAAAGGGGATGTAAGTTTTCCGTTGCGCTGAAACCATTAACCTGTTAACAAGATATAGGTTTCGGTGGGCTGTTTGTCAACTACACGAATTGCAGCGCTTAAAGGGCGATCGTGAGGTGGTCAGTCAGGCTCTACAAAGACTTCCTAAAGATCTAGATGAGACTTATGACCGGATCTTCGTCCGGATACCACAAGAGGATTGGCAATTTGTTTCTCATGCCTTTCAATGGCTCTGGTTCTACGGCGAGCTCGACCCTCCCGATGACGGTATTCCATCTGTCCTTCTCTTAGATGCGATCAAAAGCAGTACATTGCGGACACAAAATGACAACAGTCATGTTCTTTACGACTCAGAAAGATTACAGGAGCTTTGTGGATGTCTTATTAGCAGCCTGGAAGATTCTATATCCTTCGCCCACTACACGGTCAAGGAGTATCTAGACTCGACCCGGATATGTCAGGGCCCGCTCTTCGTCTTTTCCACAGAAAAGCAGCAGGTTTTATCCACATGTTTAGATACTTTATTGCTCCAGGCACAAACATACGCATCACAGTATCTCAAAAATCTTGGAGCGGGTGACCACTTGCGATTAGACGAGTTTGACCTTTGGAGCAACCTGAGCTGTAATTGTGTTTATTATGCAATTGATTCACTTCTTATATGGGGCAAGGAGATCTCTGAGAGCGATGACCTCTATGGGCGGGCGATGAGCCTCCTACATCCCTCGACACAGTACTTCAGGTGCCGTGACAAACTTGGATATACTGAGCACGAAGGGAGATGGGTTCAGTTCCTCATGATAATTGAGGTTTCTGAGGATACTTATGCTGTGGGTATCGACTGGAGAGAATATCTAACGGATAGTGATGCATCTTTGTTTCTGAGCCTACTTCTGATAACTAACAACCCAGAATCACCCCTATTATCTAGATTCATCAAGGAGGCGGATATCATGGCGATTTGTAGAAACAGAATACTCTCGAAGATGGAAGTCGACTTTCGCACTTTGTACGATAATAAATGGAGGACCAGGAGTGGAATATTTGAGTTCGATGGACCGATAACTGATATATTGGTTCAACTCTTTTCTTCAACATCAAGGCAACTTCAAATGTTTCTCGTCAACTACAAAGGACTTTACAATCCCTCTACAGCTCTTATCCATCTTATAAGCCGACATATATCACAGTCATCGCCCGACACTATATACAATCGTCCTTACTTCTGTCCACTGCGACATCTACTAGAAGTTGGAGCTCAACCCAATGTCTCAGGATACCCTATCACACCGCTCCAGATAGCTGTTGCGGGTCGAAACTTGGAAGGGGTTCGTTTACTACTGCATTTTAGGGCTGATCCAAATTATGTTGGCGATCCGCTGTGCAGTACTTGGCCAGAAAATAGCATAATGGCCAGTTTCAAGCGATTCCACGGTATGTCGCCTCTTCGCATTTGCAGAAGCGGTGAGGCGTTGTCCTTCGCAGTATATTTCGACGTGGGCACCACAGAATCATCGACGAAAACAATCCAACAGCTGCTCCTTGCATATGGTGGGAAGGACTTCAAGTGGGAACCGGGTGAATCATTGACGAGATAGATTGGGAACCCACTAAAGTGGACTGTTGTTAGTTTAGCTGTGTCGAAGAATAATTAGCAGAAAATAGAACAATCGATGATGGACACGCAAGCTGGCGCAGCCCAAGCCTCCAGGGATGAAGAAGGTCTAGACCATTGCTGACGCAGCCAATCAAATCGCGGACATGACGTGCATCGTCAGATCACCATTTTGCGAAAATGACCCGTGCACTCGGCAATTGGAGGCAGGAGGATAAAGAGAGATAATTACTCGGCATTACCAATGAGGCAATAACGGTGTCCTTGGCTATCCTATGGCACGGGTAACTACTTTACCACACGATGATCTCGAAGTGATAGATCAAATCAGTGACTGCTGTGAGCAAATCTATTTTACCCACTGTCTATACAATCCTCAATTAGACTTGCTTTTAGACTTAATTACAAAGAGAATATCTCCGCTGGCACAGAGACCAAACCATCCCTCGCTGTCTTGATCTGAAGTGCGCCTCGCAGACTCCAAAACGCATGGCTTACACAGCCATCGTCAGATCAAAGTCGTATTGTTCCCGGCCACGTAAGTCACCAGTCCTAAAACACGAAAACTCACGCCTCCGCGCCAAGAAGAAGAGATCTCTTGGCAGGCACAGACCACGATCCCCCGTAGTTGATCGGCGAATGCTTAATTTTAGCTGGGTCTAGAAGCTGGTCATCAGAATTGCGAGCGCTGTGATTGGTGGGGTTGGGAGCCAGCATGCTCGGAGGGTTACGTAGGCTTGGCTTTTGTGGCTTGGAATGTTTTTCACAGTGAGAAGATGTTTATCCTCGGTTCGAGGGCGGTGGCTTGGGGTATAAGGAGAAAATTGACCCATATCGATGCTGTGACATTTCGCTAGTAATTCAGTCGCGTTTTGCCTTGTTGTTTCCATTGCAATCTGTCTGCTTTCAATATGTTCAAGATGAATTGTTCTCTAGACATTGTATTTGCCTTTGCCGTGGCGCTTTGTAAGTACTTATCCCTTCAGCAGTGACCAGATACTAACAAATAATTTCTCCCTTCAGTTGCCACGATCGTCTATGCCTCCCCAGCGTCCTACTGCGATGCCTCGTCAAGCAAAGTCTGCTACAGCTGGGCTGTTCCACCCTCTTCCTCCTCCCTATACGTTCGCCTCGAAGCCCCTACCACCTACCAATGGGTCGCCCTCGGCACTGGATCCCGCATGAGCGGCTCGACGATGCTCGTTATATACCAAGACGGCTCGGGCAATGTCACCTTGAGCACTCGCAAGGGACACGGCCATGATACGCCAACATATCAGGCTATGGGCGGTATCAAGCTTGTTGAGGGAAGCGGCGTGTCGAATGGTACAATGGTGGCCAACATCTACTGGAAAGATGCAAGCATATCGGGGACTGCTCAGTGGATCAGTGCCTGGAAGAAGGGTAGCTCTATGGACACAAGCGATGCAAGCAGTGACTTTGCTGAGCATGACGGAACCGATAGTTTCTCTGTTGATCTCTCCAAGGCTACCGTCAGCGGCACATCCAACCCTTTCCTCAACTCGTCCAACACTACGCCAAGCGACAATGCTGTCTCTGGTGGCGGTGGAGGTGAAGATCATACTGGTTCAGCGCACGGTGTTATCATGGCAGTCGTTTTCCTCGTCGGGTTCCCTATCGGCTCTGTTCTCATGCCCCTGCTTGGGAAATGGCTCATCCATGCCTCGTGGCAGATCATCGCCTTTGTAGGCATGTGGATTGGCTTTGGCATCGGGAAGATCGCTGCTGATCGTGACGGAGATGTAAGTCGTATGTATCATGTGTTGACAATAACTAACGTTCTATAGTGGTTTCATGAACCCCACGTTGTCCTCGGGACGATTGTGTGCGTCTTAATGATCGTACAGCCTGTCCTGGGATGGATGCACCATAGAAACTACGTCAAGTACCAACGTCGAACGACAATCAGCTATGGACATATTTGGTATGGCAGAGGTATCATGGTCGTCGGCATTATTAATGGAGGCATTGGGCTACAGTTATCTAGTGCGTCTACAGGCTTAATTGTTGGATACAGTATTGTCGGTATTCTTGTCTCTGCCATTTACGCTGCTGGCGCTGTCCGTAAGATGGTCCAGATGAAGAGGAAGGAGCATGAGTTACTGTCGGATCCATCGAATAGCGCCCTTGAATTGCGGGCATAGTTTAGAGTTGAGAAACCAAGAATTGTAAAGCCATGCCAAGTGTTGGGTAACCTAGCTCTCTACTCTTTGAACCAGACCGCTTGTATTAGATGGCGGGCAGCACAGTGGCAGCCGATATCATAGCCGGTGCTAAACGAAATGTATCGGGTGAAAGGTTCTGGGACTAACTGATCCTGCTTTGGCGGATGATCTGTTTGTTGATGAACTTAATGAGATCCATAACGGCGCGAACATAGAATATCTCCAACGAGAACACATGCCGTGTACATCATCCTATTACACATGTGTTAAACGGTCTTTATGGACAAGACCTAGAGAATCCCTATGCCAGATGGATTCATTAGTACACCATCAGAAGGTTTAGGTACAGCCGCTTACCGAAGTACTCGCCTGTTCCGATACCACTTCGTCCACCTGAACAACAAGATTATCCCACGCTGCCACTCAATTGGAATCACTGAGATAGAATTGGGTGACCAAACGATTCTTGGCAATCAGTGAATTATTGGGCAAGGCAGCCGTTGAAGTATGTGTGCCAGCGTTCAATAAGAACAACTGCAGTGAGAAGCACTGGCAGTGTAATCATTCGTCATAATCACAGGCGTTTCCCCAGTTTCTGGATGCCTAAAATGAGATTCCACCCCTCCTTTTTCGCCTTCAAAACCTATTCTCATCAACAATCCCTCTCCCATCGCCTTTTCCGGACCCTTCACACTATCGTCTTCACTATCTACAATATTCCCATCGCAAGCACTCCCGGAAACACAACAAAACAATGCCCACAAGAGGAGGAGGACTTTGGGTCTTCCAAAACCAGTACGACTTTCTCACTGCTTATCTATGCGACCCTGAGTTCTACCTTGTTCTCGGCATCGCAGTAAGTGCATATATGGTCTGGATCTCGGACTTCAATCGTCGTCGTCAGATACGCGTTAACCAAACGCTCACTCAAAAAGTCAACAAGACAAAGTTATTCTCTCTGACTGCTTTCACGGTCTTCGGTCTTATGTTCCTTCATGGAAGATCGTTTCCCGATAAGAAGGCCTTGATGAACTGTCAGGTTGACGGTACAGATGGGCGCAGTGAGATGGAAACTGGTAAGGTCTGGTTAGGAATGGTGGACTCTGGGGATGTCTATGCTATCAAAGGAGTTGAAGTAGACAGACGTGACTTTGCCTGATAGGAGAAGCATCACGACCTTTGATGAAGTTGTAAAGTGTGGATGAAAGGAGCGAAGAACCACGATTAGCCAGTTTGGAGTAAGGGTGTACTTAGCCTGGTAGCAAATATACTTCTATATTTTGTAGCTTATGATTATATCCTGAGACTGCAATTACACCCATGTAACCCTTGTCCAGGACGGACCACCGCTTATGGCAGTCGAGGCGTAGCTTGGCCGGCACCTATTATCTGATACTTTTTTTAAACTGCTACGCAATCTTATTTGACTGTCCAATAGATCAAATGTAGGCTACCCTACATGATTAACTTTTCACTGAGCCATGTCATAAGAAACGAGATGCACTTATAAGAGCTGAATGTAACGCGTTTTCATCCTGTGAAGCGGTATAGTTGTCTCTATATATTTACAGTAAAATATGCAATTATTCCCCAGTTTCCAATGTGTAGGTACGATTCGCGGGCTTGTATCCCCTCCGATCAACTATTTTGCTTCTCCAGCATCAAGCACTAGCTGTACCTCCCGACACCACACTGTCAGCTGCGTACCCATTAGTTAGCAACACACTGGGAGTAGTAATCATTCTGTTTAGTACACTTGGCACCAGAAGCACACTTGGTGCCGCCAGTCCAGTTGTTACCGCCACACTGACCCCAAGCAGCAACCTCGGCACTAGCGGTGGCTTTGATAGTTATAGCCTGAGTAACAGGACCCTTGGTAGCCGTAGCCTTCTTGGTCGAGACAGGCTTGGCGACGGAGGCTTTGGTAGTGGTGCTGGGCTTGGGAGTAGTAGTCTTGATTGCGGATGCGGCAGCGTTAGTGGTAGGCTTGGATTCGGATGAAGCAGGTGAAACATCGGTGCTGGATATGCTGGAACTCCAGTTGTTCTTCTGAGACAGGTAGTACCACCAGTTGCGATACATCCAGCCGTCGAAGTCGGTGATTTCCATAGAGGCACCAGCGAGCATGATAAACTTGGTTATACCAGTGGGGGTCCAGTCTGTTCAAGTCAGTATCCCCGTAATGAAAGAGGTTGACAGAGAATGGAAGGTACCATAGACTAGAATCTGTTAGCGGACATCTCTTGATGTGAGGGAGGGATCACTTACAATCATCAAGAGCAAAGGTATGTCCCTGTATAGCCTGTTAGTATTATCCATGAATAGAAGTCTTCGTAGGCG
Source organism: Fusarium mexicanum (assembly GCA_013396015.1). Lineage (NCBI taxonomy): Eukaryota > Fungi > Ascomycota > Sordariomycetes > Hypocreales > Nectriaceae > Fusarium > Fusarium mexicanum. The sequence goes on along the minus strand of JAAOAM010000024.1, from coordinate 231,602 downwards.
TACCATCTCGTGCAAAAGAATGTGGATGCTGTCACTGTCAAGGTTGTTCATGAAGTACTCACGGCCAACCTCCTGACCCCAGTTATGTCCGAAGCCACCATCAAGACCATCCTTCAGCCACAGAGAGTGGTCGTAGTGGCGATCAGCACCAGCCTTACAGCCACTATAGTCACCATCAAGGTGAGCATCACGAGCACATGCGACAGGGCACATAGGGACACCATCTGCATCGAGCTCTGTGTAGACTTCATAGCCAGCAGTAGAGCCCTGAAGCTGGCTCTTGTCCTTGACGGCATATGCGACAATATTGACCTTCACCTCATCGTAAGGGAAGCCGTTGTAGCCGTAGAGCCACTTGAACCACTTCTGGTACTGGGCATTGTACGCACTGGCGATCTTGTTTCGTTCGGCCTCAGTGATGGTGGCGCTAGAGTCCCATCGGACACAGATGTTTAGGTAACCCTTGTTAGCCATGATTTGATGGAAGCCAGTGTTGACGTTGGCGTCGAGTCCTCCGTCGTAGGTCTTTTCGTAGTGCTGCCAGACCTCCTGGAGGGGTGCCTTCAAGTCTGCAGGCGGGTTCCAGCCCGACTGCCGCTTGACAGGACGATTGCGAGGCATGTCGGAGAAGCCGCGCTTGCTCTGGGGCTCGGCGAGAAGAGCTTTCCAGACAGAACCGTCGAGATCTGACTGGGCGATGGCAGAGACGGCGAGGCCGCTGAAGATAGCTGAGATAGTGGAGACGCGCATTTTGAGTGTTTTTGAATGAGTGATGAATCAACGAGTGAAGTAAAATTGAATAAGAATGTACAGAAAGCCAATAAAAAAAAGGACTCTGATCCAGGCGGAGTGACTAAACGAATGTGAGTTGCGATGAAACCAAGGTCATAAGCTTAAAATCTTAAGATCATGCTTATTTATATGTCCATTCCTTAACAGTACCTCAGGGTTGACATAAGCCTTTAGCGCTATGCTATCCCCTTCTTGATGTGATGTTTCAGATCATTAGATTGAGGCCATGGTAAAATAACAGAGGCCGGAAAATTATTCGCCGTTGGCTGATGTCCCAGTCTGTCGGAAGTTTTACACAAATCAGACCTAAAATGGCATTTTACTTTGTCTTACCCCAGTCATTTACGAAACTCGTCAAACAGAAGTCGACGATTGACCCCACCGTATACGAGATCGAAGCATGGGTCGTCGGATAGCGACTAAGGTGGAGATGTTGTAGCCCAACCACAATTCAATGGTTACGCGCTTAACGCGTTGTTGTAGCTAGCTTACGAGCTTGTTTGGGACCCAACAGTATCTGCCGTAATTCAGGAGGATCTCATCTCGTGATATCCACTTATACTCGAGCATATCCTGTCTATTGAAATACCATCCCAGGAACGCCAAAGAATGACAATCAGTGCGCTAACTGTGTATCTCTTTACTTCTCAGGTAATCATATAATCGCTTCATTTATATTAAAACACAAAAAGTAGTGCTAATAAGGTTACGTTGACAACCTCGACAGCTGATGCTTGTATTGCACGCCTTACTCGCTAATAAGACTATGAGGTCCTTGAGCAGGAAGGGGAAGATAAATGCGAGCGACTATGCTGTAAACAAGGTGAAATAGTGTATAGCACGGTGGGTGTCAGTGTTGACGGCCAAGGAGGCTGCTACTTAGGTGTTGGAAAATCCTTTCTGGACGAGTATTATGTTTAGTATTTAATCTATCCTCACCCAGCCTTCAGATGTGACTCGGAGCCCATTGAACTACAGAAGGGAAACATGTTTCGCAATTCCAACGTCCTGAGCCCTTGAATGTTGTTTCTTCCTACCTGTCTTCAATCTTCAAGCATAGATTCACTTCAATAACCTTGTGCTACCTGGTCCTTGATCTTCTTCTCACCTACTTATACACTTAGTTACATAAATCCAGGACGATTCAGCAAGACGTCTTCAGCCATGGGCATCGAACAATGATCGCCAGATATGCTGGTACTTGCTCTATCTGCTGTATGGCCACTGGCCCAGACATTGGGGAGATTGGCAAAGATGATAAGCAGGACGAATCCCCATAGCCTGCGCCTAGCATACAGTAAAAGACCACTCCCTATAAGCGAATTATATTAAACAGTGTTATCATCGGTAGTTAAATCGTACCCTCTCACTGCATAAAGACATTCTTACAACGTTCAGCACACTGTTTAGAGATACCAAGTTATGGCAAATATCTTAACAGCCCTGTCGATCTAGCGCGATAAGGACAACCAATCAACCCCGACAACAGACAACGTCAAAAGCATACGAGACCATTAACTCAACATGTCAATCTACAATGGCTGGTGGCAAAATTGAAATCGGCAAAAACATACAACAGCGGGGATTCGCTGGTCGTCACCGACCCAACTACTAGTCCGCCGGTTAGTGGCTTGACTATGGGAGAGCAGACGGGATCCCGTATTTTCCACTACCTATGGTCGTATGTACCTGTCAAGGCCAGCTCGCAGCCTATGTTCAGGCTCTGGAAATCGGATAACAGTGTCTGATTGGTTCATCCCCGATGTTTAACATTTGCAAACAGTTCGTCTTAGCCATCAGCATAAACAATGGTGACCATGTGTAAGATTATCTTATTATACTAATTAATAAAAAGGAGCTCCTACAATTAGGCCATCAGACCTTCGTGCTAGGCGTCGGGTCGCTTCTTGCTATGAGGAAGTTAATCACTTCGTTCAGATACATCTCAATGGGTAATCTACCTAAATGGTTTTGAACGACAGCTGGAAGTATGGGAAGGGGTTAACGGAATCCGATAAGCAGATCCAAGGGGACAAAATAGACATATCTGATAGGTAAGTAGGATAATCCCACACTGCTGCCCCTCGACCAACGTTAACTTATCAAGATGGACATGACTAAGTCTTCCTTGAATTTGTAAAGAATGAGTTTAGTAAGGCAGTAATGAAATGAACAGACCTTTCTCATTTACTAATTAAGTTGCTTACATTTTAGCTGGCTTAGATGACTTCGCTTTTGGGGCAGAACGCACCTAGGAAGATGAAACCCGAAATCTGTTAAAAAGGATAATCCGTTGATGGTTATTTTTGTAACTACCACTGATATATATGATTGGATTTATTTTCGTGCTCGTAAATGCACACAGCTACTTTCGCAGTGTTCCTAAGCCAATAATAGTTATGACGTATATAAATGAAAGTCTGGCCATAACATGTAGGGGGAACTATTAGACCAAGCCAAAAGCTCGGGGAACCCCTTGCTATAGCAAGATCTTTCTATGGTATATGACTAACTGACAGGAACGACCAATGATGGCCCCCAACTTTGTTCTTGGCAACCTTCCTTTTGACGTTATGACTAGCAAGAATGATAATGCACTTTATCACAGGCAGAACGATCTTGACCGCTTTTGAGGCACATGCTGATTCCCATATTCTCTCCATGTTCTTGTCTGTTCTGTCGACAGCTGTATTGATCTAGCATCACCAGCTTTCTAGCTCCGTGCCTTCTTTGCCGCGAACGATACTTCACCCTGAAATTGACCGCTCTCATCTTCTCATTCTATCTGCTTGGCCTGACGCTGGCTACACACTGTTACTCTCCGGATGGCGACAAGGCACCAGATAAATACAAACCATGTGGCACCCACCGGATAACCTTTAATACCTATTGTGGCGAATAGAATCCTGATCTCGCTTGTTTAGTGAGTGGTCTATGTGCGTGGATTCGTGACACTACAATGCGAGGTGCTTGTACGAACAAGGACTGGTTTGGCTGTCAGGAAGTCTGTCCTATGAACAAGTGGCCAACTGTAAGGGCAGTCTTGAAAAGACTAACTAGCCTCTCAGGAGAAAATCACACATCAGTTCATCTGAGAAAGTGTAGCGACGGTGAGTACTGTTGTCGTGTCTACGGCATTATAACTACGATAAAGGAGAAGACTCTCGAGACCCTCTGTTCTCACTCCTGGGACCCCCCTTTGCGCTCAAAGATTCCCCCTCTCCCAGAAGGAAGCCAGTTGAAGCTATAGCTGGTGGCACGGAAGGGAGAGCTTTGTAGTTGCTATTGTCTCAGGCCTGGCGTGGCGACCTTTCCGGAGGAGGAAGAGAGCAACTGGGGGCGCGATAGACATACCTGTCTGAAGTGAGAAGAATCCCAAAGCAAGTCAAATCATTGGGCCTTTGCAGGCCGAATTTGATGGTTGATCGAATAGTGTATTGGTGGAGTCCAATGCGCGGCTTGTGCAGCCAAGAACTGTGCATGAGGCCAGTTTAAACTCGGCGTCTGAATAGTTTCTTACCTGTTCAATAGGTATGGGTTTCGGACTTAGGAGATATAAGTGGTCTATCTATTCAATGTGCTGAAGGCTGACATATCACAGGGGTCAGAGAGCAGAAGCACTGCGTGAATTGGAGACTTATTAAGCTGCCTGCAGTTATCTAGGGTTACAACCCTTTACAATTTCATCTGACCTAATTCCTTGTCACCCCCTTCTCCTAACGCTTAACCTCTCAGAGGCGAGAGCAGAAGCACGTAGTATATACTTGCGACTTGGCGGGGACAGGATATAAAATGGAAGCATATTGTGGTTCTAAAACAGCACTCTGTAAGAAGTTAAATCCATACTACTGGTGACGATAGATAACCGAGAATGGACCCCAACATTCATAGCCTGGACAAACCGTGTCCAGACATGCATATACCCCGCTCCTTTTTCTGTCAAATAAACCTGCGTCTTCCCCGACTGTAGCTCATCTCTGTTCCTTCTGAATAGCGAATATCTGACTAATTCATTCAAGGTCTCTCTATTGCAGTTATCAAAGATCTTCAATCAAGATCAAGTTCGCCACCGCAAGCCCGCCTCCCCCAAGTCCCCAATTCAGTCCAACGGCCTTTCCACCACTTGTCACTGTATCCGACCCAAGAACTACATTCTTCCACCGAGACGCCGTAACTATCACATCGCTCTTGTTGCTTCCATTTTGGAAGATTCCTTTAACCAAGCAGATCTTGGTCTCGGAAGGCTCTTCAGCAAACGGCCGAAGTGTGATGATAGTGTTTGTGTTGGGCGTAAACTTGTATTGACCTGCAGAGACGGTTATGTCGTTATCGATTTCGAACCCAAAGACTCTCAGGTCAATGGGTGGAAATAACCACGCTGGATCGAAAGTTGGTCTGGCTTTTCGCTCTGATTAGTTGTTCTCGCTACGGGTAATGGTGATTACTTTGGAAAAGTCGAAACGCCTTGGAGTACTGCGGCTGGTGAATCCAAGTAAGTAGGCAGTAGATGTTACGGTGAGCAGGGACTAAAAAAGAGATCAAGTCTTAATATGTAGGCAATATGATATGCCTGTAGGGCTAGCTACAGTTTCTTCTGACTTAGCGACTGAATTGGGGATTTCTAGCAGCTTGGCCTGACTCGTGCTTATTTAGAAAGAGCTGTATCGCGCGTTTATACTTACGTTCAAAAGTCAAAACACCCTGGATGCCGACTTTCGGAAAATACTTTATAAAGCATTCTCTGTAAGCCTCCCCCATTCTTGGCTCTGTAAGTTCGAGGTAGAATAAGTGTAAGAGCTCATGGTGTATTTCTTCTTCTAAGTCAGGTGCTAACTTCCCGGCATTTGCGAGGAGGAAGAGAAAGTCCTGTGGCATATGAGACCAACACAAGTCAAGCCTTCCGCTCAAAAAGGGGAAGAAGAATCTATCCGCTTTTATCCATTTATATAAGTCCCCGTAGCTAGACCTGGCATCATGAGATTTAGGAATAGCATACCCATGACGGTCATACCAGCAGGTGGTACCGACGATACACCATACCAAAACGCGACCGCCCCATATCTCGATTTCAGAGAAGTCAGGTTTATTTTCGATTTTTGCAAGATCACGGGGTGCATTTGACTTTCCCTTTTGACGTGATTCACGGAAGGTGATAGAGGGATACTGATTCATCATCCTAATGAAAACATCGTTATCCATCGTCCGAACACAAACATCGCCTCGATGTGTGTTCCTTACATCCATAAATGGATGCCAACGCCACTTGAGCCCCTTCAACTTGAGCGGCTCTAGCATTCTCCTTTCGGCTAGACTCAAGCTACCCACCCGGAGATAGGACTCATTAAAGAGCTTGGGATAACTAGTTATACAGTCCTGCAGAAGCGTGGTATTAAGACTTCGTGTCGGATGTGGATTGAGAAGCTCAGCAATAGAGTGTTGCGAAGAAGGGGGTAGTTTATCGATAGCATCGTGGTTCGTTCCAGAAGGACTTGAGTCGTCGATCGCTGTATCACCAGATTCAGAAGACTCTGTCCAATTTTCCCAGGTCGCTACACTTCTCTCATCACCCAGTTCATTTTCTATAGGCTCGCATGTAGCGTCAATACTGGGCTGAACCTGCATGGTCCACATGGCAGTCTCTAGAGCCTTGATTCTGGTATTGTGATTAGATACCTTAGTTTCGAGATGTCCATGTACCTGCTTCTCCCCACTATGAGACATCACTGTGTCACGGCGGCTCATTTTGGTCTCAGAAGATTTCGCTGTCTTTGACTTCTGTAAAGGGTTTAGTGGTGGTATGTGCTTTGAGGTTGGAAGACTGTGTGTTGTGCGCTTCAACGACTTCATGGAGCTTAAATACACCTGCTATACATACTACGACTTTCATCGTGTTCAATGGTATAAGTGCATCGGTGCCGGTGGGAACCGTAGTTGGCTAATCGCCGGGCAGGTGCAGTGGTATTGCCATAGCTAGACGGATAGTGGAACAGATACAATATAATAAATAACATAACATAGATTGTAATCGAACAAAGCCATTGGTTGGAAACAACAGGATGACATTGGGCATCATGCGAACTTGAACTATAGAACTGGCGTACGGAGCGCCAATTTGCCAAGATGAGTTTCTCGAAGAAGCCATTCACTCGTCCCTCCACATTTGCGCGGTTGTTCAACCACTGGGTCTTGCCCCTTAGCTCAGACCTATCTAAACACACAGACTAAAAAACAGAACATAAAGGGACAGTGAATCTTTTCCCTTACCAATTGAAGCAAGGGCTCTATTCCACCTTAATTAAAGAACCTTACGTGTTCAGTAAAAGGATCTCTGTAAATGTGTTGATACCGTGAACAAGTACTACAGCATTGGTGTAACGTATTCTTTGTTACAGAATAGCATAACTGGATTTGAATTCCTTGTTTTGAGCAGGCTTTTTTACCTAGGCTATAAATATGACGATTGTCCCATGAATTACATATGGGCTTTTACTGTGAAGCAGTTTCAATTTGTTTTGTTTGCATCGACAGTCAATTATTGCACCACGCCTCAAGCTGCAACCATTACTCAACTCCGTTTATCAAAATTAACTCTCCCCATTCGACACCAACTTGCCAACTTGGCACCTTCATCATGAGTGGCCCTGCACCGATTGATCTTGACAAGGTGAGTCGCCGCTTAGAGGCGGAAGTCCAGCGTCGATCCGAAGTCCGGCTTCTTCAATTCATCGCATGGCTTTGGTCTTGGGTTCCCTGGCCTTTCACTGCAAAAGAGCCTGTATTTCCACAAAAAGAAACCGTGAAACGGATGAAGAGGGGTCGAAAGGATGACAACAATGAAGAACGTCCGCGCCGTCTGAGGGTCATTAGAAAGAGCAAGTCTAGAGTGGCTACTAACAAACAGAACTCGGAGCCTTAACAGATCGTGATCCGGGATTCAATTGAATAGGAGCTAACATAGCAATAGAATTATATTAGGACTAGCAAACGGGTTGTGGCTATCGCGCTAACAATAAATAAAAAGATAAATAGGGGGCATAAATACATTTAAGGGCAAAATAAAAACATGCCAAAGGACCAACATTAGTAGCTTTCATGAGTTAATTCTAGCTAAATTGAGTCGCTATGTGTAGCTGATTTATTAAATTACAAATAATCACTTTCTTAGTGTATGCACTTATGTTTTCCCTCTTTGTCTTCTCCACACTAGATGGAAAGGTACAATCTTCCTGCTAATGCATTACTGTTTAGTGATTACCTACAGCTAAATCCATTATTGCAATTAGCTTAAACGTACGCATACAACGGTCTAAGAACTCAGTCACTCAAAAGGCACCCTTGACATAACGCAGTCCCTTCAAAGCCAATATCAGTCGCTGTACCTGGGAAACCTTGAAGAGTTTACTAGGATAACATAAACGGTGGATAGCAGATCATTGGAGACCCCTTCTATTGTCAATGGTGGAGGAGGAGGGAACAACGAGTAGGACGTGAATACGAAGCACACCGCGCCAGGGCTACCTCATCTCGAATAGCTCCTTAACTATAAAGCACCAGAGTGTAGAAGAGAAAGTGATCAGCACTCAATACATACACCGCAAGAGATTCTTAACGTATGTATTGAAAGCAATTATGTGCCACCGTTAAAAGTGGCAAAGGGTAATCGGCCACAACGAAAAGGTGCAATGCAGTTAGTGCTAAGAGTGTTCATCACTGAACGCATGCCTTACCTCTGCTAGTCGTTTAAGGGGTTGAGGTTCTCAATATCCACAGGAATTCCCTCCATGGGACAGTTTCTTAAGATCAGCGAGATTGCTACACAAGCCTTAAGGTATAAAAAGGCTTCTGACGTTAAACTAAAGTGTTAAAATACTTGATCTAAGACTCTCTATATATATACTACATTATACTGAGTTTACCTAAGTTTAAGCTTATTTGTTAACGGGGCATATAGGTCCCAAATTTTACAACGAGAAGCTGGTATAGAAAGACATTATCTTACCTTGGGGAAATACGAGTGCCAGATCAACGCTGCTGACATGATATGACCGTCCATAAAGCGAGCTGCCAAACTAGGCTAGACCGATCCTAATTATAACAATAAAAGGCACTGAATCTGATGAGCTTACGGGTATACGGCATCGCTTATACGGGAATTGCAGATCCCCCCTTGCTGATCTGATTATTTGTTTCTCACCCCCGGAATTCATAAAGTATTAAAGTCTCAAGATTCTTTTACTCCTCGCAGTTTGGCTTCCTTTGTATGACTGAACTTTTTGCCAGTATGTCTGCCATGCAAGACGAAGCTTTCTCCGTCTACGGACTCTGGCCAAAGCGCCTGATGATAGTATCTGTATCGCTATTCGCGCTCCTCGGTACCATGGCCACTAGCATGTACTATCCTGCACTTCCAACAGTAGCCAGCGATCTTAACGTATCTATCGCAGACGTCAACCTATCGGTAACAACATTCATGGTAAGATGACCGCCGTCATTGACTCTTACATGCTACGAACGCTCATGTACTAGATCCTCCAAGGCATCGCCCCCACCTTCGTCGGCAGTTTCTCAGACTCCAGTGGCCGCCGCTTGGCTTACGTCGCGTGTTTTTCGATCTTTCTCATTGCCAATATTGCTCTGGCGCTACAGAACACTTACGCCGGACTACTGGTGCTACGGTGTGTCCAGAGCGCTGGCGCCGGTGGATTGATTCCTCTCGCCAGCGGTGTTATAGCAGATATTGTCGAGCCGGCTGAGCGGGGGTCCTACATGGCTTGGGCTACCGTTGCTCCTGTTCTTGGACCTGCCCTGGCACCTGTGCTAGGCGGCGTCTTGACTAGATATCTTGGGTGGCATTACATCTTTTGGTTCCTGGCTATTGCATGCATCGTGCTGGGTGTTCTGTTTCTCTTCTTCTTTCCCGAGACCAACCGTAAGCTTGTTGGCAACGGATCACGTGTGCCACCAACTCTCAGTCAACCCTTGTACTTCTTCCTCATTCGAGGGAACAAAAAGCAGCAGGGAGATGCCACGGAGCGGAAGCCCATGTCTTTCCCTAATCCTTTCGCTATTTTGAAAGTGGTGCTAGACAAGGAGGGGGCGGTGGTCCTTGCAGGCAACGGCGTCATCAACATCCTAATTGCCGGTGTCAACACTGGGCTTCCACCGCTTATGACGAAACTCTATGGTCTCTCGGAGGTGCAAACATCCCTCTGTTTCTTGGCTTTTGGGATTGGTAGCGCTGTTTGCACCGTCATCACGGGCCGTCTCATGGACAGAGCCTACCGAAGGACAGCTTCAAAGCATAATATCCCGCTCAAGCTCGCTCGCTGCGACCCAAATATGCCTATAGAGCATGCCCGCTTGCAAGTAACATGGCCACACATTGCCGCCGCTATCGCTGGCCTTCTTGGGTACGGATGGACTTTGAACAAGCCTACCCATCTGGCCGGGCCTATGGTCTTCCTTTTTGCCATTGGCTACACCACTACCGCCGTGGCACAAGCTCTAAACGCTCTAATGGTCGATCTCTTTCCTCGGGATGCGGCTACCGCAAGTGCAGCTAATAACTTGATACGCTGTGGCTTGGGAGCTGCCATAACCGCTGCCATCCAACCTATGACCGACGCCGTTCACCCTGGCTGGGCATACACTATCTGTGCGGGCTTCCTTCTAAATATTGTTCCCTTTTTCATTGCGTTGACTCGCTTTGGACCTGAATGGCGGGCGGGCCGCGCTAAACAAGACACGAGAGACCAGGAAGAGGGAGGGAATATAGTGCAAGTTATAACAAGTAGAGAAGCGAAGGCATCTTGAGCCTGATCGGCATAGTTTACGAGGCTTGCCACAGCACATAAGAGGTAAAGTGGGGAGGGGGACTCTTGATTGAATATTGTCTTATTTGTTGCTCATTTCATAGGTGAGGGTGCTGGACAAGAGGGGGTATGATGCCAATCATCTGGAGACTAAAAGACAAGACATCACACTCCGTATTCGTGGGGTCCATTTTCTGGCCAATAAATAAATCCAAGGCACAATTGAGATAAAGCTGATTGTCGTTATTGTCGCAGTCTCGAAGGAATATTCCATTGTTACTCTTATATAGTCAACTCATCTATCAAGCTGTATAAACCTCGGTTCCCTAGCCCCGCGATCATGATACCAGGCGCTTGTCCTATTGGTTGTACCAGCCTCGGTTAGCCATTTAGATCCACTTCTGCTACCCTACAAATGCGCTCTAATCTAGTAGAGTTGTTTGTGGCATCTCTATTCTGTCTCTGGATCATCTATCACAATGAGTACCACGGAGATCGTGACAGTGTCCAGCCAAATCGAGTCCCATGAGCTGCATACCTGGCCAGCCTCCGTATCGCAAGCAGCAGTCTCTCAACCCGCCTCTAGAATGTCAATCCCCAGCTCCGAGGTCGACCATGAAGCAGTAACTGAAATTGAGCACGAGGTATCACAACTAGCTCCCGTAGATGGAGGAATCGCGGCATGGCGGCTCCTCGGTGTAGCGTTTGTATTTGAGACTCTGCTATGGGGTACATCTCTCTCCCGTCACGCAATTGCCTCCATTGACCGTGTATAGGGTTTCCCCTATCGTTCGGTGTGTTCCAGGACTACTACTCGAGAATCCCTAATTTTGCGAGTAGTCCATACATTGGTGTCGTCGGCACAATAGCCTCTGGTCTTGGTTACATAGGAGCCCCCTTCATTATGCCTTTTATCCAGAAACACCAACGGTGGCGACGGCAGATGATCTGGGTTGGCTGTATGTCAATTACCTTTATCGTCGCTCTTTGACTAACGCGTTTCGCTCAACAGGGCCCATTTGTATTGGTGGACTTGTGGCTGGCTCTTTTGCCAATACGCTCGGGACTCTGATCCTCACTCAAGGTGTCGCCTACGGTATCGGGTTCCTGATCCTTTACTATCCTATCCTCATGATGGTCAATGAGTACTGGATTGCTCGTCGCGGGATGGCTTACGGCTTGCTTTGTGGCGCGTCTGGTGTTTCTGGTGCTGTAATGCCATTTGTTGTACAGGCTCTTCTCTCGACTTACGGCTATCAGACGACACTCCGTGCTGTTGCCGTTGGCCTAGCTGTTCTAACAGGACCTCTCATCCCGTTCCTTGACGGTCGATTACCGCCTTCCGCGCACGTCAACACCCCCAAGACGAATTGGTCTTTCTTCAAGAGTCCTCTTTTCTGGCTATACTCTATATCGAACTTATTCCAGGGATTTGGATACTTCTTCCCGTCATTGTACCTCCCATCTTTCGCGACGTCCCTTAATCTCGGCGCAAAATCTGGACCTATACTCCTCGCCGTCATGAGCGTATCCCAGGTTGCAGGGCAGTTTGTCTTCGGATATCTCTCAGACCGTAAGCTACCACTCGATATACTTGCTTGTTCCTCTACCCTTGTTGCCGCCATGACGACCCTCACTATGTGGAGGCTGGCGGGTTCTTTCCCCGTTCTCATTGGCTACGCTATCCTGTATGGCTTCTTCGCGGCCGGCTTCACTGCTATCTGGGCAAGGATGAGCACGACTATCACGGATGACGCGACAGCCGGGCCGATTGTCTTTGGCCTGCTCAACTTCGGCAAAGGTGTTGGCAATGTACTCGCTGGCCCCATCGGCGGTCTTCTGGTTTATAACAGCAGTGCACTACAGCACTCGTCCCCTTCTGAGTCTTTGGCTCCGTCGTCGTATCACTGGTTTATCATCTTTACTGGATGCTGTATGTTTGCGAGCACGTCTACTATATTCATGCGATATGTAAAGCGTCTTGTAGCAGGGAATTGATACTTTATTTGTGTATCATACAATACATAATGATAATTTTCTACCGCCCCTAGCTTTGGGTATCGATGGAAATCTGGCCTATCTCTTAGAGGCGGCCGCTCTTGCATCCGCTTTGAACTTGACTAAGCCATAGAACCACCTTACAAATTGCTAAGGCGGCCGTTCTTGCATGCTCTTTGGCAAGGTAACGTTGTAGAGCTAGACCAGAAGTGTAAAACAAAAACTTTAAAACACGAGGCTTTTGGAATAAGGGATATAAAATGCCAATGCGTGGGGAATAGCCCTTCCAGTTGCATAAATTTTCAAGTTCGCTTACAATTTATCAGTAACTAAAAGATGTAAAGAATGGAAATCAGGTGAGCATAATTTAATTGCAAATAACTACCTTTATGGCTTGTGCTTCGCTCCTTTTTCCTTGCCTGTATAGTACATTGGGTTCATCCGGTCAAATTCTCCGACCACGTCATGCAGGGCGGCCGACCGGCCGTGGGAGGCCCATGTTTAGAAGCCTATCAAGAAGAGTTATGGCTGCCCAGCTGAATGAAAGACGCGGTGTACAAGCCAACACGTCGTAAAAACTGACAGTAGGCTAAAGATTATGCAGTGTGAAGTGAGCACGGCCCGGACCGGATCCTCGAGGTTTGAGTCCAAACTTAAAAAGAGACCTATCAGACAGAAAGAATGTATATGTTTGCCACTGGCTATACCAGTACATTTTCGTATCTTATTTAGGACAGGGACTTTTGTTAAACCTTAATCTTTGCCTGTATGGTTGAAGGTTTTGGATGGAAATGTAGTGGCTCACAGGTATAAGTAGCCAAGGACCCTCCCTCTTGTAACAGATATTCAACAGCACTCATCTCTAAATCTAGTTTAATCCCCATTATTAACTTCTCATCCCGCCATCATGCGGCCTTCAACTCTTTCCACCGCCCTTTTGGCCCTAATGCCTCTAGGTGTCCTCTCCGCAGCCGTACCTGCCAAGGAAGCCTCATCTCGCGAGGTGATCTTTGAAGAGGTTCAGGAAGGCGGTGTGGTTTTCCGAGCCTACGCTCCGGAAAATGTAACCGATGTCCCCGAGCAGGCACCCACGCTTGAGAAAAGAGGCTGTAACACGGGCGCCAACTTCGCCTCCAACGACGCCATCCAGCTGAAGAACAACCTGCAAAACAGTAACCCTAACCAGCTGTCCTCCCTTCCTGCTCGAAGCATCCTTGAATGGTCTCTCGGTAGTGCCAAGATCTGTGTTTTCAACAAGTATCCCTTCGACAATACCCATATCAAGCGATGGGAAGCAGGCTGGGTCACTGGTTATATCAAGGACTCTTGCTGTGGTAGTAACTCTCAGTGGTAAGTCTATTTCATTGACCTGAGCTTTCAAGAACCGTCTCCTAACCTATTGGCTTTGTTTACAGCTACGGTGGTGATGGTACTTGCCATGGCGATAGTGGACTGTCACTTGCAGCAACCTTGATCCACTCGGCCCGCGATTGCCCTAGCTAGATATTCAGCGGGAGATGTCTTTTTCCTTCGAACTAGGAGGATACAATAGCTTGTTATTATACTAGTTACTTATATAACTGTCTTTATCGACTTATTTTCATGGCTCGCTTTGCTTTACCCATGACTGAATTAGTAGCATTATCCAAGGCCTTGTTCAGTATAACCAGGTGATGAACAAGCCTGGTATGGAACCACGTATTTGAGCATACCTGCAAAATCAATAGAACAGCATATGATTTTAAACTCGAGTACTGACCTAAGAACGAATAATATCTCGCTTAGAAATTTGCGCCGACCTTCCATTGATCTTTATGTTCACATGTACTCCTTTGTTCGTCTCATTATTGTTCATCAGTCCACATATTGAACACCCATCCGAAATGCCTCAATGATGTTGTCAGAACACCAAGCATGAAATTAACCACCCATAATTGTCACTATAAGAGCCTCTACAATCGCACTAGAAGCAGTCATCTTCTTAACTCTCAATTCAGTACATCAAGTGCCTTCTTCACCCCATTCTCCAGTCACTCCACCGCGACCCAAAACAACCAACATCAGACCGAAGGAATGGAGCCTTCCGATAACACGCGTTGGCCGGAGAGTCGCAATGGCCTTGGGCGAGTAGATGACGTTCTCAACGAAATCCTTCGTCTCAATGATGTTTGGGAAGCCGCATGGGAAGAACCCATTGGGGATGAGGATGGAATGGTACTTGTTGACGCTAAGCAGTATGCCGCCTTTCTGCAATGGCAGGCTGAAAGTCTCGAAGGTGAGTCTACTAACGCGCCACTTGAGCCTGAAAGTAAGTCCGCCGATATAACCAGGAAGAAGGAGAACACCAACCCAAACCAGCTTGAGAATAAAGCAAGCAACGTGCAGCCGTCCCGGTATTGTGTTGAGGACCAAGCTCTACCTGCATGTGGCGACTCATCGAGTGATGACGAAGCCCAAGCATGGCGCGACGATTTTGAAAGGAAAATGAACAAAATGGGCATCCGGCGTCAGTTTCGAGATATTCTCAAGCTCCTAGAAATGTCACAGCTCATGGATAATGACATGCGGCTTTTCGAACTGGTCAAAAAGAAGGACGACGAGGAAAGACAGAAGAGCTCTAATACTCGAACAAACTAAAACGCTACACTCTGTGGATAGAAGAGTCTCAGACGATCGGTGCGTATCCCGGCTCTTCCTGGCTTGGGGCTCAAGGATAGTGGACTTTAGAGAATACAGCTGTGCCAAATACTGCTAAGAGCATCGATTAACTGGTTAAACATTTGAAGACTCTAACTTGATCAAGGCTATCAAGCTGCTCGGTATGATTGTAGCTTGTTCTCACCACAAAATGGAAGAAGGGATCTGTTCGCGGGTCAAAATGCTACGGGGTGAACAGCCGGGACTGGAGGAGGGATTGGTATGGGATAAGTTGGGAGGCTTTTTGTTTTTTCTTTTATTTCCTGTTAGTAGGATCAAATTGACTTTGTACAGAATGATATCTTTATTAGTCCACACTTTCATCATGTCAGCGGAAGATGTTAGACCTAAGTATCCAACTCAAAATCTAGAATGTTTATTGCAATCAAAGTGAGCAAATCGCCGTTGTCGAGGTACTTGAAGCTTATAACGTCTCAACGAGACTCATCAAGCCAACATACTGAAAAATCCCAATTAACTTCAGCTTTTGGAATCGTACGATCCTCTTGATGTGGTATCCTTCTGCAGAGGTAGTTTCATTGTCCTCCCAGGTGTCGCAGAACGTATCGCTGTCATCCTCTCCCTTGAGGAACGCCTGAGTCAAAACATTCATACCTTCAGATCAGGCGACCCGGATGGCTTCGATATAATTGGCCACTGGACACACCACTTCTTTTGTATGCATAATACACAGCAACAGGTTGTTTTGAGACCAACGGGGCATTTCGGAAGCGCAATCCATCTAAGACTTTGGAACAAAATGCCGATAGGCTAACCTTGGCGCCCTGATCCACATTGATTCCCATATTTGAAGCACTGCATCAGGGAAAAACAAACCGAAGACAGCTGAAAGGTAAGGACGGGCGATAGTGGCTGTTGTTCATGTATACAGATTTTCACTGTATCTGACTACGCATCGCTTGGAACTTGCGGCTCTACCATCTCGGTCTGCAGATCTTCCATTGCAGTAGGCTCTGAGGGGTCATTCCTTGCATACACGGCGGTTCCCATGGTAGGGACGTCAAGAATCAGGAAAGCAGCATGTCATGCTCTCATTGGTGGAGTAGCTGGCGATTTGTGAGACTTGAATGTTTGAGGCCCGACAGCTGAAAACCCTATTGCTCCATTTGGAGCTGTGCAGGATGGCGGTCAAGAGGGGTAGTGAGACATAGATACCTAGGCGCCTGAGAAATGAGCAAGATGTGAACAAACTAGGGGAGGAAAGAAAACCCAGGACCTTGCCTAAGCGATTAAAATATTTAGGTAAATGTAGCCCAAGGTTAAGAGACTATTTGCTAAGTTTATTTTGACATCACATCAAGGTCCGATGTTTTCTTGCTCCCTGAGGACGCAGAAAATCGGAGTGCGGCATGCCCTGCGATAGAATATGGCAGAGTCTTTCCTGAGTTCTTTAACTAGTGGCTGGCTCCGACTGACAAGATGACAGGTCATAGAAAGGATAAAAGCTAGGGATGAAAGTTGAGATCGAGGCCATGTCTCATCGTGCCGTGTCTCGGGGCGCGACGGGCGTAGCTCCGATTTCAGACAGAACAAGCTGAAACTGTCCTTTCCACCAAAACACTGCTCGTCATGGATTCGCGGAGGATGTCTCTTGGGTTGCATCCCTCATAACGATCGGCCACAGCCAGAAACTGCCGAGGCGACGCACTCGTGTCTGCGAAATCTATCTGCCGCATGAGACACTCTTGCGCCACAAAGGGATATTCACATGATATCATTACATTTTCAGCTGAGACAAGACATGCCCTCGCGGCAAAATACCGCCCATGGTGGACAGCAGACCTTACACCAGTCCGTCCAGGAGGATAAATAAAGCTTGGACAGCTCGTCTTCTCTTGCTTCAAAAATACCCTTCATCAAACACCGAATTCACTTTAGACAAGCTACAACCGTACAAACAGAGACCATGAGTGCACAAGGTACGTGAAACATTACATAGACCCTACACTCATAGATACTTACTTCTTCCATTAGGTCAAGTCCGAGACACCAAGCACGGTAGCATTGGTGAAGTCGAAGCCGGAAAAGGCGTCATCACCAGATATGCCGATGGCCGACCAACGCGCTTCACCTTCAAGACAAAGTTCGATCGCCCTCCAAGGGTTCAGATCACGCCAGTCTTTATTGATCCAAAGTCAGCCTTTAAGCAATTCTGGATCTATCACCTTGCTCCATCTGGAGACCAGGCTGTCGACGAGAGTGGTTTTTACCTGGGATGTTGCGGTGAGACGGGGATGAGTATTAACTTTGAATACCTTGCTACGGCCATCTACACTGTTGGGGATGATTGAGATGGCGATTATACCAAAGAAGGACGGGGGTAATGAGCTTTGGTAGAGATGGGAGGGGGTAGTATGAGTCTCATCTTTGTTACTTATGAGTCAAGCTTGAATGTGAAAAAGAATGAGTTTTGTTACTTATGAGTCAAGCTTGAATGTGAAAAAGAATGAGAATTTGATAGATACCTCTCGGTTGAGCCTTCTAACAGGTTACTGATTTTATGCTACAGCACTTAAAGGACAATCGGATAAGAGTCCTAACATGATAACAAGCATCAATTAGCAATCAGAATAGCAAGTAATTACTTTTATTATTGATTATCGTGGCCCGTATGTATTAATGCTCTCAACAGTC
This sequence comes from Fusarium mexicanum, assembly GCA_013396015.1. Classification (NCBI taxonomy): domain Eukaryota; kingdom Fungi; phylum Ascomycota; class Sordariomycetes; order Hypocreales; family Nectriaceae; genus Fusarium; species Fusarium mexicanum. Next base: position 213,648 of record JAAOAM010000024.1, on the reverse strand, counting down.
AGGAAGCACAAGAAATTATAACTAGAGCGTAAATATCAAAAGTATCACGGAAATGTAAGGTAAGCAATATTCAGGATGAAATAAATTGAACTATATATTCAATTGCATTGAGTTGAGTATCTACTAGCTAAAGCATCTCTGCGCCTTAAATCATCATTCCAACTTGATCTTGCAAATACAACTCGCAACCTCATCGACAGCTTCTCCGTCAGGTTCCTTCTTTAACTCGGCCTGCTTGTCTTCAGGCCCCTCAGCCAATGCAGATCGCTCGGAAGTACGGGTTGACTCCTGCAGATGCTCAGGAATTCTAGGCATGTTAAACTGGAAGAAATGAAAATAGCTCCCCAGTGCTTCGCGTTGAAGCAGGGGATCCTGCATGACGGACATGTAAGGCGCCACCTTCATGCCGGGCTTCAAGAAACGGGCTTGTTCAACCCAGCTCTCAGCATCTTCCTCGGCGAGACTGAAGGCGTCGGGGAAATCAGGAGAGGACAGAATGTCCTCGATAATGACAATGGCCAGGCCGATCCCCCAAAGCTTCTGATCAACCGACCAGCCGTTGGAAGACTCCAGTTCGTAGTCAAAGCCTTTAAGCTTATCGAGGGCTTTCTGAAGGCCTTGGACCTTTTCTTCGTCTGTGAAGGAGTCACGATCAACGTCCCAGAAAATGGGGTAGCACACCCGATATCCGTGCAGAACGTGAATAAAAGCAAGACTGTCAAGATATTCCATGGCAGTTGTTTGCTCTACCTTTGTGGCGTTAGTGGAGTCCATGATGAGTTTTCGTTTTTTAAGGGATAAGCTGTTGAGGTACTGATGGTTTATGCGTTAGCTTGTATATGTGTTTATTTGTTAGTTGTGAGGTGGTGGATGATGGAATTGTTGATAGGAGGCGACAGTGTCCCATTATATAGTAATCCTGTCGCCTCGAGCAATTGAGTGATATATCGCGTGTTCATGCTTACTGAAGGACGATGTGCCAATATACTTACTGTTTGCCAGCAAATGAAGCCGCAATGTACAGTACGAGAGGCGGCTACTATCTTTGTTCACATTTACTCTTCTCTTTGTCCCTATTGTTAAACATTATATACAGATGCTGCAGGCTTTCGGAGAATGATGATCAACATCAAATCCGTGTGTTTCGAACAACGCTATTATACCTTTCCTGTTCCTTTGTTCCGCTGGGTGTTCCATGTACCATTTCTTGGACTCTTGATGGACAACGGTCTGCCTTATCGTGTGAGGCTCACGAGGGAAGATTTTGCGCTGACTGAGGTCCCTATCCTGAGGCGAACTGCACAGCTAATTCCCCGAGCCCCAGCAGTCCTTTTTTCCAACCATCGCGAGACGGTGAGGATTGCGGTCGAGATGGGGAGATCGAAGTTGCGCACGCGTCTTCTTGTCCTCTTGAACAACTCAACGTTATCAATAACACTTTTGAGCCCCTAAAGGATAATTAAATAGATATCCTTGTAAACTCGGACAATAATGACAATGACGGCGAACTTGATAAAGATGTTGAGGTTACTCTTACTATTACGACTTCGCGTGCCTGCCACATGATCATAGTGATAACATGGAATACACCGATAAAGATATCAGAGTTACTGGTAACAATATAGAAGTCGTCAACGGCGGAGTCCTTACTTGAATTCGAAATGACGAGTGGTTTCATTAAAAATCGCTGAACTACTCCAGTTGCGACAAAATTGATGACCTCCGAGATAAGATAGCGTAGCCCAAGTGTGGAGTATTAGTATATCAGTAAGTGACGGCATATTTCCCAAATAGACTTTACACTATACTATACGCGTGCTGTGCTTTAGGTGACCATTGCCGATTAGCCGTCCAATGACATAGTGCTCGTCATAACCACCATATCCACGTCATTGCTGACTGTTCCCAGCTGAAACATTCTTAAAGACAGTATCCAGAGTTATGTGTAAAAACTTCACAGAGATTCTTCATCCTCATTTACTCTTAACCAGCACGAGACCTCGTAATTAACAAAGCTCCTTTCTTGTACGATAGAACCTCAGCAAAAGCAACAATGCCCGAGACAAAAGACCAAGGAGTAAGCATTTCTAGTATCTTGTACAATTTGCAGTCGCCTTACTAATTACTTACAGGAAAAGAAGGATCAATCAGCGCCACCACCTCAACCCAAAGAATCGCATGAGCATGAAGAGGTTTGCCTGTTATCCGATGCCTGTGCCTAGAGCGTAGCTAATAGTCACCAGCATCATCACGGTAAAGACTTTGCAAAACGGGCCGGCCACGCAATCACTTTTGGTGCAGGTGCAACGATTGGATCAGACGCTGTAAACGGGATTATAAAGAACCTGTAATAGCAGTGACTTTGGCTATGTTGTTCAATATCCGCCCGTTATGATAGTCTGAGTATGTTCAAGCGCCACGTACTTACAGTAACAAATTAAAAACAAGATAGTAATAATAGAGGTAATAACCAAACAATCTACCAACATCAATTGTCGCTGAATAAGTGTGAAATCTGTTGATAAATACCTGTTAACTACGGCGACAGTGGTATTTCATCCACGCTCCTCAAGATCCGACTTGCCTCCGTCATAGCCTTCTTCTTTTTGGCCCTCCTTCCATTCTCAAACCCTTCTCCCAAACTTATCGCAGCGCGTCTCGGTCTCGCAACACCAACTCCAGAAATGCCGGTCATCTCAACGTCAGCTGCCCACTGCGCAACCTCTTCCTCCTCTGCCTTAATCTCTTGGTCCAACGTCCTTTCACAATGTGACCCAAATGCGAATATGCGCCCGAACGACGTCGGAAACACTTTGTGCAAAAACAGTCGAACTGTCGGTAAGCATGGAGCTGCGATACTGACAGAGCTTTCTATTCCTGCCCATACCATTAGGTCCATGTAGTCCCAGGTTATGTTGTTGGAGTTGCCGTAGAGCACGTTGTAGCGCATTTTGAGACAGCTTGCGACGAGGACGACGACTCCGAGGCTGAACATCAAGACGATGCCGACTTTTCGACGAAAGGTTGATTTCGCTGCGAATGTGAGCTTATGACTTCTCAAATTGTGGCTGGACATACTTTTCCATATGAGCGGTATTGGGAGCACCAGTACAACGATATCAAAGACGATATTGGTGATGTTGATTGACCACTGTAACTTGTTCAAGTCCATGCACCAAAAGTCCACATCCTCCCCACCAAATCGATCCCAGTTCCATCGTATCGGCGTGCATTGGAAGATGTTCAGGGACATGAGAATGCCTGTGCTGAGACTCATGATGAGAACACAAGCCCAACATAGTTGGCAGAATAGCGTGTAGACGTGACACAGACGGATGTAGAAGAGTATTATTGTGACTTTTGTCATTCCCAGAAGGAGAGTGTAGACAGGACAGTCGATCCAGAACAGCTTGTGAAGTCAGCTTCAAACAGCTGCGATAAGCAGACAGTGTGCAATACCTTGAGTGCATGGGATAGATCATCGGCGTTCACCCACCAGATATCCTGCCCAAATGCCGACATCAATGCTACATTGAATTAGCCAGTTCTTCAGCGAATAAGAACAATTGATTCTGTCATTACCATGGTGTCCAATGCCAAAGTATACAATGTAAATAACCAAAGAAGTGAACGAAAGCCAATCTTCAGGTGAAATCTTCCTGACAATGAACAACTTTGTGTAAACTCGAATAACAGCACAAAGAATGCAAAGAATGTGTATCGAAAGATAAGGCCAGGCATCATTCCTTCGATCGCGTCGTGGTCGCTCGCATGTTTCGTCGAGATATCGCAACGAAGCTTGGTCCGTCAGCCTATGATGACCAGGATTCGAATTGGGCTTTACGTACCGAAGACTTGTGGAATCTGGCAATGACTCTTGAGGCAGGGTATGAAGTCATTCCGAAAGGTAGTCGAGGGACAAAAGCAACTCGGCTCATCGCAGTCCGGGCTCATCAACGTGCGAAAACATATTTGCTACTGAAATCAGCAAGAATTAACCCAAATTCAACAATTCACAAACCGCGCAGTCTGGAAGACTCGTGTCGACATTTATCTCATTCGCGCCCGTAAATGCAAGCAAACTAAGCAGCACGGTTAGAACGCCTGCCCTCATCGCAAGAGGCGCATCTCAAAACCGACATGGAGTTGAAGAGAACAGGGAAGTTCAGAGAGACCAGGGCCAGGGAACGAGGACACAAAAAGGGGAGAGAGGCGATGCAGATCGCTTTAGTGAGACAATCGTAGCGCATGTGATGGAACCGATGCTTCGGCAGTGGAGTTTCCAGGGCGTCGATCTGGTCAAGCGTCTTTGCTAGCCGGTATCCGAGGATGAATAAATGTCTGAGCGTATCCGAAACAGAATCGCTATTGGAGCTGCCAGTCCGAAAGGGTTCAACTACGACTGTTAGCTCAGGAACAGTTTCTCACGAGTGATTCGTTTCATTAGTTGCGATTGGTCGAGAAAGTTGCACTGGCGATGAAACATGAGTCGTGGCGTGGCTTGAGTTTGCACTTGGATCGCTAGACCTGCGCTAATAGAATGGCTCGAGTCATGACGATGATACTTCACGTGGGAAATGCTCCGAAGCGCAAATCATGTGCGTCATTACGGAGAAATGTTATTCAATTCAAGAACACCCAATCCTGGTTAACTCTGTATTTAAATAAAACAATACTTATCACGTCTTCAAGCCATCGTTTCGGATCTAAGTCCGATCGGTTATGCCTTACTCCTCTAGAAGGTTCTGCTCTGCTGCCTCCATTTCGGTCTCGGCTCTACCTATCGCTGCCGATACTTCGTCTATGCTATCGCGCGCGCCCTTCAAATCACTACCAAACTCTGCAAGTTGTCGGGATTGTGGGTTGCTAGCCTTCTCGCTATTGTAGCAGCTCAATGCTATATCGAATTTGGTGAAGGCGTGGTCCAAGTCGAGTTTCTTTTGTAGCATAGCAGCCTTAAGCTCCAGATACTTGGACTTCCGTCTTTCGGCAGAAAGGGCCATCTTATCAAGTAACCATTGCAGGATATTGGCCAAATGTTGATCCTTGTTTCCGAAATTATTAGCAACCTCTAATTCCTTCACTTTCTCACGTAGAAAGTTGAGTTCTTTTACGTTTTCACGGACTGCCCCGCGATATCGTTCTAGTTCCATTCTCCTTGTCAACTCACCATTGTGAGAACTCTTACCGTCTTCGAAATGTGACATTTGGAGTCGGATTTCACGAATCTCTTTCGACCGGAGTTCCTCTTTGAGTTGCAAAATCTGTTTCCGCAACTCAGTTACCGTGCTGTCTTCACCAGTGTCTTCCAACTCTTCCGGGGTCTTGAGAGGAGGCCGTTCGTCAATCGGCAAAGTGTTTCCATCTCGATCCATATAGGGTATTACTTCCTTACAATATGGTCGCCAAGCTAAGACTTCGTAGCCTGCTGCCTGAAGCTCACTGAAGGCATCGAGCGCACACTTATCATGGCTCGGTCCACCAGACCGGGGACTTTCAACGGCAACATCGTCGTCAAGGAGCCACACATATTTCCATATATCAATGACAACGAATTCATAGCCATCCTTAGGGTCACTAGTCGGCATGTACGCATCCAACCCGGATTTGGGCATTTTTTTAAGTGATATCTCCACAACAAGCGCATCACCCTCATAGGCGTATGCATCAACTATGCATTTGCGAATGCATTCACTAGAGAGCGGCTCACGACTGGTTCCGTTCATGGTAAATCTTTTGTAGATGTTGTAGGTGTTGAGACTGTGATTGAATGTGTTGCTGAATTTGACGGTTTGCGTTGTTATAGGCAAAAAATGGATTGAGCAGGTTCTCTTTATATGGCCAACCCCTGATCAAGAAACAGTCTACGCTAAAATGAACAAAAACTTAAATCAAAGGCCACGTTCAAGGGCTAGTCAGGTGTTCAACCGATGCCTTGGATATTCATACATGAATAGCTCAACATGGCTTTGTTCAACACTGATACTGAATCACTTAATTAATCTGCGCTGAACTTGATGCGAAACTACCTGTAGTCAGGGTGATCCTAGCTCAACCTTAGCCCTATCCGATAAGAAGTGCCTGTTCCCTTGGGTGCCAAAATTAACTGAAACTCTACCCAGGTCTTTTCGTCACACAGAATAAGGGCCCTAAGTTTTCCCCACCACGGAACAAGCGGTATCTCAATTTCTCCGCATCTTCTGAACAAACACCAAATGATATCTACACGTCATTCAGCACCACCATGACTACGTTCCCTGGGAGCATTCCAGGATTGTTAAAACTGTCTAACGAAATCCTGCTTGCTGTCTTTAAATTTTGCAAAAGCACAGAGCGCAAGCATCAGAATGACACCATCTCCAGCTTGAGATTGACCTGCAAGAGGTTATGCCTGCTCTGCAGCGATTATGCTGTTCGTCGCTGCGGCATTTTAGATTTCAGCCGTCCACAGAGTGTCAAGCTATTTCTTCAAGTGCTTGATAATCCTCAAATCGCAGACGGAGTTCGCGAAGTCAATGTGCGGTTGCACTTCTACCATCCATGGATTGCGGCCAGTCTTGACAATTTCACCGCAGCCATTTTATCTGAATGGGGTCAACGAACTCGAATTTTCGATGCAGTTGACATCAAATCAGGCGCTCAAATCACATTTGAGAATTTGATGCAGCGATTCATCAGCGACGTACACATGCATAATGCTGAGTCCGTAGAGCCATCTACATCACGCAACACGGCAAACCAGACAAAGTATCCCAACGGTATCCTTGAATTTGCTTATGGCAAGTACAAAGAAAGATACGATTCTCAAATGCTCTTGCATGGCGACGGTGCCTTTACAATTGGGATAGCCGAGATCTTGGCGAGATTGCCGAATATTCGGCACGTCATGCTCCATGACGGCGTTCTCAATAACAACTACGATCTCGGCCGCAAATTCGATCCACTCGACGAACAAGACACCTCAGACCAAGCCGATGTTCTAACCCAAGTCCTTTCTCGGCCAATGTTATGGGAAGAAGCACGTTGGATCCAACCAAACGAATTCATCTGGCCTGGGGTTCCCACGAGATTACTCGTGGATATTCCTTTAGCCCTCGGAGCTGTAGATTCACTGCTTATCGACCAACTCTCCATCCATGTATCAGCTGCGCCGAATTATGCAGCAATGCAACTCAGTGGAGATGAAAGAGAAAAGTTATCAGGTGCTGTCAAAGAGCTTGATCTTCTACAATTCATCTTTCAGCCACGGTGCCGCAGCGGTTGTGGCCCATGGATCAGAAATGAAGAGGATAACGACACGGTCAGGACAGCGGCTGAGATGGAAGCTGTAAACGAGTACTTAGGTGAAATCTTCAACGCTGGATGTATCACTAACGCTGATATAAATCTGGGCGAGTTTTGGTACAGCCTGGGCCTCAAGTCCATACTCGATGCTCCGAGCTCAGTCGGTATTGGATTCACGTGGCCTTCAGTATCCGACTTGCACTCCATTCACCTTATCGAGATAACTACCACTACAACAGAGCTTGCAGCTTTGGCAGCGGCTCTCGGGGTTGGCTCAGAGGTTTCCTTGTTTTTGGTTCACATCAGAGTTGGTTTGTGGCGAGATGCTCTTCGGACATTGAGAGACAGGCTGCGCGATCCGCGGTCAGTTTCTATTGGACACCCGATTGGTGGTGAGATTCAGAACCTCACCGGTGATCAAGTCGAGTCAATTTTCAACTCTCAATACGCCGAAGATGGTACCAAAGCTGAATGTTATGCTATGGGAAGAGTGTTGGATAATCCACTCGATGCAACTACGTAGATACCACGCAGTCTTCGATAATTGTTCTGGCCTAGATACAAAGAAAATTGGTAGATGCACCGGCGTAATGAAGCGATAACGAAATTGATCATTTATAGTACAGTCTATCTATGCCCTTTCAGCTGTACGTTGACCAACACCTACAGTTGCCTCCCCCTTGAGCCGATAAAACGCATCAATTTCCTCTTCATAAAGCTTGAGCGCAGCTCTACGCGAGATGGTTCCCTTCTCAGTACGCGGAAGAGGTCGTTTGGGATCTGCCATGATGATGTAGTCTCTCCTCAAATACCCCCTCAACAGCTGATTCTGATCTGCTTGGTCAATAATATCCCCAAGGCCTTTCCTCAGCCCTTCAATGGTCCCCAGGTCTTTTGGAACATCGTCTTTCAGTTCTACCATTAAACAAGCAAACTTCTGTCCGTTTCCAATCTGCACAGTCTGTTAGCGATCAATGTCATGGTACACATGTTCAAGCTCACAGACCATTACACATCCTTTGACACTAGGATGAGCACAGATCATGTTCTCCGTCTCGATGGGAGACAGCTTCTGTGCATCTTCCAAGCAGATGATGTCGTTGCTTCTACCCATGTAGAGCCAGAGGTTGGGCTTTTTAGGGTGTTTGATGAACAAATCCTTGAAATTGAATTCATTGATGTCGGGAAAGGTGTGAAAGATTCCTTGGTGTAAAGCCCAGTGTTCATTCTTGACAGCGCGCTGCTCAAACAGACCCCTCTCGATTTCCGTGTACTCAAACCCAGCATACGGGTGAAACGAAACCCAGAGGAAGTCTTCCTTGTCCACCAGCATATCACCCATGAAGAGGCCTTCAGTTGTTCCAAAGAGATTGTGAACACGTACCACTTCATTCACCTTGGCAGCAAGCTCTGCGCTAACAGGCCCTACAAGAGACTCTATTAACTGGGTGCATGGCGTACTGAATTGAGAACGTACCTCCGCCAGCTCCAATGAATTTGGACGATCTGAACTTCTCCAATACTTCAGGATGCTGGCCCAGCTCGTTGACGTATACAGGCATGAAGTGCCAAATATCAATATTGCCGTGATCTGCAAGTGATGCCAGCATATTCATGTCAGGATGCACGCCAACAGGGCCCATGACGCTATGCGTATCAAACAGGAACGTGGCGAAGAGGTTCATAAAGATTCCGGGACCCTGTCCCCAAAGTCAGTCGCACCATCTCCAGAGCCACTTTTAGTCAAGACATACATGAAGAAGTACACAAGGGGAATAAAGTCTATCGCCCTTTTCATACAGCGTTGCCCAAGGGCGAGCACCATTGTCGCCCTCGAACGGCGGCAGAATCCGAGCGGCGTCCATGGTGGCTAGCAACCCGTTGCTGAGATAGATGGGCTTGGGTAGGCCTGTTGTACCAGACGTATGGAGAATGCAGAAGGTGTCACCCATTGCTTCATCATACGTCTTGGTATATGGATAGTGAGGTGAGCTGGACGCGTCAAGGAGTTCTACGACGGTGGGAATCTTTAGAATACGCAGCTCATGTGTCTGCTGGATCTTCTCGACCAAAGGATACGGCGGGTAGTCGACGGGATGGACCCAAAGGCCACATTCCGTCGATTTGAGAAGACCCAAAGCAGCTTCAATGCTGTTACCTGGCGACAAAAAGATAGCCTAAGCAATATTATGAGTCGTGAGCTAAACCTCTGAGAACAATACCTTGGTTTGGTAATGTAACTTACTTGGTATCCTACTTTAACGCAGGCTAGATTCAGAAGGAAATAGCGAATATCATCTTCTCCAGTAAGCGTTTTTCTAATGATGTATAATCTTAAGAAACTTACGTGGCCCGATATAACCAATTGTCTGGAAGGATTCACTCTTGCCAACAAGGCCTTCCAACCACCAGGCCGTCTTGTTCACCGCGTTAGCAAACTCACGAGCCGTAATCTCGGTGAAGCCCTGAGAAATATCGGCAGATTTGGCAATGGAGTAGATAACTCGATCCGGTTCATTTCTAGACATGTCATCCAGGATACGAGGGATGAGCCTCCTGCCGAGATCTCCAGCTGGTGCCATGGTTGTTGAGATGATGGTGGAAGTGTAGCGAAGACTGATGTAATTCTGTGCAGTTCCTCGAGATGAAGAGAACCGCCGTGGGCAGGCTTTAAACACCAGACAGGAGGGGCTGTTGCTTACTGGTCTGGTTATCTTGTTGTCTCGATGCCGACGGGCGTGGCAATAACGAAGGGCGCCGAGTTCGCGAGGATAGATGCGATATGCATATCCCGGTCCGAAAGCGTGCAAACTTCCGATTGGTGGCTGTTACGCTGCAAGGCGACGCTTCGAATTGTTTCATCGGCCGAAATTGCCGGTGAAAAGGTGCGGAGCACGGCAGTTGTTGGACAGGGATTACTATGTGAGTTTATGGAGTCTCGCACTGAAACAAGCATCTTTTTTCCCATGGTGTCTCCATTCGACGATTCAAGAGCCCCTCTCGATTATCAATCATGCCGAGACCAGTTGAGGGCCCAGGAATGTAGCATGCAATGTAGCATGCAACGTGAATAATGGTTTCCTCATCTGTTACGAGGATATGTATCTAGTAACCTCTGAAGCCATGGAAACGCTCCAAGTCTACACAACACCTGTTCCCTTTTCATGCAAAGAGCTATTGAAACATTGTATCAAAGAATTCCACTCTTCCGTACCTCATTTTGCTAGCCTAAGTCATGGAACTAAACTCCATACCCGTTCCTGATCCAATCACTACTGAGATTGGTACTCCCACTGAAGATCCCGATACGCCTCCAGATGGCGGTTATGGATGGGTCATCATCTTCGTCTGCTTCGTCCACACATTCTGGATTAACCTGTGGGCTGGATCATGGGGTATTCTACAAGCAGCCCTACTTCGAACAACCCTCAAAGGCTCCTCACTGAGCGCCGTGTCCTTCGTTGGCAGTCTCGGCGTAGCCTTGGGTCCTGCACTCGGAATACCCGCCATCAGAATAGTCCGTGTCATCGGAGCTCGCGCAGGCATGACCGTTGGCATTGCCATCTACGGCATCGGCTGCCTAGCGAGCATTTGGGCGGTTGGAAGCCTCGTGGGCTTGTTCTTCGCTTGTGGAGTGACTTATGGCGTTGGATCAGCCTTCACTGATACTTTGTACAACACTCTTCCGGTATTGTGGTTCAAAAAAAGACTTGGGTTGGCGAATGGTATCGTCAAGCTCGGGGGTAGCTTTGGAGCGCTCGTTGGAGCTGTTTCAGTTGGCTATCTGACTGAAGGCGTTGGAGTCGCCTGGACGTTTCGGATACTAGGCATTGCGTCGCTCATCACTGGCATACCCACTGCTTTACTCGTCAAGGATCGCGGTGCTCCCCCAGAATATCCTGTAAAGCTGTCTGTCTTCAAAGATGCATGTTTCTCATGGCATTTCGCAGCTGGCGCAGTTGGAATCTTCCCCATATATGCGCCAACCTTCTTCTTACCTTATATCAACAACGCTCTTGGGTTCTCAAACTCCACATCGATAGCCACGCTTGCCTGTCTTTTGGCTTGTATGTCTGTAGGCCGAATTCTGACAGGGTATGCTTGCGACAGGGTCGGCTCTATGAACGCCTTGTTCTTTACCTCTCTGGTAAATGCCATCTCTCTGTTTGCAGTCTGGCCTCTGTCGTCCAACCTGGGACTTGTTCTGTTGTTTTGTATTCTCAATGGCTTGTCAAATGGAGGGTTTGCAGTGGCGATTCCTACCGCTGTCGGTCGTCACTTACCAATCGACGATGCGCCAGGAGCCTTGAGTTTGCTTTTCACGGGATGGGCACCTGGTATAATGGGAGGGAATGCAATATCAGCGGCTCTTATCCAGGTCACGCATGCAGATGTTGCAGAATCAATTGTGCCTTTTCGGCCTGCTATGTACTATTTTGGCGGGACAGCTTTACTTAGTACTGTTTGTGGTGTTGTAGCTCGTTTACTTTACAGTCGGGATATACGAGTGATTGCCTGAAGGAGGATAGTTAATCATTGGGAATTGATCTCTCCAGTTTACATTAATAGGACATTACTCTTCTCACTATAGGCATTCATCAATACATACATAGAGTGCACATATCTTAAAAGTTCCTATTGACTGATATTGATGTCGTCTTTGAGTGATGTTCCTAGCTTGAAACTCAGCTACAACGAAAGCCTTTGAGCCATTTCAGTTACATGACAGGTTACATCAATGACAACGTAGAATTCCGACGTAGCTATTCTGCGACATTCTAATCAAAACAATTACGAATCCAAAATACACGGCATGAAGTTGGCCCCGACTCGGCAATGAAGCAATTGGTCACAGAGTCACTTCGGACTGGTCTATAGTGGAGATAATTCAAGTATGCAATAACTTGAGAGTTGACATCGGAAACTTCATCGGACAAGCTACTCTCGCGTTATCATCCCATTCGGACTTTACGAGGTATTTTGCAACTGCCGAAACTCAATTGTTGTCACCAAATGCATACCACGAGACTGAAAATACTGGTAGTTATCATACCTTTTACTATAAATCCCAAGCCATGCGGGCATCACCTTGCTGGCTCATCCATAACTAGTCCTCCAATTTCAAACTATCTTATCTCAACATCACTCAATTCAACCATTCTTCATAATCCACAATGGCTGCAGCTGTATCCAACGCACACCATTCCTTACCCCAAGCAAGACCCTCCTCAGCTGGTCGAAGCCACGCTGATATCCTCAAAGTTGTCCGGTCCGATCAGCCCTTCAAATCAGCAGCCATATCCCTCGTCTCTCTTTCCCCAGGAACTATCTTGGCTAAAATCACCGAGGCAACTCTTGTCCCCCGCGCCACCTGGACCTCGTTCCAGACTGGTCGCGATGAGCACATGGAGTTCAACTCTGACATTGTCTTTATCAATCACTCCTACGATCCTAACCTCGTGGTTGATACTACACGCATGGAGGTCCGCGTGGCGGATGATCGTCATATTGCCAAGGGCGACGAGCTGACTTGATTCTATCAGAGTGCGGAATGGGAAATGGCTCAGTCATTTCCTTGTGAATGTGGAACAGAGAGATGCCTGGTTGCCATTCGTGGATCGCGATACGTGAGCCTGAGAGGCCGGCGGGGTAATTTTTGAACAAGCATGCACGCGAGGTCATGGAGGAGCAGAATTCTAAGCAGTAACATACATTAAGTTCGGAGTTTGCTACTGCAGCATAGATCTCAACCCAAAATCCTAGGTCTATAGTCCCATGAGAATATTCAGTTACTTGAAGCTTATTAAAGGTTGTTGAATTCCCCAAAACTGAAATACGGGCTCGTAGAGTTAGTCTTTGATGGTAACCTGTGTTATGATCTTCCTGCTTGCTTTTGCAAACTTGAACTCACCCTCTCATTAATAATATCTGTTAATCACTGCCTATCAATATGCTGGAGATTGCGATTGGCTTGTTTGACGAGTTAAACAACCGCGGGTGCAAGGAAACATCTGCGTAAGCCGGTGACCCAAAGTCAAGTAGTTCTTTCCTCGACGATGCTTGCGTTCGTGATCCCTACGTGGTCTTACATGACCTACATGTTTGGTCTCTATAGAATACCCCATCTATTACAGTTAAAAAATCTCCGAACCCACTACTGATGATTTGATGATGCCTGCAACTGGCCTGCATCCGGGATTGATACACGGCACGGCGCCGGATCAAGGAAAAAGCTTCCTGTCGAATATAGACTTCTTAAGTGCAATGAGCTCAAACTCTCGACAAGAATCCATAGAGAGCACTTCAGAGCTTAGAACTTATTGTGACGCTTGACTATCGCTTGTTTAGCATGCACTCGCGTTCACGGTCCCCCAAGTAATTAGATATTACCTGAACAGAGCAAGGTCGATGGTCTCGGGAATTCTAGTTTGGCACTAGTTTATCCCGTCAATGCAAGGAATGGTCTTCCCCATGCTGGTCTTGGAGTGTAGCCTTATGTGATTGCCGGAATACTAACTGTAATAGGCAGCAAAAAGGACTCCACTTTCAGATAATCTTGACATTTGGTCGAGTCTTGATTGGTGCGGCAGTGCCTTGTTACTAGTATTTTTGCTGATCATGATTCTTGAGCCTCGCGTTTCCAAAGTCTAGTTTGAGTTCATTTACCGTGAGTAAGAGCAGGGAGTCTAGCTCAGTACTTCACAAGCCACAAGTATTAGAGGAACTTGATATACCAATCGGTTATCCCGTGTCGAGAATGAACTTCGATAAAAACAAGCTATTCTTTAGTCCAAAGCTTAAATATAATTGTACCGTATATAGCCTAGGGGGGGAAATAAAAAACGACCCCTCGATGGGTGGAACACCAGTGAATTTTGGTGTAGTTAGGGTCTTTTAATTTTTCTCCCCGAGGACAGCGTATTGAACAATAGAGACCGCCTAGAGCGCTAACCATTCCGGGATACGAGGTGGGGTACTTTAGCTGGCCTCGAGATCAATGATCGGCCCTGCCCCCCTTGTCTCCTGTCCGTCACCTCCCCAGATCTGACGAAGGATGATGTCTGTTCTCTTTCCCGTGCTGCTTCAGACGCTCGCGATCGTCGTGTGTAGCTGCCTCGTGGCCGTGCGCAAGGCTTCTCCATCTTTATCAGCGACACCACTAACGTCTCCCGGTCGGAGTAGTTCAGGACCAACTGGCCTAGTATGGGTTTATATTGTAGGGCTGAGTGCTCTCATTATCTAACAGAGCAGGTTGTAAACTTTCTTCCAGAGCGGCCAAGTGCGCCTCACTTCGGCATCATGCTCTCGATCTAGATCAAATCGATATGATCGCCGCCCCGTATCCAAATCCATCTCAGCAACACTTATGAAGTGTGTTCGAAAACGAACTTTGTGGTAAATGAAAAGCACGACCATAAGTGGAAGAGCCATGGTTCGGAGGAAAAAGTATTGTACTCGGTCCGACAGGCTCATCTCCACTCCTGGCGCCTGAAGAGGTGAAATGGACACCCACATGTGTAAGGCCATCACCATCACGTACCCTGATATTGTGAACCAAGAACCTATAACGCCGACACATGAACGAAATGGAAGGCGATCGATAGGTCTAGACGCATGTGTCCAAGCCATACGAAAACGAATATGGCAGAAGCAAATGCTAGTCCATGTGAAGAGGGTACTAAACGCACTAACAGAGAGCAGCCATTGAAAAATCGTATCGTGTGCTTCCAAGTTAACTAAATAGGCCAACAGACCGACACACCCTGCGATCAAGAGCGAGAGAAGTGGTCGACCTTTCTTATCGACATACGTGAAAACCCGAGGTGCATGAGAAAGCTCTGCCATAGCGGCAAGAGTGCGTGAAGACGCATAAACTGCTGAGTTACCGACGGAGAGAACTGCGACAAGAATGACACTGTTCATAACGCTCGGTAGAATGGTCGTGCCAGCGGTCTCGATGGCGATAACGAAGGCACTAGCGGATGCATCTGCAGAATTCTTGCCACTGATAAGAGACGAGTCGTTGGAGGGTACAAGTAGTCCGACAAGCATAATAGTGACAAGATAAAAGATGGCAATGCGCCAGAAGACATGCTTGATGGCTTTGGGAATTGACTTGAGTGGGCTACGCGTCTCGGCCGCGGCAAGCCCGACGATTTCGGTACCACCATAGGAGAAGACTGCCGTGATTAATGCACTGCTGAAGCCCTTAAAACCGTTGTTAAAAGGACCCGGGTGTGACCAATATTGACCGCCAATATAGCCGCTATTTGGCGGGCCGCCGATATGAATAACGATACCCAGCAGACTAAATCTTCAATGTGAGCAATGTACTATCATATGACCGTAAGAGAAAAACCCACATGAAGCCAACGACTGCAACGACCTTGATGATAGAAAATATGAACTCTGCCTCGCCATAGATCCTGATGTTAGAAAGATTGATGCCGAGGATGAGAACAAGAAAAATAGTCACGAAGACGGCCTTGGGTACGGAGTCGTTCCAGTAGGTAATAGTAAGCACGGCGGCGATTATTTCGAGGGGCAGAACGAACAACCATTGCAAAAAGTAGCTGGGCCATGACATTGTATCAGTATTCAATTGAGGGGCGCGGTGTTAAACAGGGGAACTCACATCCATCCTAGAGCGAATCCCCAAGATGGGTCAATGAAGCGAGTTGAAAAAGCTGTAAACGATCCTGCAACGGGGAACATGACTGAAAGTTCGCATAACGACTGCATAGTGCAATATTGCAAGATGCCAACCACGATATATGCGAGTAGCAGGCCGGCCGGACCACTTCGAAATAGGGCGGCACCTGAAGCGACGAAAAGTCCAGTTCCTATGTTTTATTAGTATTTCTTCTTTACGATTATAGGTTTAAAACTTGCCAATTGAGCCTCCAAATGCAATCATTTGAAGGTGTCTTCCCTTGAGCTCTCTTGCCAAAGGCGTTGTTACTGTTTTGGCGTTGGCCGCGACGATATCATACTGCCCGAGTTCTGCAACAGGTTTCGGGTTGGGATAATACCCGTGGTCATAGGTCTTGTCGCGTCGACGCTTGGCGCGCTGGAAGCCTTCGAACCAACTGGGAGGCTCCTCCGTAGGTTTGGTTGAGACATCCCACGAAGTACCAACGACGCCCATGTCTTTCATTTCGATAACTTCGACATCGTGAGTGAGCACAATATGACCGTTACCCATTGTTCTGTTTGCGATGGTGGAGAACGTTGGCAAATGGCACCCTGACAAACGACGGCGGGGAGCAAATATAACCCACCGCATGGACCACCTGTCTTGCAATCATTGTCTGTACCCCTGAGCAGTAGAATGATCTCCTTATCTTCGACCTCTACGCCACCACTGCGCTAGCATGAGTCTAGAGCGACGCCACCTAGTATCCGTGTGGCAGAATTAGTGTACCCGTGACTCGTGAGATCAAAAGAGGTCTACATCCAATCAGATCGTTGCGATAACAATTAGTCCTCAAAACGGTGCGATAAGCCGTCCGGATCATCTATTCCGATGCAATGTATCAATTCTGTCTTTTTGTATCCTGCGGGATAGGGAAATATCGCACGGGCCAATTGCACGGAGTGAAGACAATAAGTAAAACAACCAGAGACAGGTAAATATTTTCCCAATTCCCAGCTCTACGTTATCATTATTAGCTAGGAGCTTCAATTAGTAAACAGAACATAGTTAGTAATTAATGATAATATTTTATTTTATTTTAACTGAGAATATTATAAGATAATTCTAGGATAGATAAATAATTAAAAACCTAGCTACTATCCTGAAATGCTATAAAATGCTACTTTTGATGTTAGCGTTGATGTCGTCTCGCTCCCGCTTTAAATGCCGCCAACCCTTCTGAGACCGAGGTCTCTCCAAGTTCCGCTTATCTTATCGTGCCGAGGTATGCATCCACGTGACGTGTCATCGACGCGTTTGCTTCTGAAAACCAGTTCAAATGATCAAGACTCATCGCTTATCCTCATCAACTCGACATAAGCACTGCATCTTTTTTCGCTCATCTTGTATTATTTTCATCATGGTGCTGTCTCAGAACAATGGCCGTCGCGAGACACTCACGGTCGTGGATAACAGAACAAACCAGACCTACGAGATTCCCATCACTCACAATTCCATACCAGCAACGGAATTCAAGAAGATCAAAGCTGAGCCTGGTAATGATCGCCCAGAAGATGAGACTACGCAGGGTCTTAGGGTGTATGATCCCGCGTACATGAACACTGCTGTCGTGCAGAGCAAAATCACATACATCAACGGCCTGGACGGCGTCCTACGGTACCGCGGATATCCGATTGAGCAGTTAGTCGAGAAGAGCAATTTTCTCGAGTCGGCGTATCTTCTCATCTACGGAGATCTTCCCACCAAGGCGCAGTATGATGAATGGCAGGGAGAGGTGATGCATCACACGTATATCCATAGCGATATCGAGAATATGTTCAAGTCGTTCCGCTACGACTCTCATCCGATGTCCATGTTGAGCGCGGCGTTCGCTACCCTCGGAGCCTTTGCTCCGGAAGCTAATCCCTCGCTCGCAGGGCAGAAGCTTTATACCAATGCTGCCTCGGGAAATATGGAATCTCTCAAGATGCTAGACAAGCAGATTCTTCGAATTCTCGGAAAGGCTCCTACTTTGGCAGCTGCGTCGTACAGAATGCGACAGGGCCGACCATTCAATCGCCCTGCACAAGGCTTGTCGTACACTGGGAACTTCCTCTATCTCCTGGACAACCTATCTGAGCCAGACTACCAACCTCATCCTGTTCTTGCCAAGGCCCTGGACAAGCTCTTCATTCTCCACGCCGACCACGAAGTCAACTGCTCTACGGCCACAGTCCTGCAAGTTGGAAGTTCTCTGGTCGATCCTTACAGCGTTGTTTCTGCGGGATGCGCGGCACTCTACGGCCCATCTCACGGAGGAGCTTCTGAATCAGCCATCAGAATGCTCATCGAGATCGGATCCCCTGAAAACGTCCCCGCATTCATGCAGGCCGTTGAGAGAAGGGAGCGTGTCCTCGTAGGCTTCGGCCACCGCGTCTATAAAAACGTGGATCCCCGCTCAACAGCCATTCGCAAGCTCGCCGAAGAAGTCTTCGAGGTCACCGGCCGAAACAAGCTTCTCGACACAGCCCTCACGCTCGCCGACTACGCCCGCAAGAGCGAATTCATGCGCAGCAGGAACTTATACCCCAATGTGGACTTTTACTCTGGACTGATCTACCAGGCCATGGGATTCCCGCTCGACTTTTATCCTGTCTTGTTTGCGGTCCCACGATGTGTTGGTTGGTTGGCGCACTGGAGACAGATGATGCTGAACAAGTCGGGCGTCAAGATCTGGAGGCCGAGACAGCTTTATGTTGGAGAGGGGGAGAGGGAGTATATTGATACCAAGGACCGAAAGGAAAAGCCTGATGCTACGGTTTTCGACGCTCCTGTCAAGGTTGAGCATGGAGGGGAGAAGCAGCGAGCTGTTCTTGCTGCTAGTGCGGGGCTAAAGAGTAAGCTCTAAATCGCAAAGCATAGCTGGGATTGCTGTGCATTTTATATGGTACTTGGGATTGATAAGCCTTCACAGTTTGCAAGGCTGGCATATTATGTTGAGCAGGTAGCTTTATCTTAAGAATGTATAAATCCTTGTAAGACACCAAGAGACGTTGCTCTGAAGTGGTTCCTATTTGATACTCAGATAAAGAGAAGCCTCAACCCAATTACAGATTGGCCAAGCAGGAAACATGATACCATTGGTATGGAGTCTGCTGGCCGTCAGTCATGAGTGTACCCTTCCAGAACTCGCAAGTGCCCTGGTCGTATCCTGGGGCGGCTTCGTAGTAGTAGTCGGCGACCTCACACTCAGGATAATCAGCGCAGGCCTGCAAGCAGTCTTTGGCGCTGTCCTTTGTTCCTGGGCTAGTGAGGTACTGCAACGTGTTGCCGTCGGTGAAGTAGCCGTAGATACCGCAGGATGTCGGAGCCGCGGCAGTGGTGGTTGTCCCTGCGACTGTGGTAGTAGTCGTGACATCAGCCTCTGCACTGGTTGTCGTTGGGGCATTAGTTGTTGTGGTCTCAGCCTCTGTTGTAGTGGTCGCGATGGTAGCGGTATCGGCCTCTGCTGTTGTAGTGGCGGCGACGGTAGTAGTATCATCGGAGATAGTAGCAGTATCCACAATGGTGGTGTCCCCAATGGCGGAAGTTGCCGTGGTTGATGTCTGTTCAATTACGGCTGTGGTAGTGCTAAGGGCTGGGCCTGTTGTACTGGGCTTGCAAGGGCCGGCGACAACAGCCGATGCGGCTGCCAACGCCAGCAGCAGGGATTTGCCGTAGACCATGGTATATGACTTGCAAGACACTGAAGTCCAGGTAAAAGAATGAGAGACAATGAGGGACTGGGTCGATGAAACAATAAACGAGTGACGATTAACCTGGTACGAGAGAAGAGAATGGCAGAGACTGTGAAGAATCTTGGGAAGTAAGTGTGCTCATATCATCTTCAACGGTAAGTTCGGCAATGGGAGTCTCCTTTTGGTAGATAAATCCTATTTTGAGCAAGGGAAAGGAGCGCTATTGTTCAAAGGATCTAGGTATCGCGGCACTAACGTCAATAGCTTCGAGCACTAAGGCTGTCCTTGGAGAAGTGCACGCCACAATACCCATTTTTCATTTTGCGAGCCAAATTGGACTATCATGGACCAATTAGATGAGCCATTCATTCACAATACTTGATAACACAACAAAAATCAGATCTGGAAAGTGTCTTCACCAGGTTAACATCTTCGGAATTATAGCCTCATATATGAATTGCTGGCCATGTGTGGCTACAAGTACCAGGTTTAAACCTTGAGTGGTTCCCCGAAGCTGGCACAATAGATATTGCAGTAGAGCCAGGCCAGCACACCAGATCCAGAGCACTCGGAAGAGCAAGACGAGCCAGCTGAGCTATTAGTGTTGTAGTCCTTGCAAGTCGAGGATGCATTCTTCAGCACAGTAAGATCATCACCGACCTGTCCATCATGACCTTGAATGAACTGCCAAGCCAGGGTCGTTGCGTTATAAACGGTCAACTTGGAAAAGCCAAAACTGGTCAAGTTACGGTGAGCGGTTATGTCGGGCAAAGGCCAGGACGTATTGATGGTAGCGTGGCTTTCGATGTTTCCAGCAGCGCCGTTGATGAGATGAACCATCGAATATCCAGGGTTGACCACGTAAGTGCCATTCTTCTCACTATCGTTTCTAATGGCCTTTTTGTCGACGACGCAGTTTCTTATAGGTTTAAGACGCTCATACCAGTGAACGTGTCTATGAGCAGTTAGCCGGGCATACTTCAGAAATTCAAGGTGAGGACTTACCCAGCGATATACAAATCAACCTTGTTCTTCAAGAACAACCCCTCAAAGGCCTCGCGAAGGTGAAGATGATAGTTGCTGGAGTCGTGGGAGCTGTACATGGGACGATGACCCATGACGATAACCCACGGTGTTTTACACCGATCAACATTTTTAAGATCCTCCTTCAACCACTGATATTGCTGATAGGCTTTGTTATCCTTTATGGAGCCGTCAATGTATCCAAAAGGACCTGCATCTGTGATATGCGTCTCGTTTCGCAGAGGGTGAGCTTTCCCGGACTGAAGATATGTCTCTTCCTCCAAGTCATCCGTCTCAAAGTCATCGCATAGGTCGATTTTAGTGCAGTGATAAGCAGTCGGCTCGGGCTTCTCAGGCTTACACTTAGCCTTGTCCTTGTCTTTGCCTTTGCACTCTTCCTCTTTCTTAGCTTTCTGGACATCCTCACGGAATGTCTTGTCGGGGCTGTTAGCATAGTCTGTTTCCGTATCGATGGATACGAAATGAACAAGCCCGTAATCGAAGGAATGCCAGAAATTTCCGACGCCACCTGACTTGTCGCCTGCCATTGAGAAGCGGTTTTGGAAAGCCGTGAAATTGCGCTGTGAAGGCGGACATGAATAATATGTCAGAGTCGAGTTGGGGTTATCGCCTGACATGGTGGTGTTTTCTTTGTTCTCGTTGAGATATGATGAAAGGACAAATGGAGTGTTATCATGGTCGGCACACGTGGCCTCGTGATTACCGGGGAGAACGATATAAGGGATCTTCATGGTGATATTGTTCATCCACTGCTGCCAGAGATCCCAGTTGGACTCATAGAGAACGCCTACATCGCCGCCACGAGGGCTGCCTTGATTCGGAATCTCGCCTGCCGGAAGAGACGTGTTGAAATAATCGGGATTTGTATCGTTGTTGGGCAAGCTGCTGGAGCTGCCGTTGTAGCAGACGGGCCAAGCTGATGCGTTGCACTGTACGATGCCAGAGTACCAGTCATCCGCGTAGCTGAGATCTCCACCGTGCCAGACAAAAGCGAGTCCGTCCTCACCCTTCATGGCTTGATTCATGTAGTAGTACGTTCCATTGGCATTGGTATATCCCATATCATTGTTGATAGCGATACTGAATTGAGATGGGTTGCCTTTAGCTTGGGCAGTCTTGAAGCTTAGAATATCAGACTGGGTTGTACCATTCGCAGCGGGGATTTGGTAGAAATAGGTTGTGCCGGGTAGAAGCCCTTCTATCTGGACGTTGTGGAAGAATTGACTGCATTGCGTAACGGCAACGAGAGAACAGGGAGGAGTGCGGTCGTATGTCACGGTTAACCCAGGAGGCGACTTTTCCAACTTGGAAGCCTTGATTCCCCATTGAACTGAGGGTGCGACACCAAGACCAAAAGGCGTTTGGTAGTGAATATTGATGCCAACGGTCTCCTTACCAGGCTGAGCAGGTATGAATGACAGTGAGATGACATTGACGTTGTTGGTAGCATTGACATAGCCAGGTTGTACAGCCGGTGGTTCGACTAGACGAATGAATCCATCGCCGTCGCCATTGATCGTATGGTCAACCCAATCGCCGATAGGGATATCAGGTCCATTATATGGGTATGTCTCATCAACCGTCGGTGCTGCTTGAGTAAGCGCTGCAAGAATGCCTGCAAACAGGTGCGTCGACTTCATTTTTGGTTGAGGCTTCAGTATGGCACCTCCAAGAAGCCGAAAGCAATTGACCAAGGGAGCGTTGGATGGAGCAGCCAAGACTAATTATGCTTGAATACTGGCCGAAGCAGCTTTCCACGCTATGAACTCGTGGAAGTGAGTAGTGCCAGCCACTCGGTTCATTCAACCAACGGGAAGCTGTCGATTTACATTCTAATCAATTGATTAGCTACAGAAGGATACGCCAAAAGAAGCTATCGGTGCCACTCAATTCCAAAATGATCTTCAACTCGGCACGGAACGACGGGACAAAGGCGCGCCTTCGCCAGTTTAGGTATAGCAATTGGCGATTGATTCCCCTTTTCGCTTGTCACAGCGGGGAGTATTGGAGTGGCTGAGAGCGGAAGCGAATATCGCTGTCTGATTAGCTGGTTTACGCTAGCGAAGCTATCCCTTGCATGCGCCAGAGGTGACTATCGATATGGTAGGTGGAATGTCAGCCAGCCACAGTTGGGTCTCGATTGGCCTTTGAACAAGCTTATCTTATCGGCAGAAAGAAAGATGAGGTGGCTTGTAATATTGAGTCTCAAGCTGGGATTATATTGCTGAGCTCGAGTGAGTGCCGAGATCGTCATTTTGTCTATCCAAAATTCATTGGACATCTTCAAGAGTGTCAGAAGTGATAATTTATAAAATCACAATGATAGACAGCTGACTTGCTATCACGTACGGATGATCAAGTAGATAAAGGACGCAGCATTTACCGGCTCTTTCACCGTTTCACACTTTCTCTTCTTTCACATCGGAATAACTCGCCATTATCTGATATTTTTCGTAATATTTCACTCCAAGACTTCTATTATCAAAACCATATTCAGTGTGGCTCGGTCTAAAAATTAATAAAAATTGCGCGAATTAGAATGGTCTTTGTGACCAGTTTCGTCTTGCACTTCCCTAGGCTACCCTGTATAAACGTTATTCATGCCATGATTTCTCTGAAGCAGATATCGGAAGATCGTTAACCCGACGGCAGCACGACTTTTCCCCGGCCTATCAGCACCGACGCGTCCATAAAATGCGCCTTGGTTCAAATCAAATTTACCCCCGTCCACTGTCCTTGAACATCGACATAATGCGCAGGGTACTGTAACTATAACTACACGCGGTCTGCAAACCTTTCACATGCACTTTTATCAATTGACATGCAGTAACTGTGATATAATTATTCAATACCCTAGTATCTAACTTGATGAGAACTGCGATAAATCAGTAGCAGCGCGATCACACTGCTGCCACATCGAAACCCTCTTAATCACCATCTCTCCCCCATTATTCTTCTCCCACGTCGGATACCACTTATCCTTCGCGTTCCAGAAATCCGTCTTCGGGGTAATGGCATCATTCACCCAGGGCTTACCGTGCACATCATCCGGAAACCAGCCCGACGTTCCCCCAACAGCCAGCGCGATGATCAGGTAGAATGGCCGGTCAAAGGGAGTGGCATTGCTGGTGCCCGGGCCAGTCCATGGATTGGAGATCTGGGACCCGTTGGCAAGGGCTTGGTGGAACCCTCCATGCTGGTAGAATGGGTGATTGAACTTGACGTACGTGACCTGTGCGATGCGGTGATCAAGCCACGTGAAGAGATACTTATCCGACCACTCTAGTCCAAACGTATGAAAGTCTCGATGAAACGTCGTGCGCAGCGCATCTCTCGCCCCAGAAGTGCTCTGCCACCGATCCGTGGTGGTATCTAGCCCCCAGTGCAACTGAGTGGAAACCTGCTGATTCCCCCGCCCATTATCATAAGTGTAATTGTTCCCCCTCACCATCCCAATATCAATCTCGCCAGAGGCAGGCCACGCCCCGTAGTAGTCCTTTGCTGGGAACATCATAAGCTGCGAGAGCAGCCAATCTCCCGCTGCGAGCTTAGCGACGATCTCGACGCGGCCGTAGCGGATGACGCCAAAGTTCTTGGTCGTGATCCTGCCCGATTTCACTGGCGCGACGATTTCTCCTGCGGTGAGGTTTGCGACTTGGACGCAGTCTTGGGTTGTTGTAGAGGAGCATGTTCCGTGGGCGGTGAGGTTTATCTTTGTTGTTTCGGAGAGGTACTTATCGGTTTGGAGGGTGGGTTTGATGATGAGTTGGCCGTCGCGGACGAAGACGTTTTCATCCGTGTTTGTCGTCAGCGCAAACTCTCCATTTCTAGAGTTCGCGATTAGCACTCATCACTATTACCGGGTACAGAGTTTTGACGTACCCGTATCCTCCGACCTCAACCTGCTTATTCCATATCGTAGAGTTGAAGCCATTTGAAAAGTCATCTGTAAAGACCGTGCAGTATTTATGCTTATCGACAGACCTATAGCCGCTCCATGTAAGGAGCGCTATAGCAACCAGTCCTATAACGATGCCAAAAGCTGGGATAATCGTGATCCATATGCCTCGAGGGTCCTTCACTGCAAGGTATGGTCTCTCGACAGTGCCCTTTTTGACTCGGCGAGAATGGAAATATGGACGATCAGGGAATCTCTTCTTGAGTGAAGACTTAGTTGAGCTTTGGGCTGCAAGGCTCGGTCTGACCAAGTCTTCCGTGGAGTTTGCATGGCTGGTAGAGGCAAGATATGATCCAGAGGATCTAATTGCAGTACTTGACATTGTGGTAGAGGCTGGTAATATCTGGTATATTATCCGAGACAGGGATGGCAAGGCAGGTCGCTAAATGTACAAGACGTGCTTGGCATTTTGGGCAGCGTAGAATTTAAGAATCAAGGATATGTAGTTTTCATGGGGGATACCGTCAAAACTGACAAACTTCTACAGTGCCAGCTTTCATTCATAATATCCAAGGCCTACATGCCAGAATGAATCGCTTCTGTATCCAAACTCAAGTACGCCCCCTTCCTTGTAACTTACGACATTCCTTTATCCTCAAAAAAACTTCATTCGCCGTGGATGGACCGACAGGTAGCTTTGGCAACACCCAACCAACAACCCCCATAACTCGTTTCTGTACAAAAGTCCATGAGTGCGAACCTCCGTAAACTGAGATTAATCTGCTAGTA
This sequence comes from Fusarium mexicanum, assembly GCA_013396015.1. Taxonomy (NCBI): domain Eukaryota; kingdom Fungi; phylum Ascomycota; class Sordariomycetes; order Hypocreales; family Nectriaceae; genus Fusarium; species Fusarium mexicanum. The sequence continues at coordinate 188,261 of JAAOAM010000024.1, read as the reverse complement.
TGCGGGTCTCGTCGATTATCTGGTCACGATATCTTGGCACTGCTAAGCGACGTAGTATTTAAAACGGATTACGTGGATCTGGAGGAATAGAGTGCATATGTCAAAAACTTGGCGAGGCAGACGCTTGCCCTATAGAGGCAAGATGCCAATTAAAAACCCTGCCTCGCTTATGACCATCGTTTATCTCGCCGTGTCCACTACGGCAACTTGTTCCTGATAACGCCTCTTCCGTACCTACGTCACCGGACCCTTCGGGAGTGGCTCCCCACTGTTTGAGTCATGCTTGCAGCGGACATAACATACACATTGGTAGAAGTGGAATTCCACTGATGTTACAACGGTTAGAGATTGGAACTTGACTATATTGCAAAGATATGATCAATCGGTTTGCAAGAACAGCAAAATACGGCCTTGAGAAGCGATTCCCAGGCCTCACTATGTCAATACAATGAGTATAGAACGCTCATCGTGGGGTATTCCGTGGGGACTACCAAAAATCCCCGTAGCCAGCGCCACAAAGAAAATACAGTTCAAACACAGACAAACAACATGTCACCAAGCCCCCGAGAGTCAAGACAAGCCTAAAAACGGACAATTGAGCCTTTCGGCCGACGGAGCCGAATCACTTCCCTACAGGGGAGAAATCACATTCCAGCACCTAACATCGTCCGACGAGGAATCATCCCATCCCCAAGATCGGCAATAAGTATCGGTATCGACAATCAGGTCTCGCAATGCAAGGTACGAGATGGCATGCATGTCAGGTAATTCAATAGCTCAAGACGGCGCTATCATGAGATTGACCAATCGCATTACACCGTGCCCCGCCCTTTTATGGCCGAGGTGAATACAAGCGGCCCGACTTTTCCGCCCTTGCTGTAGTTGTTGTGAGTACGCGAGTCAGGCTTGCGAGAGAGAGGATTCGGGGTATTCTCAGTAAAGAGATAGGAGTGGTCTGTAGATATCATGTTTTGGATGCCGCAAACAGCAACGACTTGAACTTACGCGTGGGATAGTTCTATACACCCACAAACACTTGTCGGCAGTTGGACTATGGCAACCCAAGCAACGTGAACTTCTGCAGAAAGCAGTCTCCCCTTACCTCTGCACATCTTGTCCAAGAGCCTTTCGCTCCATTCATCTCCCAAACCTCGTCCCTCGCTTCTTCACCTCAAAATGATGCTCATACAATCCTCACTCGTGGCCCTGGCCCTCTTCACAACCTCATGCATCGCCATCTCAAAAAACTTCTACCCCTCCTCAAAACGCGGCCTCATCTACATCCCCAACTCCGACTTCCCCAGCGACGACAAAGTCTGGGTTCAAAAACACTCCGACCTAACATGGTACTACAACTACAAACCGCACCCCAGCCCCGTCTACGAGAACAACACCTCCCTCCAATTCGTCCCTATGCTCTGGGGCGCCCCCGACGGCTTCGATGACACTTCCTTTCTAGAGAACGTCACGGCGCAGATCATCGGCGGCCGAAACATCTCGTACGTTATGGGCTTCAACGAGCCTGATAACTCAATGGCCAACGGCGGCAGTGACATGAAGGCAAAAGATGCAGCGAGGTATTGGATCAAACAGCTCGAGCCGCTGAGGAAACTAGGTGTTTCGCTTGGTGCGCCTGCGGTGACGGGTGCGCCGTCGGGGTTCACGTGGCTTGCGGACTTTGTGGAAGCTTGCAAGGGCAACTGTACGTTTGACTTTATTCCTATACATTGGTACGGAAGCTTTGATGGTATGGCGAGTCATATCGCTGGTGTGTTGGATGTCTTTCCGGGGAAGAAGATCTGGGTTACTGAGTTTGCGCTGGACTTTTCATCTTTGGCTGCAACGCAGGATTACTTCCAGACGTCAGTAAAATATCTTGATGGAAACAAGTAAGTTATATTCACTCCCCTTGAGTATAAGTGATTAACGCGGGTATTTAGAAATGTCACTCACTATTCGTACTTTGGGTCATTCCGCTCCTTCACGTCGAATGTTGGGTATAATGTCTCGATGTTGAACTCAAATGGGCAGTTGACGGACATAGGGAGTTGGTACCTCGGGGGTGATGCAACGGGCGTTATACCAGGCGATAATGTTGTCAAGCCTAATGTAACAGCGTCCAAGCCGTCTACACCTACGTACGTTGTTCCAGCGCTGGCCACGGAGGATAGTGACTCGTTGGGTGCCGTGATTCGGCCTTGTATATCCTATCTTGGACTACTGTCGCCTCTTCTCGCTTTGTATACTAGACTATAGAATCAGATACCAAAACATGTAAATTAGCAGCGTCTTAGACACGCTGTGTATTTCTTGTACTATTAATCTTCATGCAGTGATTTTAAGCTCTCAGCCACGGATCTGAAACTTGGCAGTAACCGCCAGATTCTGGATCTAGACAATATCAGGCAATGCGCAACTAATTCCCTTTGTTGTGCCGTGCCCGTGGCCAAGAATGTAACTAACTTCCGATTACAAAGGACACCCTCCCACTAAGCTCATCAGATCATTCTGCCACACCATTGTTCGTCAAAGGCATGTCTCAAGTGATCCACAATCCGTTTCCGGTTTCAGCCACTTTGTATCTGCCGTGGAATGCAGCGATTAGCAACGACACAAATACGCCCGCGTGCACGACTCGCGTACTACGACTCTACCAATCACAACCCCTCGAGCCTTGTGATGCCTTGCTCATTTCGGTATGTGAGAACTGACAAAGGTTCTTCCGTCGTCGGCGAATTGGTCAAGAGGGGGTATGCGTAACCACGAAAACTGCCATGCAGCACTGTGCTCGCCGATCTCCCGATGCCGTTGCTACATAACAAAGACTGATGCACTCTTTTAACGCCTCAGGGATCTTCAAACAAAGAAATGATAGACATGATGGATTCTGGAATGAGTCAAAGATCAGTCAGCATGTCAGGGGCTGTAGCTAATGGGTCGATTCGCCGTGTCACTGGCCTGTCACTGGGCGCCTCAACACCCGTCCCAGTTGTAAGCACTCAAAAGCCTAGCGCTCTAAAGATGAATACTAATAGCAGATACTCAGGTAGCCATCATTGGAGACAAAGGATCTGGGAAGACATCTTTGTTCGAAGCTCTTTCTGGTCTATCTCTTCATGGCTCCCAGCTCTCGGCGACGAAATTCCCCATCCATGCCTGCTTTACGCACAGCAGTCGGACTGGGACGACCCTTAGGGCACGGATAAAACCAGGGAAAGTTGATGGGCAGAATACAGAGCTCTCAAACCACTTGCAGAGTTTTGAGGTGAACTATGAGGGAGACCTTGATGCTGTCAATCTTCCTCAAATTGTGAATCAGGTTCGCAAAGTCTTTTACTGTCATTTTCCTGACAGATTTTGCTAACGAAAGGACAAAAATACAGGCAACGAATCACATGCAGATCGCAACCGCGTTCTCTGACGAGAAGGAACAAGAAGAGCTACAAGTTTCCGACAATGTCCTTATCATTGAGATTTCGGGTCCAGACTTTTTCAGCATGGAAATCGTCGACACACCTGGGCTATCATCTAGTGCGTGAAAATTCCGTACCGTTTGACCGACTACGAAAGCTCACATCTACAGGCCCGCTGGTTGATGACACGCAGGAAATAACAAGATCTCTCATTATGGATCTCGTCAAGCAGCCCAACACCATCATTCTGTCAGTCTTACTTCACCGTCATGAGGAGAATACTAACGAATTTTAGATATGTCGTTGACGCAACGAGTGATATGAGCACTCAGGAGGGCCCGAGGCTTGCGCGAGCAGCTGACGTGACAGGCAATCGCATCGTCGCTGTCGTAACCAAATGTGACCTTGTTCCTCCCGACGAGAGAAGATTCGTAAGCCCACGTCCTTCCAAACATACATGTCGCGGAGACTGACAGATACAGGTGTTGAGAGCTATGCGTAACAAGGAACGCCATCTCGGCCATCCCTGGTTCGCCACCAGAAGTCTTTCCAGCGATGAACGTGATCAAAACTGTACCCTCGAGAAGCGGAATTCCGTCGAAGACTCATTCTTTTCAGAAATGGAATGGGCCATTCTGAAACGCCGGCGGCGTGTTGGGGTTCCCGCTCTAAAGGACCATCTCAAGACTAGGGTGAACGTCATGCTCCGAGGGAGTATAGACCTACTGACAACAATACTCAACACACCATCTCATTCAGTTGCACCAACAAACACCCCTAGTATCACAGAGAAGGTGCAGCCAACAAATGTCTACGCAACTTCACAAGAGACTGTAGTCGCAGATGTCGATCTAGAATTCGCCTCCGATGCACCACGCCCAACACCGCTTCTCAACGCCGTCATAGTCGGATTGACAGTCGCCATATGTCTCTGTCTCATAGGACTTGGCTGCAGCGCAATGGCACTAGAGGTTGCGAGCGAGGGACGTTGGTATCGTTTCTTTCTTCTGGTAACGGCTCTCCCCCAGATTGTCCTGAGCCTGGTAAGAACAACATCCAAGAGTTACGCCGAGAACTTCTGCTGACTTTATCTTAGTTCTTCTGTCAAGCTATCGTGGTGACTATCTTCCAGATGGTTGGCCCCGTGACTCAACTAAAAGTCAATTCCAAGTTTTACTCTGCAAAGCGAACGAAACGTCTTGATGGGACGAAAGTACTCTTGCCTCACGTTACAATCCAATGTCCTGTTTACAAAGAAGGCCTTGAGGGTGTAATCAGACCAACAGTACAGTCGCTCAATGCCGCCATTAGGAATTATGAATCTTTCGGCGGCACAGCTAGTATCTTCATCAACGATGACGGTATGCAACTTGTGTCTCCAGAAGAAGCTGAGGAACGCCGCATGTTTTACAAAGAGAACAACATAGGTTGGGTTGCCCGACCAGGACATAATGTAAACGGCGAGGGAATAAAGAGATTCATACGCCGCGGCAAATTCAAGAAAGCCTCAAACATGAACTACGCTCTGGGTATCAGTCTCAAGGTTGAGGATAAGTTGGTAGAGATCGTCCGCGATGAGAAGTGGACTCAGGTCCACGAGAGTCAAGCATATCAGAAATGCCTCGATGAAGTCCTCGCCGAAGAGCTAGGCCGCGCCTGGGTAGGCGGTGACATCAGAGTCGGCGACTATCTCCTCCTCGTCGACTCCGACACCCGCGTCCCAACAGACTGTCTCATCGACGCCGTCAGCGAACTCGAAGCCTCACCCCGCGTCGCAATCCTCCAGTTCACATCTGGTGTCATGAACGTCACGACGAGCTACTTCGAAAGCGGCATTACCTTCTTCACCAACCTCATCTACACCGCTATCACCTACGCCGTCGCTAACGGTGACGTCTCCCCCTTCGTCGGGCACAATGCGTTTATTCGTTGGTCTGCACTGCAAGAGGTTGGCTCTCAAGATGGTGGGATAATCGACAACGAGAAGGACCCAAATGCCACAACGCCGTATGAGAAATTCTGGTCCGAGTCTCACGTCTCAGAAGACTTTGATATCTCTCTGCGGTTACAAACCCTGGGTTATCATATTCGTCTGGGGGCTTATTGTGGCGACGGGTTCAAAGAGGGTGTTTCACTTACTGTTTACGACGAGTTGGCCCGGTGGGAAAAGTATGCGTACGGCTGTAGTGAGCTTCTCTTCTGGCCTACAAAAGACTGGTGGAGACATGGTATCTTCACACCGCTATTCAAACGCTTCATATGGTCGAATATGCCCCTGGGGTCCAAGATCACCATTATGTCTTATATCGGTACATATTACGCCATTGGCTATTCGTGGATTGGCTCCCTACTGAACTACTTCCTCATTGGATGGCTTAACGGAGAGCTGGATCACTACTACATGAGCAGCTGGCGTGTCTGGGTTGCTCTTGTAGTTGTCTTCTCTATAGCTGGCAACATTACCCTCGCGCTGATCAGGTACCGCTCTCAGCAGGTTAGTTTGCTCAAGGAGCTGTGGACATGTTTCAAGTGGGTGGCTCTTATGTTTATTTTCCTGGGCGGTATATCGATGCATGTCTGCAAGGCCATTCTCTGCCACATGCTGTCGCTCGATATCAGCTGGGGCGCTACGTCTAAGGAAGTTGAAGATACTAATTTCTTCCAAGAGATCAGCATCATCATCGCAGGCTTCAAGTATGTCTTCATTTTCTGCTTGGCGGTGACAGCATTGATGATATGTGGTGTCTACGCCTTTCCGTATTTATGGAGGATCGATGAGCTCGTTGCCATCTTCCCTCTTGCAACTGTCATCTTCTGTCACTTTTTCCTCCCGATTGCTCTGAATCCGAACTTGATGAAGTTCACATGGTAAATAGATAGATGATAGACTTTATAGAATAGAGGTTACATATTATTCATCAACGGTGCATCCAGGATTTGCTAAAGAGTATCGTAATGGCGGTGACGTGGGTTTTGATGAGAAACACTGAATGTTTGTAACAGGTTACTGTGACGGCCGTGGCGTAGTCATTGTATCACGCGATACACAACCAATTCACGGTCTACGATCAACAGTCCACTAAGGCCAGGTGCAGCTGATTCACAAAGGGGTTTGTCTCGGCAGTTGCATTGACAGTATTGTGCTGAACCACCGATCACCGAACAAATGTTGAACATGTCTGATACATCAAGCGAATAGGTAACGAGACAGTGAGCATTTGTCTCAAACAACACTCTGACATAGACATGCTGTGCTGAACAATTGCCAAACTGAGCATCTCATCTAGTACATAAACCTCGCTGAATCCACTCAACTCGCATCAATCATTCCCATCTGCATCTCATCTTTCACACACATCCAAAACCACTCACTACTACACTGCACACTACACACTTACAAACCTACAAACACCCAAAGAACTTTATCATGTGTTCTCAACCTCTGGTCGACAACGCCATGCCAGGCACTCGTTGTCCAAAGTGCTCTACACCCGACAATGACGTTTGGGTCATTCCCGGCCGCAACTGCGGACATTGCGGCACCTATTGCGAATAGACAGCATGCCACCAAGGTCGCAAGCTGTTCCTATGAGGTGCGAACATGCCATGGGCGATCTTGAATATTACCGACAAGTCTATAGGCCTTGGTCAATGACTACCGATCGCAGTGGAAGAAACCATGGTATTCTACGTTGATGGATATCAATTGCAGAAAACGGTCTCAATGCCATGACATCAGGTAGAAGGTGTGGACCAAAATATACAAAACTCTAACAAATTATTATTCATCGCTACCCTTTACGTGATACCATGCTCCGTGATTAACAATACACCCTATCCCTGGACACCTGAGGTCGCCTCTCCCTGCAGAGCGAAAAGCTCCCGCTTCCAACCAAACCACTTCGTCATTCTCTTCCCCATAATGCGCAACAGAACCGGATCAATCTTATCAGCAGGATGCGGCTTGTGAAACACAATCCGTCCTCCATCCACAAGTTGCTTGAACGCAACTGCCGACCCGCCATTGTTCCTCGCCGTGAAACCCGCCTCAATCATGACGCGAACGAATCGATCCCATGTAACTTCTTTGGATACGTCGTCTTTTCTGGGGAACATGAGATGTATAACTCCTAGTGAATCCCTGGTCAGTGAGATGACGGCGTGCTTGGTGACCTCCTCTGCAGCTTCGTCTGGTGGTTCCGTGACATCACTGCCAGAAGAACACTGCTCTCCTCGTGTCTTGACCTTCTCTCGGCCTTGCGCTATCGTGGCCGATGTGGGGCTTGGATCAGGACCCTCGTTGAAAGCATCAGCAATAGGCTGTGATTCGTCTGCGGTGTTGATTGCAGAGAGGATCTCAACCTCAGCGCGTTGTTTTTCCTGGATATACTCCTTACTAAGGTGCGCCGAAGCGACACCAAGAAGAGCCTCAACCTCCTCAAGAGTATAGCCATTATCCCGCTGTGTTAACTGCTTTCTCAAGAATCCCCTAATCGCTTCCCAGAATTTCTCGTTTGCTGTGCATAGAGCCTGAGAATGCGAAAGCCACTCGACGCTTTTGGGGCCTGTTGGTGGTTTCACATGGTAGAAGTCTCTGGCGAATGCGATCCCGATGTCTTTGTACACGTCCATGTTGAATCCGAATGGTTGGGCCAACTTCCAAGACACACGATCTTCTGTAGCAATCACTTCCTCCGGCGCTCGGGCTGCATTCCGAGGCCTGTGTGACTGAACAGCTATGAGCATTTCGTGGCAAGTCGAAAGGTCAGAGAGTGTCTGGTGGGTGATCTCGTCAAGTCTCTTCGCCTCAGACGGGTTGTTGGACAGATGATCCTGGATCATGGCGAAGAGCATGGCGTGATCGAAGTGGCTCTGGTTGTCTGGCTTTCCCTGTAGCTGCACAAGGCACCAGTCGAGGGGGTCATCGTCAAGAGACTGCTGGGTATTTTGAGGCGTCCTTCGCTTGGTCGTGCCGACTGCATCGGATGGGGCATCAGACGGAATTTGGCTGGGGTCGAGTTCCCAGTGTTTCTGCATGCCTGGGATATGCGGCAATTGTTCCTCCAAAAAAAGGATCTTTTGCATGACCTGGCCAAGGAGCAGAAGCTCAAGGGCGCCGAGAGCCTTGTCGTATTTCGGGGGTAAGGGCATACCGGGATAAATACAATCGCTGAACCGCCTGCGAATTGTTTCAACATGGCTGCACTCCGATTCAATCCACTGCCAGCAACAGTAGGTCTGGAGTTCGAGGACAATTTGCTCGGGGATCATCATCGCTCTCTGATCCGCTGAAGCCTTCTTGAAGATCTCGGTCGCAGATATCATCTTGACATGTCTTTTCATGTACGCTGAGTCGCACTGCAGGTACCATAGGTGATCGCCAATATCATCCAGGCGAGACTTTGCGAGGCTGATGAGGTAATCGCCATTGAACGTCGGTGGACGTGAGAAGGCTTGGTTTGTGTAGGGAGACCAGAACTCCACTGCGCCTGTCTCTTTGAAAGCTTCGTGGCTGACAACGTCGTGCCACTTCTCGGCTCGTGGGGGCTGCAGAGGGTCTACTCCTTCAAGGACCTTGTCCACAATATTGCAGAGAACTTCGAGAAGATGCGCCTGGGCTTCGAGAACGAGTATGGCTCTGGGGTACCCGAGAGTATCACCACGATGCGCAGCCTTTGCTTCCCAGTCCACCAAAGATCCATATTCATCTCCGTACATGACGATGCATTTGGAACAGAAGTCGACGTCGAAGTTCCCATCTGCCCAACTGAAAGTGAGCTGTCTGTTGTCGAAGGTCGCCCAGGACTGGGGAGAGTAGGCGGTTCGGTAGTGAAGGAGAGCGAAAAGCACAGCAGGGTTGGTCTTGAGGACATGTACGTTGAGCCAGGGCAGTAAGAGTTGACGTCTCCGAAGTGGACTTCTCTCGCGCATGTAAAGTCTCTCGCGCGTGTACGAATATCGCGGAATAAGCCACTGCTTCTCCTCGAGGTCGGGTGCTGCTTCTTTCAGCAAGGCCGCTCGTTTCGTCTGGCTTCGCTTCTTCCACCGACTCATCAAGACATCGCCAAAGACTTGGATTCGGTTGCTCAGTTGGTCTCGGCTGCGGTGGATATTTTCCACAAGGGCGCGCGCGTTACGCTCTGCAGCGGCATCGGATAGTCTGAAGTGGTAAGAGTGTTGGGCGTGACGTTGTATCTGGACGGGGTAGAAGCTGTTCTCGCAGTCGCGGCATTCGCATGGCGGTCGGCGGATGGATGCTTCGAGGGTTCTCTTTGTGAAACTGTATATCGGAGGATCTGGCTCCTGATCCTGGTGCAGGACGAAAGGGTTCATCTTGTCGGTGGATTGCTTGAGATGCTGCATGAGCTAGGTTGAGTTGTGTTGAGTTAAGATCTCGATTGAAATTTTCATTTTCGCAGATGCAGCCTCACGCGTCAGGCGCGTCAAGGCGGGGGCCAATGATTCAGCCAAGGCGACTTCGCAGTGCAACGCAGTGTAAGCATGTTTCCTCTCCCAGAGGCTTGAACTGTTATCTATCATATTTACTGACTCTTGCAAGCAAGAAACGTTAACGCAGTAGACCTAAATCCGCTGTGCTTTCGAGGGAATATTGGTAGACAATGTACCATTGTCCTGGAGTGGCCGCTTGAGACTTAACAATTCCTTATGATAGGTGGAGATATCTGCAAGGAGAGATTTCCACTTAAATCTTCCTTCTGGGACAGCTTCGGAAAAGGCGAGGCAGGGAGCTTTGCTGGGTGGACCTGGAGGCTCAAGCAATCTTTGCAGGTTATCGGAAACCTCCTCAAGAGCTCGATCGACTGCACATACCAGTTCAGCGCGGTCGGAGCTATTTTTCAATAGAAACTTCCTGCTATTCTCAAGAAGAACCTTGACAGTTTCCGGATCTCCATGTTCAGCATAACGCGATTTTCGCGTCTCTCGGCGGAGGTCTTTCAGGTCGATGCTCTTGCCATGATGGAGAAGTAGCAGAAGTATGGGAATGTGGTAATAGCGGGATGCATTTTCTAGTGGTGTATTGCCATGACGCTCGTTTGAGTCGACTTGAGCGCCGTACTCGAGAAGCAGCTTGACCATTGCCATGTCCCCCCATTTGGAGGCTTTTGACAGTGGCGATGTGATCCGACGTATAGACTCGAAGTTGGCATTGGCCCCATTTTTGAGCAGTATTTGGACCGTGGTCATGCGATGCCTGGCTACTGCATGCCATAGTGGTGTGTATGGTTCATCTCCATCCCAATCAACATCTGCACCTGCTTCAAGAAGTAGACGAATCACACCGTTATGTCCTTTCTCAGACGCATATACCAGTGGAGTCCTCCGGAGACAGTCTGGGGTATCTGTCTTGACGCTGTTCGCAAGTAACAGTTTCGTACATTCTTCATGACCATAAGCAGCTGCCAGCGATAGCGGAGTATTTCCCCCATTGTCCTGCAAGTCAGCCTTTGCACCACCGTCGAGAAGCAGGCTCATGACAGCCTTTTGGCCAGTTCGAGCTGCATAGAATATTGCTGTTCGACCGTAGCCATCCTTCAGTTCAACATCATTCGTAGACAGTAAAACTCGTGTTTCCGCTATGGCCCCAAAGAAGGCTGCAAGATGTAAGCCCCTTGACCTCCTGTCGATGTCTTCACCTTTCTTAGATGTCCATATAGCCAACTCGGGTCTCATACATACTTGGGCTGAGGATGCTACATTTGGAGCTGACTCAAGAAAGTCAACGACACCCTCACAGATCGCCCCAGCATTGCGAGCGTGGAAAGCCCAGTTGTTCGCAGCGTAGAGATACAGCGGAGTTGGTTCTTTGAAGTCTGCGTCTTTTCTAGGAGGCCCGCTTTTGAAAGTACGGAAGTTCAGATATGTAACACAGGTGGTCGTTATGTAGCTCTCAGCTTTGGGAAACCAGGTTTCCCGCGTCTTCTCAAAGTATTCCTGTGTAGTGTAGTGGACCAGTCGGATGATGCTGTCACTTTTATCAACAGTAACGAGCCCAATACAGACTTGCAATATGATATCAGTGTCTGGTGACGCATCCATATCAAGCTCTTCAGTACCGACCTCGACAGCAAGGGCGTGCCGGAGTTCTTGGATGGTAAGTGGTCTCCTTGCGCAGGTGATCCATGACAGCACTTGTATAGCCAAGTCCTTATGGCCTGGTTGTTGGCTTGTCACTCGCTCCATGGCTATGCCATATGCGTGATAGTATGAATCTGAGCCACTTGGTAGTTGTTTAAGAGCCTTGCGGACGGCGGCGACTGAAGTCTTGTCACGCAAGGAGTCAAGATGTAGTTGGGCTAAAAGGAACCTAAGAGTTTCAGCATTACACTGGTGTCTTAAAGGATAAATCACTTACATTCCTTGCACTGACTTTACTATTTGGCTAGTAACATCTTCTTCAAGTCCTCGTTTGCTGAAGAACTCGGGCAATTGCGGTATCTGGCCGCGGACAAACATGCGGACATCATCGTCTCTAGCACGTATTTCGAGAGAAACACAATTAGTAAATAGATTTATGAGATCGGGTATTGGTCTAGAAGTTGCAAAGATGTTGATTTGGCATTTTGATTGCAGATCAAAGATCTTGTTCAGGAACTTTGCCCCAGTACCATCAGTTGTCCGACATTCATCGAGAGCATCGATGACTACAAACACTCTCGAAAAGCGTTCAGCAACGCACAGGAGGGTTCTAGAGACGACCTCTAAAGAAGGCCGTGATCCAGCTCTGTGGAGTGATTTGAAACTCTCCGGTAAAGTTGGCATGGTTTGTAGAAGTTGCTTTAGAACGCTAGCAAGAAGCTCTATGACCGTCTGCTCTTTGTGGCGCCGAAAATTGCAATATACGTATGCAATACCAACATCACTGCTTTCTGCAAACAGTCTTTGCAAGCTGTCGATTACTATCGACGTGAGAATTGTTTTGCCGGCGCCTGGGATGCCCGGACAGAAGAGGGTCTGATTAGGGCTGTCCCGCCAATTACAAAAGTGCGTTGAATTGAGAAGCCATTGGCCAGTTCCTGGCTGATGTCTCCCAATATTGTCACTCTGAAAGAGACTATAATCAGTCGGGGTGAGCCAGTCTAACACGTCTTTGTGTTGCTGGGTAAGATGGAGTCGAATTATCGTGTCAGCCTTTCTGGACGTAGCTGTGATCTCTTTCTGTAAGTCTGTGAGGGCAGTGACACGTTAGCGATCGCAACATAGTCAAAGAGTCGGATATGTCGAGTATATGGACTAGCTGTCTCACTTATCCTTGACGGCTACCATAAGGTTTAACTAACCAGACAAAACCTCACTGATCCTTTTCTCAACTTCTGCCCTATCAGGATGGATCTGACTGAGAAGGTCCTTGGCATATGCAGAAGCCGCCATCGCTGCGTACCCTTGCCAATCATCATTCTTATGCGTGTCGGCATAGTCACAGATGCCACGAATCACCAGACACGGAAAGTGGTTCACCAGGCCTGCTGCTTCTGTTTCGAAGCAAAGGACACCTTTCTTCGCAAGTTCATCACGGATCGTAGCGTCCTTCATCAGTTTGTTTGATGATGCGATGAGGCCGTAGTGAATTGCCAGATTATCTTCTTCGCTGGTCCTTTCGGGGCGGAATACTAGGCTTGATGGGTCTTTGCTGCAAAGGTCACAGTTCGAACCATCATTCGGCTGGTGAAGCACCTCAGGTTGGTACAGCCGGTCAGTACTTGCCTGAGGTCGTCCATACTTTTTCCGCAGTCTCGGCTTTTTGTCCAAGGTTTCGCTGATGGCACGTTCAAGCTGATGCCCTTCGACGTCGTGTCCGGCCCCAAGTCCCTGCATAGCTGCTCTCAGAATCATTGGCGGCTGATTCAAACATCCCGTCGCTTGGAATGGTTGACTTTGTATGACTTTGCCATGATCGAAATTGAATACACCACCATGAATTCCGTCGTCACAAGCACTCACCACGATATCCCCAAGACGAATATCGTGCTTCGGACTAGGCGCACCGCCGCCGATACCAACCATCAAGCCAATCCTAATATTGGGAAAGCTATGGAGCATGTCTCTTGCCACGCTAGCAGCAGGAGCTATACCATATTCTCCATGGGGAAGGACGGCGATCACAGTGTTATGTTTCCCAATCTTGCCTAGAGTATAATGATTATTATCATTTGTTGATATGAACTCTGGCGACTCATGTTTTTCATCGAGGAAGGCTATCGCAGCGACATATTCAACCCGAAGGGCACAAATCCAGCCCACTATATAGTCGTGCGGGTCTGACATGATGAGTAGTATTGCATCGAAATGTTTGCGATGAGAATTTGAAAGATGTTTGTGATTTTGGAACCCCGCTTCTGTCGCAGCCTGATTTGACCAGCCATCACTTGCTCTTCCTGATTCGTCCTATAAGCGCTGAGGCAACAACTCTGACAACCTTATCGGACAGTAGGACTTGGCTGCAAATGTACTAGCTTATGTTGGAGACATTAACATGGGCAGACACAAGCTCGATACTTTTCTCAATTTTCCAAACAGCCAGTTTGACAACTTCTTTGCCACTGCTATCCATCTGTCTTCTTGTGGTGAAAAGTCTCGGAATGCGGGAAATAATAGCCTGACGAAGAACAGTTTGGTGATATCCATGTAGAGGCTATTGTGAGACTGTAAATTGCCGCAGGCAAATGGGTTTCAGTGCACTAAAGTCTGGAATGTGATCAGACAATCACAGTGAAGGGGTATTCAATTATTTACCATAAGTAACTCCATGCTGAATCCCTCTAAGAGGCATCGAGGCAGTCAAAGACCTCGCCTAGAAACAAAGCTGCGTCACAACAGGTAATCATAGCGCACGATATCACTGCCTCATCAGATATAACTCTTGAAACTGTGTGCCTACATCTTTTCCATAATCGAGTTTCGACAGCAATGACTAAATATTCGGCTATTGGAGATCTTGCACTCAAACTGTGTTGGCAAAAGCCTTCTGGATGCCTTCCAACTCCTCCAGAGTTAAGGGGATGATGGTCCCATGACGAGGAGACTCAGGGTATTCATATCCCGTACGCAGTGTCCACTTCCCACCAGCCAGATCAGTTGACTCCAGTGGAACATAGCCATTACCACCGAACTCATCAGCAAGCAGGATATACCTAACACCGTTGACATCCTTGCAGTTGGTCTTGAAGATCGAAGGGCCCTCCACCTCTTGCGTTCCCGCGTTCTTTCCGATACAGCTTGCTATCTGATGCCAGTCGTCCAAGCCCGCAGTCAACGAAGTACTGCTTTCCTGCACGATGTCCGCACAGCCATTGATAGTAGCTTTTGTGAAACGATAGTAGACTCCATCTTCCTTGATAACAGTTGAGTCAATCCGACCTTTCGGCGGTTCATCTTGCCAGATCTTTGGCTCACTGAAGGTAATAAAGTCATCTGTTGTCGCGTACACCATACGCTGGTACTCGATAGGATCGTGGTTGGGGTTTGCTTCATTGTCATAAATGCCAGACGCCCAGTAGACAACATAGGTCTTGAGGTCGTCATCATAATAAGCCTCGGGTGCCCAGGTATTGCCGTAGTTATCTGGCGACACCTCAACATGACGCTGGGCACTCCACGTGATGAGATCCTCTGACTCCCAGATCTCGAGATATCGGCTGCCAAAGCGCTGAGCATCTCCCCAGCTCGTACCGCAGCCGATGCAAAGATCAGTCGCGAGGATGTAGAATTTGTCTCCCTCATGTGACCTCAGGATGAAAGGATCACGGACTCCACCGTCACCTTTGGTGGATGTCAAGATGGGCTTCCCATTGTTGAGCTCTGTGAATGACAAGGCGTCATTCCCGTTGCTGGCAGCCAGATAAATGTTTTCATCACGGTTGCTAAAGTAGAGAAAAGCGTAGCCCTCATAGTTGGAGTTGCAAGTGATGTTCCTCTTAGCAAATTGCGGTCCAACTGGTATGACACCTGTAGGCGACGCAGAGGTGAGGATTGGCAACGCCGCCAAAGCGCTGAGAATAGTGGTTGGATTGAGTAAAGAAAGCATTGCCAAGAAGATATGAAAAGATGATTTACTCTGATGAACTGGAATTGGATTTTGGAGTGGAAAATAAGTGACTTCTTATAGTTGTACCTGTAGAAACGTCCTACATTCGCCATGAGCTGCCTGCTGAAGATCATTTCTGAATGGGAATTTTAAGGTTCTCACATTATGCTTAGAAGAACGCTTCGCGCTAAGCTTAAGCCGAGTGATTGGATCGCAAAACTTGATCGACATAACCCTGATTCCTCTTCCCCGCATTGACTTGTGTTTCTCTTATTCGAAGACATCTTTGCAATAGCCGAGCGAATAGCCCGTCTCCTCCTGCGTCATACGTCACCTGATCTATGAACCCGCACCATTTCTAAAAGTTTTAGTCTAGGGCAGGAAAGAAAACTCACGACCCTGAGCCAAGCGATAAAAATATGTAGGTAAACCTCGCCTAAATTTGAGAGGCTCTTTGCTGAATTTATTTTAGCATCCCCTTCTCAAGTCATGAGTGTTCTTGCTCCCTAAGGCGAGTAAAAAGCTTTATGCAGTGACAAAGCCGCGCCAATAAGCCGTCGTGATACACAGAGGCATATCAACACCTTCCCTGGAATAGTATTAACCAACGCCCTGGGCCGTGCTTTCTATAGCCATCTGAACGCTTTTGAGGCCGCTTCCAATGCCGCTTCTCATACAGCAAAGACAAGGGTTAGGTAGGTACCCTAAATGACGGCGGGAGACTAACGATTTTCTACTCCCTCGTTTGTATATGAAGCTAATACCTCATCGTGGCCATTTCGATTAATGACCTTATGTATATGCAGAGCTGAGACTTAGCACTAAATGTCAGAATCACTCATGGTGTCGACGAGTCACTTGTTGAACAGATCCTTCAGTCATAATCAACGTTGTTATAGACTAGTGATTAATATGTATGGGCTATCGAGCCATGCTACACGTCAGATGTAAATAGCTAGCTACTTTTCTTGACCAGCCAGCAAAAGACACATATTTTCAGGCGCATCCCAGGCGCAGACTATAAATACAAGTAAAGAAAGATTTAAAAAGAATCCTATAGCTCAAGGAATGGTTTGAATATTTTCCAAAACTGCAAGCTATCGGCGCCTGTGCTGAAAAGCACAGCATCGTTTGCTAGAATCATTAATTGGCACAGTGACCACGACGGTGACTACCATGGCCACATCGACGATGAGTGGCACTATGCGCCTTGTGCGATTGCTTGGAACTCTTCTTCGTAGTACTCTTCTTGGTTCCCTTCTTGGTAACACTCGTCGCGGAGCCCTTGGATGGTACAGGGGGAACAGGGTACTTTGCCGCTTTGGCTGACTCTACGAAAGAGGTAGCTTGAGCGGGAGTTGGAGTTTTGACAATCGAGAGTGTTGTTGAAGAAGGCTTTGAGATGTGCTTGACACTGGCTGACGTGAGGACAGATTGCATAGAAACAGCAGTCGAAACCGGTTTCGAGCTCTTCACTGTTGTGAGTTTCACAGTCACAACGCCGTGCACCGGAACCGTGACCTTGACACTATCGCCAGACAGAGCCACCTTAGTATCGACCATCTGTGCCTCAGCATCCGAAGTGAAAGCCTGAGCTGTTGAGAAAGTACTGCCTGAAACACCCAGGTCCACAGTCTGAGCAGTAGTGCCAGAGTTGGTAAGCACCATGACAACACTGCCATCGACGTTTTCAAACGCACCAACAATCGTATTTTGCACAACACCTGAAGTCGAAAGTCTGTGTGCGCCAGGGCGAATGTGGCGAGACCAGTGAGCAATAGCCCAAAGAATCGAAGATACCGTAAACTTGGTGCCGTCCGTATCTACGACATGAGACAAAGACCCTTTGTTGTTGGTCTCAACGCCCTCCCAGTAGATATACGCCGAGAGATCAGCATTGACGATACCCTGTGCGATCTTGACTGCCCACGTGAAGCCTTCGTTAGAACCACCGTTGACGTACCACGCCGTGGCAAACGCCTGGTCATTGGCAGCTCCCTCAGACATCCAAGTTGGCAAGGTAGTGTTCATAGGCTGGTCGGGGCTGCTGGAGTATTCGTGCGATATGACGACAGAAAGATACTTCTCCACGTCAAGCTCAGCCAGCTTCGCGGTGTAGTCCATCTGTGACCTCCAACCGATGTTGTCACAGCATGTCATCTTGATATCGCCAAGGCCCTTGGATTGTAAAGCGCTGTGTAGGAGAGGAATGACATCTGCAGCCTGCTCGGCAGTCGAGAGCATAAAGTCCGAGCCGTCGCCCTCGTTGAGGAAACCAACATGGGATACAGGAATACCAGCCTCCTTGTAATAGGAGAGGTACGCGGCTATTATCTCAATGTAGCGTTGTCTCCAATCTCCAGATGAGCACGACACACCAGGTGTACCGCAGAGACGACCCATACTGGTAGCTGACTTCATGTATACAGGTGCAGACCAAGCATTAGCGTAGATGGTATTTACACCATAGCTCATAGCCTGTTTGCTGAACCATACCTGTCCATCATCGTCGCCGTCGAAATGGAAAATAGGCTGCTTCTCAGGGTTATCGGTATTCGTACTCGTGATGGAGTTTGAACCATCGCAGCCGATCTTGTTTCGGATGATGGACAGACCTGCGCCTGTTGTAGTGTTGAAGAGAAGATCCAGGCCCTCTTTCTGCGGTCCGGGGCCGAGATTCTGGAATTGCTTGGCGTGGCCGTAGGCTTCGGAAACGCCAAAGCCATCAATCACTTGGAGTTTCTTGTTGGTGTTGATAGTAACGGATGTATCGCCGAGCGCCAGGCTAGATTGAAAGGTAAGAGCAGGAAGAACGAGTGAGTAGAGCATGTTGCCTTGTAAAGAATGTATGATAGAGTGAGAAGTGAAATGAATGTACAAAAGAAGTAATAAGGAGCGGACAACGAAAGAATGAAGAGTGAGAGAATGCTTCAGCAACAGTTCGGCTCTATCAATTCAGGATGATATACTTTTTTATTGAAGTCAGGCTTCTGACATGAAAGTATTTAGCCCTCTCGTCAAGTGGGTGAGTCTTACTTCCCTTCTCACTAACAATTCCTTATCATCCTAGTAGCAGACAGGGGTGACGGGAAGCCGGCACAACAAAACACAATGCATGTTGGTAGTTTTGAGGCTCTTGTTAAATTCGAGGCGCTTAGAATAACGCGTTCTAAAGAACTGTCGCTGCCGTTTACTCCGATAAGAATGGCCAGACTTCAATTAAAAAATGGATGCTGTAATATTTCATAGCGAGGTGTCCAGGAGCCACAGGAACAGAGTTACGTTTCAAGAGACAACACACTAATTGTGTGATCTACCCAAATCTTCTATAGAAACCATCAAATAAGTATTAAGATCTGCTGATAATGCTGTGCATATCTACTGTTGCCTTACCAAAATCCCAAAAATGTCCCACTGGGCATAGATGGATGTTTCCTCGTCTGAATCAGTCATCGCTTACAGAGACAGCAAAGCTTATTTCGCCGCTAACATTACGAGGGCCGTTTCAGGTTCGCCAAAAGCTACTTTACCAAACGGCGCTAAAGTGTTTGACAGGCCGATAAGGCGGCTTGGGTTCGGATAACCGGCAGTAGCTGAGACGCCAGGAGGTCCACCAATCATGTCCATGGAGCTTGTCATCGCAACCTCTCCTCTCTGCTTGCCGTCCAGTTGGAAGTGAGCACAGTCGAGACTGTTGTGTCCGCCTGGAAGCTTATTGAGCTACAGATGAAGATTCCGGCACTCGTGGTGACTTTGCATCTTGTCAAGTTCCGCTCGTTACGGGATCTAGACCGAAGAGACCTGTTATCTCGTTTAACTATACCAGCTCTGTCATCATGGATGTAGTACAGCGTTTTTGTCTTCAAGGGAACGTCTAAGTAACCCGTATTGTGCTGGAGTTGAATTCAGAGGTCTCTTTACCTTCACCGGCATATTTTCTGGAACGAGCATTTGGCTTCTGATTATTGAGGATCTCAGAGTGTTAAACTGGTGATGGATTAGCAGACAGCCTTGCAGGGAGAAACGAGAGGATGAGGTCGTATTCTATTCCGTTGGAACAGTAATAGAGATTTATACGATCTAAAACGTGTGTTTAACAGCGGGCAGAAAAGAAAGAATCATGGCCTCCCAGACATGGGACAGGTAATTACTTGATACTGCAGGGCTAATGAGTCGCAAGGCACCCTTGACATCTGGATCCATCAATGCACCATTGCCCTTGTATAACTCGAGAGCCAATTCGTCATCGTTAATGACAATGATCCAGCCATCCACACCAGGAGCCCGAAGCTCAGTCACCGTTGCTTGTTTCAGAAGTCAACTACCGGCTGCGACTTGAAAGGCTGTCTGGAGTATACACTAAGATCTTAAATTAACAGTACTGTGCTGTCTTCGTAGGATCTTCTGCCGCTGTTTCGACATGCCCAGGGCCGACATCTTTGCTACCTAAGCGACTAAAGCCAGAATCATGAGGGCCAAGGGTCCCGACAAAATAGGTAGATTCAATTGGTACTTCGCTTCTTTGGGGTCTCTTGGGCGGGATGCTTCCTCGATCGCTTATTAATGTATTGTCCTTGCCGGTAGGAGAAGTTGATGGATGCCTCAAGTTTTGCTGGAACTCGAGGGCACTTGTTCAGGCGGACAAGGCTAAATAATGTGCTTATACGGCTCCTTGACCTGAGCAAAACGGCCTGCTTATGATGTTCTGATCAGGTCGGCTACCCTGAAGATTAACAGCGGATCTAGCTCGCTTGTCTTATCAGCATCGGGCGATCATATAACTATAGCCGCTAGTGGTCTCCTCCATGATCTACCGAATAAGACGGCGGGGCCCCAACAGGGTCACGAACAAATTGCCCAACTAAGTACATTTCGACTTGACCTTCGAGCAGCAGGTGCACAAGGTGCGAGACCCAAGGACGCAGTTGAAGGGCCGGCGGTACTCGAGCCGCCGTGGCTAACGCTGTGAGTCTTACTCTTTCCCCCCCGCCCCCGCCTCCCGGGCTTCCCGTCTGACTGACTCCGCCCTAGACTGTCGTCCTGAAGAGTTCCCCGCCGATCGCCGCCGTGGCGGTGGTAGCCGTAGCTCTCGTGGGGGCAGTGGTAATGGAGGCCGTCAATTACATACGCAGTTAAACTCTCTTCTTCTCCCTCTCATTTCCAACCTCAACAAAAGCGGCAGCTCCTGGAGCACGCAACAGCTGCTCATATGTCACGTCGTCCGAGCCCTTGACCCTAAGGGACGAAGCGACTTAGGTAAACTACCCTAAGCTTAGGGCGCCCTTTGATGAATTTAGTCCAATACCCGTTCCTAAGTTTAGACGACCTCTTCATCCGAGACATCTGGCCAAGTCAGTCATCTGACATCACAGAGCAATGTTTTTTCGACTGAAAGGCCCTTATTGGCCTCCAGCAGCTCCACCATAAGTTCTCGTTCCATGACTCCATTCTTTCGCTCGTCTGACTTGAGAGTCAGACCACCATCACCAATGGCCACAATGGGACCATCTACACCCGGAACACGAAGGCTCATGGACTGTCGTTCAGTTCGGAAGTCGACTACCAGCTGAAATCCGAATGGCTGAGTACAGTAGCTTATGAGGTTGAGGACCCGGGTGATGAGAAGGGCAAGAATATCCTCAGGCGGGAGATCCTTTGCTGCTACTGGCTCCTTTCTCTAGCCTTTCTGGCTTCTTAGCTTGCTGAAGAGTCATCAGAGTCGGCATAGTTGTACTTGGCTGGTGCGATGCTTCGTCTGGGTCTCTTGTGTGGAGACGAGCTCGGGTTGCTTTTGCTTGTCGTGTTGATACTGGTATTTTCAGCTCTCATCCTCAAACTCACCCTGCCTTTGTCCTAAACTAACCTAAAGTCAGCAAAAACTTTAGCATTTTAGACGAGGTTTATCATAAACTCAGCAAAGATTTAGTGTTCCTCTCCGATCCGCAACCATAAGTTCATCCGTATTTCTCAACGCAAGCGATCCAAAGGGCTGGGTACAGTAGCTTATGAGGTTGAGGACCCGCATCACAAGCAGTTCCACGTTATCTTCGGGGGGGAAGTCTTTAGCTGATACCTGCTCCATATATTCGCTAACATTGCTGTCTTGGCAGCTCATGCCAGGTTCGTCAGAGTCGGAAGAGTAGTATTTCGGGGCGGGCCCACTTCGTCTGGGTCTTTTGCTTGGTGAAGTACTCTGGTTACTTGTGGTAGAGGGTATAATAGTGGCTGGCTTGTGCTTATAAGCAGTAACGGTCGCTAGGGCAGCCCAAATCTCTCTAAGATTGGTGCCATATTTGCCGACCAAGTAATGCTTGCTAATAGCGGGGTCTTCGTCGCCAGGGCCGTTAATAAACTGCTGGATCTGGCCATTGGCAGGGTAGGGATTGTTCAATTCGGGAAAAACATTACCGGCTCTTTGGTGGCGATGACGTGACAAATAAGAAGCTGCTGCGCATCCCAAGCACTGCCGCTTTTGGACGGTTGATATTGGTAGTATCAGCTGCGCTACGCTTGTAGGCAGTAATAGTGGCCAGGGCGGCGGCCCAAATCTCTCCAAGTTTGGTCCCATACTTACCCACTAGGTAATGTTTACTGATAGCTGGGTCTTCCTTTTTAGGGCCGTTGATAAAGCTATCAATTTGGCTTTTGGCCTTTTCGCTGAGATCGGGCTTGAGTTTGAGAGGCTCTTTCGTATCAAAGTCAGGAAGACAATTATCCCGCTTTTTCGTAGCGATGACGTGGCATATCAGCAGATGTTGCGTGCTCCAGGAGCTGCCGCTTTTGTTGAGGTAGGCAACAGAAAAGAAGGCCGGAGTGCCGTCGTTGAAGTTTGCAGCCCTTGACTTGAAGTTGTGTTCAGTAGTGACGTCCTGAAAATAAACATCAGCCATTGCGAAGCCTAGCACGCTGAGGTATATAAGAGAGACAGGGCGTTGACTGATAAAAGGAAGCTGAAAGAGGAAGAAAAAGAGAAGAGGGAGGAAGAACAAGAAGTGATAATATAAAGTGACACAGGGCCCGACACTGATAAGATAGACGAGGTGGGTCCCCTGTCAATCTGCAGGGGAGCCACTGGCATCAGAACACCGTGAACAAGGCCGCATCGAACAGGCCAAGGGCTTGCACAAAGAGCGATATTCGACCTCATCTCTTCCCCGCACAAGAAACCCAGACGCAGTATAGCACCAGCCAAATATACCGCTTTTGACTCTGGAGACCCTGTTCCAGGCCGCAAGGAAACGCGAAATCTTAATCCTGACGGACGAAGGTAGTTAGGTAAAGTGTCATAAACTTAGGGCGGTCTTTGATGAGTTTAGGCTAATACGTCTCCTAATTTTAGAAGATTTCCTTGAAGACCAGGATGTCAGCCAGATACTTCGAAACCATCACATCCACGACTGCATTTGACACCCAGCTCAAGGCCGAGCTGAAGCGTTCCGACGGACCCCTCTCCATCAGCGACCTCCAAGCCTCTGGCAGTAAATGGGGTCGCCGCCAGCTGCTAGCATGTCGGGTAATTGTCACGCCGACAGCACACAATGTGCTCTCCGCATACGCGAATTACACACAGCGTGATGAAGGCTCTAAAATCCAAGAAATCGAGGACTTTCTTGATGGCCCCGACCCGGCCTTGATGCACCACAGCACTCACTTCCTGATTTCCGAGTGTGGCTTTTCCCTCGGTGAGACGTGGGCTGCGTTGGCAGCCGTCAAGCGCTACCCTCGTCCCTGTGTAATTTCCAGCAATGAAGGAACGCTAGAGGTAAAACGAGTTCGGCGAAATACGGCCCTCGAAGGATATGTTAGCTCGGCTGGTTTCCAGATTTCATCCAGCGATCCCGAAGAGCGCAATAGTCCATCAGCTGGCAGCGACTGATCTGGCGGTCCTAGTTACACCGAACCAGAACATGCCCTCGCCAACTTAAACCCCTGTCATAAATAGTCTAGCCTTTCTGGTCATCACACTTTGTATTCGTAGGGTCCACTTTCTGGTTAATAAATTCAAGGCATAACTAAGATAAAGCTGATTGTCTTTATTATTGCAGTCTTGACCTCGCGTCTATCCATGACCGGACATGTTCTTTTATAGATCCCTAGGATATGAACCACGCCATTCACGAAACTTACACGTCGTCACGTGCATAAAGCCCCGCCCGTCCCTTCAGTAGCGACCAGGGGGACGCCACGGCTTTTATAGCCTCAAAGTCTACCTATTTTGGTCCATCTGAGAAGAGCATAGAGTGGTTCTCGATGGAAAGGTTACGTAAATAAAAGTCTTTTGGCCGGGATCATATAAGGTTAGGTACTCCGTACTTATGGAATAATACAGTTTGGTCATTTGGGAGCGCCAAAGTCACACCAAAACAACATGTATGTCAATCTAGATTAAAATTAAATAGCAGGAAAAAACATTGATGGCAATCGACATTGCCCGAAGATCACGTTAACCGTGATGCGGTGAGGGGAGTACAGTAGCTTCTTATTCTGTGAGGACGACTGTCGCCTGCCTGTACGGTTAAGCTTTAGGCTATGAATGCAGGTGACGAATGAGAACACAACATTGCCCGTCCTTCCAAATAAAAGCTTTTAGAGACAAGCTTCAGACCACTGAGTAAATCTTATTGCAAACCTTGAGGCCAGGGAAGAGACCAATAGGTATATATATAAAGAAGGAGGTATAACACCTGGGTTTGCATTACGGTACAAACACACCTACGTTAAGGTAGCATACCCGCCAAAGTCATAACACGCGGTCCTCAGTCGCGTACGCCAAGCAAAAAACATCATCGCCAACAACATTTATTCATTTCGCTTTCTTATGATGCGCGCGCACGCGATGGACCAACAGACGCCGATAACAAAGTCTCTGCATAGACTGTGCGTCGAGAATCCGCGCTTCCTTGTCCACCCCCTTTTCTGGACTCCAGAGCACCTTCATGTCCTGCACTGCCACTTCAAGCACCTCAACTCTTCCAGTGCCCCTCCGCCATTTCCACTACCGCCTGCACCACGGCCCGCCAGCCACGGTGGGCCAGACCTTACAGAGGATCTTATCCGCTCGTTATTGAATGGCCCATATCCCGACACCAGGTTCTCCTCTTTCACATTGCTGATGTATCCTCTTGGCGTGGTCCCCTTCCGACCGGAAACCCACTTCTTCTACAACAAACTCCAGTTCTATGTTCCCGAGTGTGAGGTTTACAGAACGGACAACATATACGAATTTGAGCAGCAGCCGATCATTGGGTACTTTCAGTACGATGGGCTTATAAAGCAGCGAGAACGAGCACTCGCGCCTAGAAGCCATCCCCTTCCTGGCGCCTCGAATCTTCCCTGTGAGAGACTCTCCCAGCACCGATTGCGCAACTTGACGCCCGCGCGGTGGTTTGAGGACCCGTACCTGGTCTGCGTTCTACTCTCGCTGGCCCAACTACAATGGCAGAAGCGCAAGAGCATGACAGAAACCTTTTTTGTATGCCAGACCCCATCTCCCTGTTACCCTTTACACTGACAATTATTCCTCCAGGTCCGATTGTTCGTAACCAAAGCCTCCGACACGACGCACGCGCACGTCTTCCAAGCCGACATTCCCTTCAAACTCCTCCAGGCGCTCGACAACCCGACCCAAGACATGGACAATCTAGTCTGGCCAGCGATACAGCATATACAGGTCCCATTCGAACCGCACACGAGCTTCTCGCAGCGAGTCGCGGGACAATTGCTCGCTAGTCTCAAGACACGAGAGCAGGAGGAGATGCCGCGTGGAGAGAAGCGCAAGCTCAATGAAATGGAAACCGACAAGGCCTGGAGTAATGGTATATGCCGCTGGATAATGGCTGATGGAGGGGTGCATTCAGCGTGATTGAACTTGGTATTCTCACACAGCTATCTCAACGACTCTCCAACGGCCAATACACCCGCCGATGTTACCTACGAACCATAGCGGAGCCCGACTGACATAGAACCGGGCCTTACGAACGCACCAGAGCGACGAAACGTATCCTGTATAGAGTAGCAGTAAGTCCATTACCGCAGAGATCACAAACGTACCAAAACTGACCGATCTGCAGACATGAGTAATGCATCCGTTCATATCAGCACTCAGCCTGCATTACAAATATTCTCATCCGCACTTAGAGCTCCGCCATGTCATGCAATGCGCGCCATCGCGGGCTTTTAATAAAGGCTGGAAACGGAGCGACAATGCTTATGGTGGCACGTTTGATAAGAATTAGTAATCTGCACGCATATCATGCTATGCCCAAATTGACATGAGATAATCATAACATAATAGGACTGAGTTAATATTTCGTCAAGTAAAGCAGTGGTGATTTGTGCTCATTCCAGTAAAAGAGGTGCCCGACTACACTATCAGTTTAACCTTGTTGTTCCCAAAATTCATCTCAGAAAAGACGCTGTCTCAAGCCAGCACCAGAAGGGCGTTTGGAGTGAAAACAAGCACAAGTCTCGTGGCATGTCTTGTACTCTACTATCCCATCCTGGTGAAACATGTTATGCGTACCTTTCTAACCTCAAGATCACAGTAAATAGCACTGTCCAGGCCGAAAACTTAGCTGCGTCCCCAATCTCGACGTCTTAGTGCATCAGCTGCAAGCCGCCGACAGGACATGGATACCTCTTGAAGCTCTACCATGGACAACGCTTGGCAGGCAATACACCAAGTTCATTTACATGCTTCCTCCGCGCGAGGTGCGATTGTAAAGCTGGGAAGCTGAGTTAATCGTTCCAGTGACTTACTTGGCTTTATGTTGTATTTAAACCGTATTAGTCAGGGTGCGAGAGGTGAGAAAGCTCGGGGCCTTGATGCCTAGCCTGTTTTATCCCTGAAAAGTGCTAGCTCTTTAGTCCTTCGCGGCAGCGAAATACACACTTGACGACACCCGAAGTTCGTGGATTTCATTCACTGTTGCCGATAGGTTTAGACCATGTATCACACATAAGGCTCATGATCCCAATCCTCCATCTCCTTTGAATAGCAGATCCATAGCTTATCATTGTGCATTTCTGCCTTAAGCCACATATCTCGCAGGCTTACGCCCTCCCACCGCGCAGCATAGAACCAAGCGTTCAGGGAGTAGACAGCTACCTTGACTCGGCCTTGGTACTTTTCGCCGCTACTGCAGACAGTCTCTTCAGTAGAGTTATCCCAGTCTGCATCATATGCCCAAACCCAATATGGATCAAGCTCTTCGTTTTGAGACTGAGGAATAAATTCACAGGGGATCACAATGAATGTGTTTTTGAGAATACCCGGTGATGAGAGGGACTGTCTGTATTCTCGGAAGTGTCTGCTAGTTTATCAGCGCGTGTCCAAAGTATCAGTGAGGTTATGTAACGGACCGTCGGAAGCCACCATGCTCATCCAAGTCTCCCTCCGAAGTTACAGGAGCCCACACCTCAGTTTGGAGGGCCACTAGGTCATTTCGTTTTCCCTGGCAATGGATACCGAAGTAGGTTGCTTCTCTCACGTCCCTAGCTAAGGCTGGCTACGGGGTATGGTTGACCATATCCAGCAATGAACTCCACCTACTATCGTATGGCCGTTTGACCTCCTTGGCTTTGTAGTAGACAAATCCCCAGGGCTGCTGCTCGCGAAGAATCTCCTCTATCCAAGCTGGTGGTGCATGGGACGCTCGCTTCCAGACAGCGCGAACCGTTTTCCCAAAGTCGTCAAGGGGCTGTGTTTTTTCCTCATCCGAAAGTCGATCAAGTTCTGAGAGCATCCATTTCGCATTCCTCCGTGCGGCCTTGATCACGTCACGGCGTATATTCTCTCTTGCTCGTGCCGTAGGGGCTTGAAGCTCCTCCTCCCCAAGACGGCTCTCATAAATCTCTTGCAGTGAACAACTATTCACCCCATCGATATAGTATAAGTCACAGTAGACTAGCTTCCAGGCATCGATTGGTATATAGATGTCATAAATCTGGTCAAAGTTCGCGATTGCTTCGAACAAACCCTCTCCGTCATACGTATGTGCGCCTATAATACGTTTTACCATTTTGGTCTCATCAACCGTATACGAAGTTCTGCCAAGCAGCGCGTTTTGCAAGAGTACATTGCCATGGAACTCGGAGGGGTTGCTCAGTGCCATCTCAACAAGGTCTCTGCCCGCTAACTTCTCTTGTAGCCTCTGGGCCAGCTTTTCGCGATGAACAATACAGGCAACCCTGACTCGCTCAGATCGAGGAAGATGCAGTAGACGTTCATGGCGCTCAACAGGACCAAGACCGAGTAGTCTTCTATATAGCTCTAAGTTAGGATCCATAGAGATGGTAGATGGTGGTTGTGGTTCTTTGGGTGCGATAAGGTAGTAAAAGGTGACGGGATCAATTACAGACTTTTTGTTCAGTTGAGCTTGCCCCACTACGTGGATCCGAGGCTAAGCTTACCCAGTTCTGGGGCTAAACTAAGAGAAGAGAAAAATGCATCGTGAAACCGCTCATAATTGTTATCAACTTGCCGTTGACGCCTCCATTTGGCCGCGATAATGGACCCAAACCTCAGCCCTTACAGGAGTATATTACATCTTGGACCCAAGGACCGCCGCCAACGTATGCAACATCTTCCGAAAGAGGAGTTGATCAGAGTCAAGACTCTAGTTGAAAGGGAGCAATGGACCCAACGGCTTGGGGAAGCCGTTGCAGGTCGGGATCTTGTAGAGCTGGCTCTTACAGACCCTGTGAAGATCGAGGAAAACCCACCTCTTCAGAAGGCTCTGCTTGGCCGGGCTTGCTATCCCGACGATGAGAACAATATGGTGAAGCGAATTACAAATGGTCTGAGGAAGAATGGCGAGTCTTTGATCAACACTGTCGCAAACTTTGATGGCCCTACTTATCCGGCTATAACGAAGGACCCTTGGATCTTGGTTTATTGCGACTTGTTCTACCTAGATGGCAACAATAAGACGCTGTATGAAGTGTACACATCACGGCTTCAAGAAGAAGAGCTGAAAGCCCGGAGCGAGCAGGCCAGAGAGGTCGCCCGATACGATATGATGAAACTGGCTCTCAGGAATGCCAAGTGGATGATTCCTGCGCTCGAGGAGCTCTCCGACGAGATCTTATCTCAGTCTGAGTACGAATTCAGCGACACCTTGCACCAGATTTGGAAGCAGGTATCCCACCCGCCACCAACTTGGATTCAGCACATCCTGGAAACCCGACAACCGTGGGGTTTCACTTATTATAAGACCAAAGAATTCGAAGAGCAGTATGGTGATACATGGGAGGACACGTGGATCAGGATTGTTGATATGCCTCAGCAATCTTGGTCGAATACCAATTGCCAAGGGAAGGTAGACGAGTTGATGGCGCTGAAGACGGAAGATTGGGCTACTCCGTCTCATTGTGAAGGCTTGAGCGAAGAAGATGCCTTTCGCAAGTAAGTGGTGTAAAGCAGTTGAACAGTTTATCGTATTAATCTATTTTACAGACACTTCCCTGAACACAGGAAATCTGTCTCGTCCCCCGGGATCTTACGGAACACATTTATCGTCATTCCAATGGATCGGATTCCCGACGATGAAGATTTGGATGCCCGTTGGGTCTGGGCATATGATGCAGATTGGGAAAGCGCTTCAGAAGACACAATATGCAGCGGCGAGAAATACCAAGGCTGGGTTAAAGTACCTATCTATGCACTTGAAGGGTGGTTTTATGCTGCGCGTTGGGAAGAAGGGGGCGCAAGTCTTCGAGATATGTGGCTCAAGGCGCAGAAACATGAGGGCAAATTGTGGATTTGCGGTTCAAAAGTAATGGAGGAGTGGGATCATGAACCATATGTATGATATGATGACGGGACATATTTGGCATGATCGAAAGCAAGAGATTGTTGTCAACAGTTGATCACGCTTCGGGAATGAGGTGAGATAAGTGAGTGATACAAACATTAGCCGCCAACTACATCGATCCTATTATACAATACTTTTCTAACCTCCAGAACCTGACGAATGTGGGTGGATATTACCTAAGGGCGGTTTTCGGTGTCTTGAGTGTTGCTTTCACATCCATGGTGAATTCAATGAAGTCACGGGTCATCTGAAGCTCCATTACATGTTGAGGCATCTGTTTTTAGTGTCAATGCAAGTTTGAGGTTACAAAAACCAGCCGAGGGGTGCATTTCCTTACAGATCCAGTCCTCACCAACTTCATTGCCATGGCTACCTACCTTGGACGAGCCGTTGTTGGCCAACACCTCTTCCTTCGAGGCCAAATCCCAACTGCAACGGCCAGCTCAATTCCTTTATCGTATCGTCGAGGTTATAGGCCTTAGAGGTCGAGTATTCTCCCTGCTGTATCAATAAGATGACGATAGGGCTCATTGCATCTCCATAGCGTTAAGAGTTACATTAATGTTTAGCACTCAGAGCCCTTTTCTATCATATTTGTAAGAGCGAAGCCTCGTTCAAGATATATCAAATACATAAGAGGGAAAGCCCCAGAAGCCAATCGGTAAGAAAAAGAAAGGCCTAATGTTCCTAGCCAGCGACAACATTCTTGTTCTTGGTTGTAAAGACCTCGGCCACTCCCTTTCCACCACAGATGTCTCCCTGTTGACCACTACATGCTACATTGCATTCCTCCATACTGGCCGTCTTAGCTCCTGGTGTCATTTCCCTACCGCCCTACCGCAAGTGCAGAGTTTGCCCTCCCAAAGAGCAAAGAAGTCGGATTTCTTGGTCACAGTGCACAGACTTGCGCACGCATCGACAGACATCTCATCGGGAGACTCTATAGTGTCACCACCTGTCGTACCACGTATGGCTTACTTACTCCAGGAGTAGCAGCCAAGACTAGCGTACTGAACACGTATCATATCTTGATCGCTAAACACTTCGATAGCATCCTTACCGCCGCAGACGTTTGTAGTGTTACCGTTACAGTGCACGCTACACTTAGAATTGTCAATGATCTGACTATCCATACGAAGCTGATTGTCGCAAAAACAAGAGTCGCCGTTCTGGATTCCCCAAACAGTCCAGCCTTGTCGTAAACAGTAGGACTGGCAAGCTACGATGGACATGGGCTTGACGTGCTGCGCGTCGGCTAGAGTCAGGACAGAGCGATTGGTAGTGTCCGCCTCGCGGGCAAAGCAACCGAAGCGTGTATAAGGAGGAACGGGCTTAAGCTGTTGTGTCAAGACTTCTCTAGTTGGACCGACACAGTAGGTTCGTCCTGGAACAAGATCCGTTGTACAGCTGCCTTCCGAAACGGAAGGATTGGCCTGTATGAATAGAGGAAGACTGATGTGATGCTGGACGAGCACTCGGGCGTAGTCATCACCCTTCTGAACTGTATACCATCGTCCACAGTCTTGAGTCGTATTGGTAGCGAGAGTAGCACCACTGGGAGGAGGAACAGCCTTGTCAGCGTACTCAGAGTATGCCGGGTCCGAATTAGTGGTGTTGACGTCGTGATCATACTCTCCGCCGGGCGGTGTAATGCAGATCACTCTACCGAGAGTAATAGTAGCGGACTGGAGATTCCCGCAAAGTTCATGTACCCAAGGATTCAGGGGCCGGATGTCGTCCGGCTGGAGGCCTGTGAAGTAGGCCACTGACATACACGTGTCGTCCTCCTGCAGCTTGTATGTCTTACACTGGAGCGGCAGACAGATAGAGACTCCCTCGATCATGTCGGTGCAGTTGCGGATATCTGGGTTACCGATGAAGATGGCAGCGGAAGAGACGCTGTACTTGAGAGCTAGGGAGTCACAGGTGTCGCCTGCTTTGGTTGTGTATGTGACGTCTGAAAGACAAAAGGCTGGCTCAGAGGGTTCTGAGGGAAAAGGAGAATCTTTGGCGGTAGTGGGAACGTTGGACAGGGAGCGTCGCTTGACACCTTTCTTGAGAGCATTCTCATAGAAAAGGTCTCTGTTGTAGTAGGAGAAGGGACTGGCTTGCATCATCTTGAGCCGGCCGACATAGTAGTCGGAACATAATTCGTTGGTTGGCATCTTGTCGATGGACTCAGAGAGGGTGAAGTTGTATATGATATCTGCAGCGTGTTAGGATAGGAAAAGATAAAACGAGTTTCTCGAAATACTTACCGTTGCAGTACTTTCCAGTCTTCTTGTCTGTCTGACATGTCTCGTTGATACCCTGTGAGACAAAGGATCCCAAGACACCTGCAGCGGCACCGTCATGCCATGTAGCATTACCGCAGTAGGTATCAACAGCTGATCGCCAGTCCGATATTGATCGTGCACAGCCCTCGTCGCAAACAAACTCGACATCTACATCCCTAGGGAGAACTCCGTGGTATGAAGGTATCGTCCATTCCTCTGTATAGTTATCGCATCGTACAAGGGCAGTAAGGGCGTTCTGGCAGGCCTCGGGGAACCTGTCAATGTCAATCGTGTATTCGGAATCAGGGCAGTCTTTGACAGTTGGATCAGTGCCTGCCGTACCGCCAGCTCTGAAATGGGTATCTAGCAAGTGATATTAGCTGCGCTGACCAAGAACTTGATGGTGAGAAAAGAAAGGTACCCCATAGGCCAGCAGTGCCATCTGTCTTGCCATCACCCTTTGCACCGTATGCCTTCGCATCGAGGATCTGACTGAAGCCTAGGTCGTCATAAATCGGACGGCGCCAAGGAAAGGACTGTAGTATTTTACGGTCATGGCACCACTGAGGATGACAAATCCAGTACTGCAATCGAAAAATGGAAGGAGATTGTAACTCTGTCTCCGCCTCTTCGTTGTACAGGCCACGGTTGAGGGCTGTTGGTTGCTATGAACGCTTGGACACTGGCATGATTCACGGTCGGAGATTTCCGATTTGCGTTAGAAACTTGATCCACTTAGTGGAGTTGATAGATGAAATAAAACCTGCCTGATCCTCTCACGATTTACAGCCTGTCCCTCTAAACTTATTCATCGTCACCAACACGACTAACTCCCGGATCAACCGCTACAATGGACCCGAATTTGGAGCTCTATAGGAGCATATGGCACCTGCGCTCAGAAGAGCGTAGTTACCGCATGCAACATATTCCAAAAGAAGAACGTGACAGGGTTCGGATGATCGTCGAGAGGGAGCAGAAGGAGCAGATGCTGGAAGAACTCGTTGCGGGTCGAGACCTTGTTCAAGTGGCCTTGACTGATCCTGATGAAATCAAAAACTATGAAGAACTGAAGAACATTGTGCTTGGCCGAACCAACTGGCCGATTGACGATAACACCATGGTACGACGCATTACCAACAATGTCGCAAGCAGCAGTTCGTCCTTGATTCATGAAATCGTGAACTTCGATCGATTTTCAAATACATTAAATTTGGATGCCTGGAAACTAGTTTACTGCGATATTTGCTATGTCGATGGAAGCAGTGCTACACTGCAGGAGATCTACGAAGCACGCCTCCGAGAAGAGGAGCTCCAAGCCCCTGCGGAACGGGCCAGAGAGCTTGTGCGGGATAACGATCTCAAGCGGGCTCGAAGGAATGCCCAGTGGATGATTCCCGCTATCGAAGGCCTTTCAGAGGACGAGAAAAAAGGGTGGAAAGATAAAGATCCAGACCTCTTGGACCGACTTAACGAACAGTCCAGACTCTTGGTTGAGAGCTTAAACCCGCGGGAAGAAATGAGCGAAATCGAAAAGCGAAGGCTCGTGGAAATCTCACAAGAAATCCAAGAGCTCTTATTGAAACCGTTGGACTACAGGGATATCATGAAAGAGGTCTGGAAACAGGTTTCGCCTGCACCGCCTCTCTGGATACAACATGTCCTACAGGCTGGCGAACAATTTGGGTTTATCTACTACAGATCTAGAGAAGTTTACAAGACGCGCTGGGACTGGAGATCGGTCTGGAGAAAGATTAGTCCCAGCAGCTCGCCACTCAGAGTGACCTGGCACAGTATCCATTGCCAAGGCCAAGACAACAGAAGGGTATTGGATGAACTCGAGACTGAAAACTGGCCTATATTCTCTCCCAACGAAGAGATAGCTGAGGATGATGACCTCCGAAAGTAAGTCACAGTATCACAGTACTGAGAACGATGAGCCTACTAACTATTCAACAGACATTTTAAAGAATACATCAGACAGAACAGATCCAATACTCAAGACGACGAAAAAAAGAGGAAGAAGCTGAAGAAAAAGCAGAGGAAGAACTATGACTATACCCTGTCTCCTGGAATTCTGCGAAATACCTTCATCGTCATCCCTTTCGAATTTGCTTCCCGAAATC
This sequence comes from Fusarium mexicanum, assembly GCA_013396015.1. NCBI lineage: Eukaryota > Fungi > Ascomycota > Sordariomycetes > Hypocreales > Nectriaceae > Fusarium > Fusarium mexicanum. The sequence continues at coordinate 154,592 of JAAOAM010000024.1, read as the reverse complement.
TTAATCTTGAGCATTATGAGCTCTACAACCCCTGCTGGGTTTGGGCATATGATGCAGACTGGGACGGTTCAGAGGGAGAGACTGTTGTCGACGGGGAGAAGTACGAAGGTCGGGTCAAGGTGGCCCTATGGTCAATCAACTCTTGGTTCTACGCTGCTCGCTGGGAGGGAGTGAGTCTTCGGGATATGTGGCTCAAGGCGCAGAAGCATCCGGACAAGTACTGGATTTGTTACACAAAGGAGTTAGAAGAGTGGGATCACGAGCCATATATCTAGCCTCTAGGTCTTGGTTAAGCGAGCTCTTAATCGGCCAGTGAGGCAGACATAGTCAAGTATTGACAGACTTTGGTTTAATATAATATATAAAAGGCGTAAAGACTACACAATGAAGTTGGAAAAACAAGTTTTACAATAGATTCATCATGTTCTAGTTCAACGGAAGTTTACTTGATACTTGCTCGATTGATGGGCCATGTCATCACCAATCACGTGATTGGTCACGCGCCTTAGGTGCGGAGATCGAAGCTGGAAAACTCGGATGCATTCTACTAGCCATCACTCTTCATCACTTGCACTGGAAGAACATCAAGAACCAGCCATGGTAAGAAATCCTCCATAGGTCTGAATATATAGTGAACTAATAGTATTTAATAGGATGTTCAACCATTTGACCAGCAAGCCTTTGATGCAGCCGCGATAGAAGAGAGTATTGATGAAATCAAGGGCATTGGTCAAATCATCCACTGGAGGAATTGTGATCGTGCGTTCCACAAGAAATGCCAAGGTGGAGTTTGGTTGGGCATACCGAAGGAGGGAGGGTCGGTGAAGGTCGATCCGGGCTTTTCTGTTTATTTTATCAGGGGCTTGAAAGGCGAGGTCAGATCGGCGGATGCGGCATAAGCTCTATTGACGAAGAGGTCGGTTTGTAGGGATCCTTACTTGTTCAATTTTATTGTTTCTGTCCAAGCTTACTTCATCAGCTGGAAATAACCAAGAGTAGGCGACGATCTCATGGGTAATGATCTCTGTCTTCTTGACGTGCGGGGTAATTGACTGCAAGACCAACACCTAACGGCTACCCCATAACGACATGACTTGAGGACCTCTCGATCATCAAGGGATCGCAATTGAACCTCAGCGCCAATGGATCGGGACAGGCTCCAGACGCGACATCTTGACTTGGTCGCGAGCCCTGCGGTTGCCAATCGGAGACAGTTGCATGCGTACCACTTCAAGAGGGGCTATCCCCACCATATTCTCAATGGAGTGTATATTTGTTTCCTTACCTTTGAAGCTTCAAGTATATCTAGAGACTTGTATAAATGTAGTTGTTATAAGCTTTATACGCTATAGGTAGTCCATTTTACAAAACGGTTTAGCTTCAGCAACAGGAATCAGAATGGCATGCAAGACGCGTTCGGTTAGGGCCGATCACGAAGATGGTGTGAAGCAAGGTTTGCCGCGAACCGCTCCGAATTGCGGAGCGTCAAGCCTAGAACCAACCCAAGACAGACTTCCTCTATAGCGGGTCAGCATTCTTTACATTGTCAAGATTAGTTGAGAGAGCATGACCCGCGAAGACAGAATGAAGACGTTGGTATTTGAAGAGTAGTGAGCCAGGCAGAACTACGGAGTAGAGATTGGTCGGTTCAATAGATCACTCCGATCGAGGGCTACACAATCGAGGTGCGAGGTCTGCCAAGAATCCAAGTCGGGAAATGATTGGTCTGTCACCAAGCGCCAAGCCAATTCTGATGCTTCAGTGAATGATCACCAGGGAACCCACTAAAGAGCCCTGTAACTCAACGCTCTGTTGGCATCGCTGACTGCACGACAATTGACATCGCCTTCCAACGCTACCAACATGAATCTATCCCCCTTATGAGACATCGTAGACAGTTGAGCGGTTTCGCCAAGCTGTCATTTTAGTTGATGAACAAACATCTAACCTTTTGTCCTGTAAGTTCCTTCTTGTTAGAACCTCATTCTGGTCAGACATCTTGAGCCATCCTCGTCAACAAAGCCAACCCAGACTGAAGGTTAACCACGAAGTTGATAAAATTGTCAATACGACGATATAGTTCAGTCAACTGAGAAGCCCCTACGTAGTCCCATATCGTTGTAAACTTCCTTGTACAACCGAAAGTCTGGACAAAGGGACGTCGTTTGAGAGTGGCAGCGCATCAAGAAGGGAAGATCTTGCAGAGTTGCCAGGAGGAGATTCGGGCTTGGAAACGGGTCATGCAGCTTTTGACATCTTGGATATAGATCCACCTGGATAATTGGCTGACATTGTCATCGAAAGTTCTCGACCTACGACCATCGACATCCGTAGATCCAGTGCCTTGTATCCATGGTGCGATCTCCGTAGGTAGTGCATTGAGAAGCCTACTGATTGATCGCTAGAAGACGACTGTTGGAATTATCTACAGAACGCAAGAGATTCTGGCAAGTTTTGAGGAGCAGCTTAATCTTGTGAGGCTGGCCTGAGCGAAGGTAGGAAGGAACCGGTCATCTCACAAAGGTAATTGCTCGGCACTCATGTTTTCTCCGTGATGTAGACTTCATAGTTGATGCTGAAGCCAGCCTGTACAAGAATTATCGGTTTATGAGCTCGCGAAATTCCATATATTACATGACCAGGTCTACTGTAGGGACGGGAGGAATCTTGATGCAAATGTAGAACCGGCGGGAGTTTGGCAGGGATGTTGCGTAGAGTCAATGACGGGAGGCGCTGCAATCAGATCTGGTGCTGGACGGTCCTCTGAGGGCTTCATACAGTTTCTTCGTACCCTTCGGCGGTGCTGGTATCGGGGCTCTTTCCGTGTCATGAGTGGTCCGAGGGGGAGTGCATTCGGGCAACGACATGGTATCGTCACGGTCTTCGGTGAGGGTCGTCTGGAGGCTTCGATACGTTTCGGTAGTGGGATACTGCTCGGTCATCAGCGGTCAGTCATGTTTTCAGTTATCAGGGGGAAAGGGGAGACGACTGGCCAACGTGAAGGCTCGAGTGAACACATTGGCTCTTTGTCAATCATTTGAGTGCTTGTTCTGCAGCTGTTCAAGGGTTGTTCATTGAGAAGACGGTCGGCTTGTTCATTCTCGACACCATTGCGTTCCACATCTGGAGACACACAACAGGCGGTTCTCGAGTATATCACCAAGTAAGAATTGAACAGAATGTAGCGAAACTTGGGGGCACATTTGTTTGGCTGAAGGGGGCCCTCTCTCAGTTGCACAGCCATGGATGGCAGACGGGCATGTTTTGTGGCTCAAGTCCTCGTGAGAGAGTGCATCAGCTTCGTTTGCATCCTCTTCCGCGCGGACCAGAACCCCCGTTTGAATAGCACCGCCCAGGTAGTCTTAGTGAGGTGGCTTCAGTGCATAGCTGTAGGGGGGAAGTCTGCTGAAGCTGAACTCATGTCTTGACAGTGTCAAAGCTCGCTAAAGAAACCAATCTGGTCCTGACAGTGCCAGCCAAATACCCAAATACTCAAACCCCACAGCCCTCACACAAACTTCCACCTTTTCTCTTCCTCCACCATCCACACTCAAAATCCCGTCTCCTTCATATCCTCCATCCCCCAACATCTGACTCTATAACCTTTCACACAAAGTCAAATTTCCAACACTTCCGACGATGTCTAGCGAACTTCCCGTTGATCGTCTCGAGCTCGTCGCCCTTCGTGAGAAGGTCGCGACCATCTCCGACGAAAACAAATTCGTCAACGACCTCAACGACGACCTCATGTGGAAGAACGGGGAGCTTGTGATCGGAAATGAAGATCTGAAGAAAAGCCTGGCGCTCGCCGAGGAGCGTCAGAAACGTTTCTTCGACTACTGGCGGTGCGCGGAGGAAGAGCTCACCAAGCAAATTGAGCTCAACAAAGAGCTCAAGAAACAGCTCGAGGCTGAAAAGGCGAAGACCTCCAGCGCCGAGCAAGGCGAAAAGTAAGACCAGAAAACCTCGCTATAACCGTAAGTCGTTACACGATGCCCCTGGACGCTGATGACTTGACTGCTAACACTTTCCCAAGCGTTCAGAACAATCAACAAATCGTGACCATGAGTCAATAAGCAGGATCACTGTAGCAAGGATAGAGGCGGTTAATGGTTATACCTCGGGTTTTTTTGTCACAGGGTTGTTCATTCGACAGGGCAAACATGGTTGGCAAGCAGGAATAGTCTCGACAAGTCTATCAATGAGATGTGGTTTTTCGTGGCCCAGATTCAGTGAGATTGTGAAGTGTTGTTCGTAGTTGTCACCTTTCAGATGCACCAGCACCAAAGCATACAGCGCTCATGGCCATGGCTATGGCGGGCAGTTTGTGTCATGCAATATGTGACTTTTCACTACGGTCAAGATATAATAGAGTCACGCGTCGCGTTAAAGTAGATCTTGGTCGGGCGCCAAATAATTCGAGGCTGAGGGGGTCACGCTGCGGCGCGTGTTTCTCAGACATGATGACGCAGCAACGCATTCTCGCTTCCCTCAAAATAACGACGACGGTACATTCGTCTCTTCTTCACCACGGTTTTCTACGCTTTATGACTCTGACGGCGAGAATTTCAGTATATATCCGCGAGAAGCTCCAGCAGCCAACTCCATTGCACACCCGCCAGTCGGAAGAATCGAAAGAACCGAGTTCTTGACCCCGAAAACCAGATCGATATAGAACGCTTCCCCTCTGCCGCCGGTCTTACCCGCAAGGCCTCTCACTACTACAGCGGGCAGAGCAACCTTTGTTGGCCAGCGCTTGACTCAAAGCTGCCGAGGCGATGTCCACGGCAAGGAGAGGATGCTGAAGCGCAAGGCGGATTTGGCACAGTCAAAAACAACGAGGTAAGGCGCGTGGGGCATGCAGAACTCGCAGGCTCTTGGTGGTGTTTCTCAGACGAAGAGAAAGTCCAGCATTACGGTTGATGACAGATCTAGGGACACCGACGACGAGAACGAGGCTGGGGACAGGAGGACCCAGTCGGGAGCAGCGGGCTTAACAGAGACTTCGCAGAGTAAGACCGATGATTTCACCCATCTCCGCACGCGTTTCCAAAGCGCCATCTCCCGTTAATATCAACCGACCGTGCTGATCAAGTCCCTCAAACAGCCTACCACTAACGAGCGAGTCGAGACATCGAATTGCTTCAAAGCGCACCGAATCGAAGGCTGAGACACGACACGACACCCGACCCCGGCGCCAACAGAACAACAATGAAACTCCATCCGAAAAGTGCGCAAGTACGCTCCTCTCATCTTGCTCAAACCTCTCGACAGTCGTATTCAAAACGTACTAGCCCTCCTGGGGATCCTTGCGAGCAGCGTTGCTAAAGAAGCTTGCGCAGAGGGCCTGGTGCACCTTTTCGGTGTCGCGGCCGCGGGACTTGATCTTCTGTCTGTGGCGGTTCATGATCTTTGACTGAGGACATCACAGTCTCACGGGACCTTGGGCGGGCTAAGTCGGTGCGCAAGTGAACCTGATCGAGTTGGCCACTTGTCTGTTTGCCCGATGTTTCTTTTGGGGCTTTTGTCCTTGTTTGTTGCTTCTCGGAGCATTGATCGAGGTCGGCTGCAAGCATCAGCTACTTGCATGCTTCTCAGAACTCATTCCATCACAAGAGTCAAGACTGTATCTGCAAAGTCACTCAGATACTAAGAACCTGCTTGCAGTTGCCATCAGGTAAAACCACCCTGTTTGCTCTTGGGTATACTGACGTAGGCTCAACCATACAGGCAAGCTATCCCAAAGAAACCTCCGCTTCGTTCCCTACGCACAAACGCACTACCATCACGACAACGCCGACCGATTCGTACTCGTCCTATCAAGCAAAGTCTTATACCATCTCTGATTCCCAATCAGACTCTTCATCTCCTGCCCCGTCGCATAAGCCGCCGCCGTCTTCCCATTCGCACACTTGGCCCTCGGATTCGCCCCATTCTCCAACAACACCTTGACCAGCGCCACATTGCCCCTCAGCGTCGCAAACGCCAGTTCCGTTTTGCCCCCGGTGTCGAGCGTGTCAGCGTTGGCACCATGTCTCATCAGCAGCGCTACTATCTCGTGGTTATCCTTTCTGCATGCAATGTGCAGCGGGGATCGGCGTTTTGTATCTCGTTCGTTAGGGTCGGCGCCGTACTGCAAAAGGAGGTCCGTCATGGCGGGGTGTTGGTGGGATACTGCTGCGTAGAGGGCTGGTTCGCCTCCATTGGTGGTACACGCCCTGTTCTGCAGGAGGAGTTTCACAAGGTCGAGTTCGCCGGCGGAGACCGCGTGCCAAAGAGCAGTTTGGGTATTACCGGTACCTCCAACGTTGCCAGACACCAAGCCTTTCTGTAGAAGCAGTTTTGCGCATGCAGTGTGTCTATGGTACACGGCGTACCATAAAGCCGTCAGCCCATGTACATCCCTTATGTCAGGGTGGATCCTGGCGCTGGACAGGATGAATCTGACGATAGCTTCTTGGCCGCACTCTGCAGCATGGGAGAGCGCAGTTCGGCCTTCACTGTCGGTTATGAGAGTAGATGTGTCTCTTCTTGCCAACAGCTGACTGACGAGACGCTTATGGCCACCGCGAGCAGCCAAACAGATCGCTGAGCGGGCTTCATCGTGCATTGTTCCAGGTGGGGCTTGGGCTAGCAGGTACCAGACTGAGCCAGCATCGCCTACTAAAGCAGCTTCTGAAAGTGATGATATGCCATTGCGCTCAGCAACCGCACGGGAATCGGATATTCCATCATCCTGCCCTTCCTTCTGTCTTGCTCTTCGGGAGATTGATGGGAGGTGGAGCCGTATACATAAAGGCCTCACAGGGTACTGCGTGAGGTTGAACCTGTCCAAGTCAATCCACTCCAACTCGTCACTCCTACACCTCTCAAAATGCTCCATCGTCAAATAAACATCCCTCAAATGCACTGCAATCAATTTATCCCTCGTCCCAATCCTCGTACAATGAAGGACGCAAAGGCCCCTCCCCGAAGTATCCTGCGCAAGAAACGGCGCCTCCATGTGCACACCCTTATTAGTGATCGTAAACGGACTATTATACGGCGTGAACGGATTCCATGGGATGATATCGCCTGAGTGCTTGAACGCAGCTGGTGTGGGGGCGAGTAACCCACCACGAGAAGTGATGGCTTTCCAGGCGAAGAGGCTGTGATCGTCTGATACGCGCATGATTTCCTCTTGGAGCCGATAGAAGGCCTTGTCGCCTTCACCGTAGAGGAGCGGCATGTTGATCCCGAAGATACCCATGAGAGAATAAGCGCTGTCTTCTTTTCGTGTTGTTACTCTGTCAGCTGCCCATGACATTCTCTGTGCAATGCTAGTCGTCTCAAGCTCTTCGCTGTCACAGAGAATAGATTCTGGTATACTTGTTCTTTGCGATAGTACTTGCACCAAGCTTGTCTTGGTACCCAACTCACGCCAGCTTTTGTCGAAGAAGATCATTGAACTTGGCGCAATAAGTTCTTGTAACGTCCATCCTCTGGTAAACCATCTACTATTGGGGATTTCGGAGACCGTAGAAATATCTGCCAGGTATACATAACAAATGCTAGCCTCTTGATAATACCGATACATCGAATTGATCGCTTCACTCAATTCTGCACTGCTCGTCTTGTCGATACAGCAGGTATCGTCCCAGATATACTGAAACTCATTCTCTCTCGCTACGCGACAGCAGCTCTCGAGCTTCGCCCAGCCCTTTTTCGACATTGCGCTTTCGCATCCCATGTCGTGGAAGAGGACCTCTTCCTGTCCCCAGGTATGAGAGAGGATTGCGTAGTCGGGCACATTGTCGTTGGCGACAAACTCGAGTTGGATGGTTTGGGTGTTGACGAGGCGCATGACTGATGCTGTGCAGGGAGTGGAGTTGAGATGAGGGATATCATCCTGGTTTATTTTGGGGGCAGTGATTGGTTAGAGATAGAAGTTGGTGGCCAATTCTGACAGATGCGGGGAAGTTCGTAGAGACTATGGTCCGCTCGCCAAGTGACATCTTCTATCTTGACGCAAGGGACTCCGATATTTTACTTTGCTCGGCAATGGTCCATTGATTGACATTTAGAATCACAATAGATCATTGAGATCCAGGTCGTGGCGATATATCATCCGACCGTTTACTCGGCATTTCGCTGCTTGTCTCGGCTGGCTTGGTATGCATCTTGGTGCTGTGTTTCCCCATTGTAATGTTCGTTGCAATATATGATTCCGTATTGACTCTTGGCAGAGAGGAAAAAATAGTTTGATGGCTTTATAACCCTTGCCTAGTTTTATATTAAGCTATGCACAGATATTCTTCAGCATAAACTGATCTCATGGCCTTGAAAGGCAACCTCATTATGTTTACCAGCCTTAATCCATCCTCGAGCTGCTTAGTCCATTGGCTGGGTTTGACTTGAGCGCTGCCTCTAAACTGGTAAGTTGACATCCATTCCGGGACTTGGTTGAGCTAACTTAGATAGGGGATAGAGGATAGAGTTGTACCTTTGCTCCTCGATCATCGTAAAATTGTGTTTCATCCAATATCCCTGCTTGACTCACTGGGACTTGACGCTATTATTTCTTCTGAAAACTTCATTTGTCACAGTTTACAATTCGATATCCGATTCGTCAAGCAACGGCTGAGCATCGACCAGCTCCTGAGCCTTTACCCGGAAGCTTCGAAGCACAGCAGCAAGAGAACCTTTTTTCGCAACCCACTCCCAAGGATAAGTGAGGACATATTTGGGCGAGGCGAGGCTGTGCGTCCAGCAGGGTTCAAGCGCATTTGCCAGGGCAATGTCTTCACTAGTGATTTGGTCTGCGTAGGGATAGGGGACATCTTCGTGCAGCACATAGAGGAGCTGTAGCTGTCGAGCGCGAAGACGAGTGTTCTTTTCAGAGTTGTAAGGCATGATTTCGTGTTGGTTCAGATGTTGAGAGGTTGAGTTAGTGCTGTGAAAGTAGATAGTGGAACAGATTGAGTGGCAAGGCTATTTGATGTGGACTTATATACTATGATTTCATATCTACCAGTCATTGTCGCCGTGTGAATATATTGTCTTTGTGTAAAGCTGATCAAGTGAAGTTACTCGCTTGAAAAGGGTAGTACTTTCATCTCATAAATTCACTTCCATCGCCTGCATGATTGTCTTGGACCAGTTGCAATGTGTATTAGCTTCACTAAAAGGTTCAAAAGGGACGCATGATCTTGTTTTTAATTCCATGAGCGAGAACTGTCTTTGACTTACTGGCCGTCTTGTCTCGATACGCAACTCACGACGTGGTACAGCAGAAGCAACCATAACAATTGACTGAAATAGGGACAGACTGCTTGAGGGAATAAAGGTTCACGAACAATAAGAGACAAGAGTTGCAGCGTTAGCTTTTTTTTCCTGGCATCAAGAAAGCGCTTGCTGTCAGGCTTTGGTGTCCTACATGGAAAGGCTGATAGACGGGTAGAAGGGCAGAACTGCTCCTACCTCTTGATCTTGACTTAGTGACTTGTACCTGGTTTTATCATAAGTTTGCATACTCCCCTTTCTTTAACATTAACAACGGTTTCGATTTACTTAATAGATCCAGTGGGTAAGTTAAGACTTACGCCGGGATAGTTCTGCTGCTATATGCCTGCTACTAGCCACATTGTCAGGGGAGGATTGGCCGCTATTATATTTATCGAAAATAAAGCATCCAAACAGAAATGCCGCCGCTACCTTTCATTAATCTTATCAATAAATTAAATCTCTTAGGGCTATATAAGTATTATTAGTACACCTTGATAAATTTATTTTAGTTATATAATAATATTTAATAAGTCTTATTTAAAAGCTTAAAGTTTAAGTAAGGAGTTTAAGATTTTAAATAAAATGGACTTAAATTCCAACTATGCTTAATATATTAAAAAAGAAAATTATTATATAGTCTATTATTACTTAAGGTTTTATTATCTCTATATCCCCATTTAACTCTAAGGTTTATTTCCTGCCTTATTGTTATCTAACCTGCAAATAAAGAACATACCCTGTCCACCTAAGCTAACCAATATTCCCAGTCATTTCGACTTCTTCACTTATTTCTTCATCGATCCAAGGCCCTTCTGGATATACAATTCCTCGATCTTTCGTTGAATAATCCTCGCTAATCTGTGCCGCCTTGCCTTCTCAACAAGCACGATGCGTCTACTTCGCTCAAAGATTGGGGCAACGACAGGTTCTTCAAACACCGATGTCTTGGTCTCAAGCAAAAGGTATCTGACAGTGTCCTTGGGCAGTGCGTAGATGTAACGAAAGTCGCTCGGCCGGGGGAAATCTGGGTTCATCAGACTGCAGTATAGGGCGTGACCTTGTCGCAAATACTCCTGGGGTAGCTTCTCGAACTCGGAAAGTGTCGCAACGGTTTGTTGGTTGGGAGGAGGATTGTGTTGGATATTCAATGGTAGATCTTTGGGGCATGGAACGGCAAGGTTGTTCATACGATGAGCCATTTGCAGCATGGTACCCTCATCGAGCTTTGGTAGGCTGATAGGACGTGTAGGGGTGAATATGAACAGAAGTATTGTCAGTGTGAATACTGCTTTCCAGTAGCGGTTGATGAGCTGGCGTCGTGGCAATGATCGGGGCTCGTTATTGGTCTTGAGCTCCGTATTGATGTGAGATTCCGCTTGGCGACCACTAGGTCTTTCCGGGGCGAACTGGAGAGCTTCATGGCTCGGAGGGAGTGAGGCAATGGGCTGATCAGAAATATACATTTTGCTGGTGTGGATATAGTGGCATGTACTAGGACTAGAAAAGCTCAACTCTTGTGATGACGAGATCGAGAATTAAATATGGTGAGGGAATGTTGTGATTTATGATTTCAATTGATGTAATCTTTGACACCGAACTAGACCTTCAATCAGCAGAGTCTGTTTAAGGTGAAGGGCCATGACGTATGTTGAAACAAAGAGTTCATTAATCAATCTGTGGCTGACACCATTGGCAGAACTCCCAGACTATTTTCGTCAACTTGGCACAAAGAGCCCTTGGTTAAATATATTAATAAAATCATTAACGGAGTTGCCGCGTGCAGAAGCTACAAAGAACCCCACAGTTGGCAAAGACAATGATTCTTTTTTCGCGCATAATACAAAGGCACAGAAGTTAAAGAAAAAGGAAGTCGTTTATTCAATGATTGATCTAATAATATGTTAGGGTGCAGTGTTGTTGCAACTGAGCATCATTGCGACCATAAGAATATTAACCAGTTCTATGACGATCTGCCCATGAATCAAGATGGTGTGGACAGACGATGATAATAAGCTTAGGGTACAGGCGCTTGAGATTTATCATCAAGGCTGTTGGGGACGGAGTTTTCTTATCCTCCATTTCACTAATTTTATGCAACTTGCCGTTGATGAAAGCTGTTTACTCAAGTGACGTAGCTCCTCTTTTCTACGTATTCAGTCGCTTTCATGACCTCCAACAGGGTCTGTTGACAACAATTGCACTTGTGACACTTTCTCTCTTAGCAAGGCCTGTGCAACTAGATTCTGACAGTATTGGCTGGCTGTGCTGTAGTCAATATTATTCATAACGGGAGATTTAGGGGCTACTTGCTATTGTGGTTGCTTTTTTTGGGCTAAGCGAGACCGCCGTAATGTGTTGACTGTTGTTCGCCCGGCGGTTTCTGATCTATCAATTTTGGCCCTCTGTTGTTACCGCACTGTACATTTAAGCGATCTCATAACTCAGGCTGTATGGGAGTAAATGTGATTGGCTAGGAACCAGATTTCGGGGGCATACAGTATGTATTTCCCTGTTTCTAAACTGTATCTCAAGTCGTGGACATCAGGAACACATGGACGAAGCATTGGTGCCCATCAACAGACCTAGTCTAATTTTCGTGACACTCTCTGGGAGCCATATTGCATTGGGTAGCTTGCGTTGATTCAAAGTTACCACTCAACAGGATGAGACTTCAGTAACACCATTCACTGAGATGCACATAAATCTCCTCAATCCTCTGAGTTTAGCTACAGTCATGACAAGACAGCGAATATCGCATCTTCACACAAACCAGTGCTTTGACCCTGACCCTGCCAACATCCCTGCAACAGCCCGTCTGCTGCAAGCCACGTCTTCTTTCCGTCTGAGATAGCCAATTATAAGCTCAAACGTGACTGTGTAAACCAAAATTCACCGTCTTCAATTGCAAGCCACACGCATTCAATGGTTATGCCAAGGCCGTTTTGCTCGTGGAATTACATTCTTCAACTGTTACCGAAACCAGTGAGCAAGCCACAAAGTGTCCGTTCCACCAATGAATTCATTCGCTTTTGCCAAGAACCTGTGATATCTGTTAATAGTGAACCAAATGCTGTTTTTGGGTGTTTCCCAAGCTTCTACACATGTTCCGTGCAGGGAACTAAACAGACCAGGGGACGGCATCTGACGTAAGGGTTCTCTGTGCCCCATGAGCATGGACTAGTGATTCCCTCCCTTAAGGTTCTTCCATCCTTTCTAGAAACTTTCCCTTTCCAGAAACCGTTGCACTTAGACATCAGTCTACTCATCTGCCCTCTCTCTTCTTGTCTTCCTCTAGCCATTGACACGGAGTCTTTACCCTTTACTTCCGTCCAAGATCAAGTTCTTCGTTCACTACCCCTTCCCTCGCACTCCCTCTCCTGCTTCCCGCGATGGCAGTCCTTCGCTCTATCCCTGGCTTGAACATCTCCATTATTGTGGATGGTAAGCCTGCCACAGAGCACATACCCTTGCCCGAGTATTTCCCTCCCCTCATTGACGCTACTGGACACCAAGGCATTGAGCACAATAAATGCCACTTTAAGTCCGAAGCTGGCAAACCTTATGCCATTCGCATCAGGATCTCATCTGACTTCACGTTCTTCTGCGGCGAAGACACCATCATGATCTCCATCTATATTGATGGCAAGCCTTTTGACAATGTAATCATTCCAAAGAGGTACATTGTTAGCGCAACACTTGATGGCAAAGAGTACGATGAGGTTATCTCTTACTGCCATCGCGAGCTTTCGGATGGTTCGTCCGAGTGTTACAAGCCATTCTTTCGAGACATTAGACACCCTGGGAAGTCTACCACGACACTCATGTATCACCTGCCTAACATGAACGTAGCGTATCAGGCGGACGATGACTCTGGTATCAGTGATGCCGAGAGTATCATGGCCTTAGGGAGCATCCAAGTCGCTATCGAGGTTGCGAGGGAAACCGGCCCTGGCGTGATGCGCAACGATCAGTTCAGCGACGACAAGAGAAATGAGACTCTCGTCATTGACAACGAGGCACTTCAAAGTTATGGCTCCGGCCAAATCCATGCAACCACGTATGTATCTTCTTAGAGTTTCACGAACTTGACTAACATGCTGTAGGTACACCAGAAAAGATAAAACTCTCGACATGGGTTACATTGCTGTTGATAGTGAGGCGCACATCGGAAACTTCTTCTTCTACTATCAAGCTCCTCGTAAGTTACCCGAGCTCTCCATTTAATGGCCTTACTGACTCTTACAGCTGCTTATAGGGCTGAGTTCAACTTGCAGTCTAAATTCGAAGACCGTTGGGCCAATGCAATGGTTCGTTGATCTGGGAAGTCAACGTGAATGTGAAAAGTGTCATCGATTGTAGGTGTTGGGCTTACTGTTAGAGTAGTGGATCTCCTTGGCTAAGCTGGGTAACTGTTTTTCTTGTTGTATTTCCTTTTTCTTTCGTCGTGTCTTGTCTCGGAAATTGTCTTGTTACTTTATAGAATAGATCTCATAATATGTAATAGAGGTTGGGTTGGTTATAAGTCTTATGAGTGCGACGATGTAAGTAATACTTGTAATTCTGACTACACACGTCTGCAGTGGCATTTCATGAAAGACTTAAGAAATGTCTAGTTGATCTCAAAACTGGTAATCTAAAGCATATTTCTGAACAATCCAAGTGCTTAGTCTTTGTGTAACTGTACCTCCATGCTTCCCCATCCATAACGCCTGAAAATGCCATAAACCTCCTATCACCAAGTATCATCAACAAACCAACTTGACTCCATGGCCTTGGGCGAAAGGAATGGCATCGGGTCAATAGCCTTCGGAGCCTTCGTCTCCTCCACCTCAATGATGGCCTCCAGTTTCTCATATCTTCCCAAAAGCTCCTTACACATTCCCATCCTCTCACTCCATAGGTACCGATCATGTGTCGACGCTGTCATCTCGGCGCCCATCATCATCGGTATCGTGATAGGAGCAGCCAAGCCACCGGTCAACAGTGTCAAGACGGCTGCACCAGCACCCAAGCGCGTCCGGTTGAGTTCTTTGTTCCGACTGGCCTTTTCGACTCGCAGGTTGGAGAACTGGTCGAAGAGTTTCTTGCATGTGTCCACTGAGGACGTGCCGACGAGGAGGAATGCGAAAATGATGGCAAAGTCAATATCGCTCCAGTAAATATTGATATCGTCCCATCCTTCACAAAGGGACTCGAAGCCTGTATTCAGGTGGTCAGGAATATTCTCAGGCCACGTAGAGGGGTTAACAACTTACATTTGTTGACCTTGTCAATGCTGTTGTGCTTTTCCACGTGTCCAATGAATTGTACTTTAGAGATACTTCGAATCCGATCTTCGTCCCATTGTTCTCCTTGACATGCAGGTTGTCCTGGCTGGTGATTCCAGTATAGCCCTGTTGTGAACTTTTCCAGGATTGTCTTGCGGGAGTACCATATGCTCCTGGGGACCAAACAAAGTGTCATTTGAATCTGGAAAGTAGACGATGGAAGAATGGCCGGAAGAGACGTTGTCCGCGTATGGTCCCAGGTGATTACTTCACCAATTTCTACAATGGTGTTGGTGCCGAAATCGATACCAGCGTCGTCGTTGATTAGCGGCGTTGTGACTAAGACCGCCACCCATTCATCTGGTTTCGGCACAGGCTTTGCTTTCTTCTCCTCCTGAACTGGGGACTCGACTCCAGGTTGATCTAGTAACATATGTTAAACTCGGACTCTGCTTCGATGCTCAACCGACTCACCGCCACTAATCTGCGCCAAGGCCCAATCCACCACCATCATAACCACAGCCCTCACCTCCGAAGACAAATGCCGGAACTTGGTCCTCGCAACTGCCAACTGCTTATTCCCCAAACTTCGCATCTTGTCAAACGGAGGTGTGATCTGGGGAAAGTCAATGGGAACAAAATACTTGACCATGGCCGGCGCATTGTCCCATTTGTCATTCAGCATGATGACCAGATCGAAGCCTTTGGCCGTGAGCCAAGCTAGAAGAGGAATTACGGCGAGATTTCTATAGAATTGTAGCCATTCTGGACATAGAACGAAGAGGGTTGATGCGACGGAGACGACGACGACGAGTTGTTGTTTTACAACAGCGAGATCGTGCCGCCGTTGGGGGAGCGGCCGGGGCGAACTGTCCATGCTCGCAGACTGTGAGGAATGAATTTGCGATATGTTGGAAGAATTATGTTGAGGAAGAAGTAAAAGGAGATGATTTTGAGGTTGATGCCCGTTGGCATCTCGGGTATCAAGTTCAAGCCCCCCACTATCACCACATGGCGCACTTGGCCTCCAATCATTATCGTCCCCACATCCACTTTCATGCACTCATACGTGTCTGAGGACAACAAGCGAGAACCACGAAGAAGCGGTCAGTTCGTCACCACTCGCGTTCTTGACAATCGCCAGACGCGACAGCACTTTTCTTGTCGCGTTTTGGAATCAGTGCAGTAACAGAGGCCAGAGAAATCAAGTATACATTTGTCAATTTCATTCACTACTATTAACTATGCCTATTTATTTCTTCTGGGATAACGGGATTCCATCACATTGAGTTGTTGCATTCCGGGCATCCTCATTTTGGTGAGCTGTAATGTTTTCAACGCGCGTTGGCATATCATATCGTGCGACACCCACCGAGGCCAATCTGGGATAAACATCTCAGAGATTCGCGCTTCTTCAATCGAGATCGTGAACATGTCCAAGGTTGCTCTATTAAGTCTGTATATAGTAACTTGCCTTAATATAAGACACGGAAGAGCACTATATAAGAGCTAGGAATAAATATACCTTACGACGAGTCAATAAGCACTAACTATTCAACGTTTGTAACAATATACAGAATAGATCTTGTCAGCACACGATAGTTTAGGATAAGCCTGCTTCTACACCTGCTTCCTCTTAACCTTACTAGTGCTAGACTATGACCTTTCCTAGCGAGATGTCTCGACCAGGAGGGAATTCTAAATCGAGCAAGGCTATAAACTTTATTAAGTAGGCTTGACTGCTTCACGGCTTAATTGAGGGGCAAGAGGCTCTAATTATTGCATAGTGATCTTATTAGTTGGCAGGGTAAGACCAGAAACAATACTGGATTAATTCATCTTTATCAATAAGAATACCACCAAGTTCAACCTGACTACCCTGTACCAACCCCCCGAATCATTATATCAAAAAACCAACAGTCACTAAAAAGTCTGCATAAACCATAGTAAGACTGGATGAGATCTATTCAGTAGTAGAGTAAATATCATAAGCATGACTGTTGCTCAATGAGCGTACATTACCCAGACACTGGGCAATACCAACTTGTAAATGGGTTTCAACAAGACGTCAACAAAAGGTTACAGAAAGACATAACTCTCCGTTTGCCACTTTATGCCCTCTAATTAGCCCTCTTTAAAGGAAAGACAACAACGTTCCTTGTGAAGCCTCTGAAGTACTTGAATGCTGCCTTTTTATAATAAGGTATCTAAATGGAAGAGAATAAAACAGGAGGATGGTGTAGAACTTTCCAGGCAACAGACTGGTTCTTTATCCATAAGTCAAGGCCCAGATCTAGTATTGAACCATTGTGTCAAGGCTAGAGCTTCGTTTGTGCTCATGAACTTATCGTAGCCTTTCTCAGCTGTAAGAGTCTAACAAAGACGTTGCTGGCTTAATTGCTACATTACCCCGATTTGGTGATGAATAGGGAGTGCTAATCTACAGCCTTACGGGTGCTGCGGAGAGGCTGAGCTGAGGGGTAAGGGCTAACCTGTTCAGGTTAGAAAAAGTCTAATCGCGCTGTAGGGCTTAGTAAGTTTTAAGCTTTCGTGCCTGCAGTAGACTGTCTTGGAGGCAATGTATCTTTTTTTCTGGATAAATACATGGACCAACCTCAATCAGGTAGCTTAAGCGAGCATTATGCACGGTATTGCATTAAGCGATTCTTCCAATACATCGCTCCATGACAACAGTGAACCCCAGTAAATCGCTGGTGCGATATACATTATGGCAATGTCCCAAAGGTAAGTAAATGCCGCTCTCTTGTCACGAAGTGAATTGACTCAATTTCATGGGAACAACACTCTTATAGTGTAAGATAAGCTCAATGTGTACTCCTTCAGAGGAAGTCTTGCGCCTTCGTACGTTGTTTTTACTGGCTTTTAAATACAATAACTTGCCTCTTGATCGTTTGAACCAGATGCAAAATTACGCCTTTAACTGTAAGACTTGTCTAGCCTGTGTGGACCATTTGTGCCATTCCTGCACAATGTTGACTTAACTTACCCTGTAGCAACTGACTAGGATCTTGCCGCATCACTGTTACATACCTTGACATAACTTTTAATCATCTAACAACAGGAACACACCTTTATGGATTGCTTGGATACGCTGGACATCATTAGTGACAGAAGTAATGAGCCTGCTATGACAGGCACGACGATTTTCTAACATTAGACTGATCTACCTGCCATTACATTATTACGCAAGGCAAAAGTCTACTTTGAGATAAAAGCACTGGTTACTAGATAGAACTGCTCTAACACCTTTTGTCTATCTGATATTTCTCATCCCTTCACCGACACAGTCAAAAAATCCACCATCAGGACTCCGTAGTGAACAAACTCACAAAATTGAGCAGCGTCTGTGGACCTTTCTGGCGCTCATTCAAGTAGCCGATTGGTCAGTATGCAGAATGAGATCCTGCAATTGGTCAAATGAGCGTAGCATGAATCCACAAGTCTTCCTCAATTTTGTGAATTTGTTTGGTCCTCCTGATCACTAATGCATAACATATTAATCACTTCCTAGTCAGATTATATCCACCCTCTACGTCTGTGAAATTACCCAAGGTAGCATTCTGGCTATTACGGAAGCTTGTTGCTCACCTCGAAAAAGACCGGTATTTATTTCCCCCAGAACCACTTCCAAAGCCCCTTCTCATTGGCAGCCCTGTCATGACGCCACTTCTCAATAATAGGCTGTCGCCAGTTCGAAAGCCACTCTTCCATGATATTATCATAGGGATGCCTGTCCGCCATCAATGTCCTCCACTGGACGCGGCTAGATCGTAAGCGTACTGCATCATACCGCCATTCAAGAGGATATTCCTCGTTTGTTTTCTCAGAAGCTGAGAGTGGGCAGAGGGTGAAATAGTAGAGGTCGTATTCGGTCCAGATAGCGCCGGTGTCGTCTGGGTTGTCTTGGCGGAACCGCTGGAGCTGTCGGCCTAGGAGATAGGGATCTGTGGTGCAATCCATGATGGTGTCGGATGGTAAGTTGGAAGGTTGAGAATTGGTTGGGGACTGATATTTCCGATCTTTATCGCTCCCGGCGTAAGTCTTGTTATTGTTAAGTCTGTTCATGAAATACGGATGCATGTTTCTTTGTCTCTCATCAATTGTTCTGTGACAGTGCATTGAAAGACAGACGATGGATTTGAGGTTTGTGTTCGTTCGTGGATCAGCAAAGGACATTAAGCCAGCTGTTTCAGCCAGACATTGTCAGAAAGATGAAAAGACCATGGCATGTTAGCAACTTTGATCGCAGACTCCACCCTTTCAACTACCCACATGTACATCGTACACATTACAAGGCCGCGGTATCCAAAAACGATCGAAATCAAGTTGCATTGTTGTATTTACCCCACGTAACCACTCAAGGCTTTAACATTCTCTCTGCCTGCAAGCGATCTTGCTCAGATAATTGTAAAATTGTGTAATCCAGTTTCGGTGCTGTTTGTTCTTCAGTCTTTATCTTCCCGTTTTTCTCATAGAATTCATCCATAACCTGTTTATAGTAATATCCTTTTTCCTTTACTAGGCTATGTCTTTGAAACCAGTTCGGTTCTGCTTGCTTGGGCTCTTCGTTGCTATCTTTCTTGTCGTCTTTCTTCTCAAGTATGCTTGCCAAGCCTGTCACTAGAACGGCGTAGAGGGTGCCGCCGACGAGGATGCCGCCCAGGGTTTCACCAGCTTTTGGTGTTTTTGGTGCTTTTGGTGGCATGATGGGTATTTGGAGGGGCCTCTTGGTTTAGTGGTTTTCAGTGGTCGGAACCAGAGATTTTGGATGGTTCGTGATGAAGAGCAGAGTAAATGTCTTATTGAGACACGCTCGGACTATTGTGCGTGATGGCGATGTTGGTATTGATGTGACCGATGTGACGATGTGACTGATCAAGTGAATGAATTGGTGGTGGGGTTTGAGCAAAGCAATTCTGAGACTCGCATGAGGGAAAAGCTTGTCACTGGCTTAAAGGAACGGATCAACTACGCTTCCGATAAGTCGCATGACGTGGGCATAGAAATGTACGCGAAGTAAGCGCTAGGTGACAGTCGAAAATAATAGAGCAGGCCAGCATTTGCAGTAGGTGGAGCTAATCCAGCTTATTTTATCAAGAAATCCGACCCTAACAGATATTTCTGTCCGCGTCGACCAGACAAAAGGTGGGGGGAGGGGGGCTGACTTGGGTACCATGCGCGTAATTGACTCACCCTGGAGCGAATTGAATGTCGCATTTTACAACTAACCTCGACATGGAAACTGCTTGCACAAGGCGACTGATCAACAATCACGGAGGTCTTATTTTATAAGAAAATAGCACAGATTCTTTTATTCTGCATATGTTTTATATCATCTTCTATCAGGTGAGTCAGAATACCAACCAATCGTGCGAGATCTAATCGTGCGAGATCTAAGATCTTGCACCAGCTACTTAACGACTTGCAATGGGGCAATGGGCACGGGTAGCTCGCATATTTCCCTTGAGACAGTTAGCTCTAGTCTTTCCAGCTCTCTGATTGGAGAAAGGAATGCATGTGTTGCATAAATATGGATATCAATCTTTTCATGTTGACCGGAGCGACATAGAGATAGCTTCATGCACTTGGAAGTTAACCCGAACAACAAGGAATACCATGCACTATTGGACTAACTGGGATTATCGACACTTCAATTTTTGTTGTCAAATCACTACGTACATCACCATTCTCGATACTAGGTATACAAAACGAACATTTTTCTCACAAATCAAGTCCCTTAGCCACTCAACTTCTTGACAACAAAAGTGGTTCCAAGGTTCTGAGTCGCCGCATCATTCGGATACTGAAGGTGCTGAGCGTTGATACCATACCCATGTGTCGTATCGCACACTCCATCACCCTAATCACATTAGTCACCTATCCAAAGTCCCGGATCCGATATGAACTTACAAAGATGCAAACATCAAGCGTGCGAGAGATCCAGTTCTGGGGAATACTTCCTCCCGCCAACACCCCAAGCCCATTAACATTCCTCGTCGTCGTCCCCCCATTGTTATCAACATTACATGCCAACCCGCTCCTATGCAACGGATCACCAATCAGAAACACCCCCTTTACAGCATCCCCAGCACTCCCCGTCAACTGCGACAGCGCATTCACCGTCGCCGCAGCGCCCTGGGAGTAGCCCTCCAAGATGAAGCATTCACTAGGGCTGGACGCCAACACGCTGTTCACCTCGCGGATGATGTCCTGTGTGCCCTGCGCCGAGTTCTGGTCGTAGCCAGCGGGGTATACGGTGTTGTAGATCTTGCCGCCGGGGACTTGGGATGTGATTTGGGAGTTCATGGTGCGGAAGCCAGCGGAGGGGCCTTGCATTTCGCCGGTGCCGCGGGTGTTGATTATGGTGTAGGATGTGCACTTTGTAGCTCTTGGGTTGGGAGCGGCGGCTGCACAGCCTGTGAGGGCGAGGAAGGTCATGAATTGGGAAAGCATGGTGAAGACTTGGCTTGATTGTTATTGAAGGTATGTGATGAATGCTGGGCAGGATTGGAACTGAAGGCTTTGCAGTCCGGATACTTATACTAAGTTCTCTTTGGTGATTTAAGCTCTCCGCCACAAGTCTCAAGTGAAAAAGCACTATCATCTATGACCACTACTATCATCCACCATCTCAAACAACTCCCTCGCAAGAATCCCCCAAGTTGTATTAGTCTCATTGCCTCCCTTTGTCTAGAGCACTTCTTCGGCACACTGATCCGACCACACGTGGCTGATCCCTCTCGGCACATCATCTCGTTTTGTCCCATTTCAATGCCGCGATGACTCCATATTTTCCCCTTTCTACAGTGGGGGCCAATTGTATTGGCTTAGCTACGGGACCGTGGTGTCGGGACTGACTCGTGTTTCAACTGACTCGCGACGTCTAACCGAAAACTGCTCTCACTAGCCGGAAACGGTGTCGATCATGGCTGTCTATGGGGGTTTGTTCCGGAATCGTCGGTGTCAGGCTCACCGGACGTAAAGTCAAAGCGCACCCCATAAAATGCTTAGCCCCGTGTTTTAGGTCGATTACCGTGTCGACTAGCTCGGCCCGACGATTCATGCTCCAATAGTCTCGAATACGGCATCTTCGAGATGAGGTCGTTTGAGTTACGTTTGTTATCTTTGCGCTGGGGATGGAGCTCTCTGACATGTGCACACGGCAGATTATTTACCTATCACCCCTACTAATCCCCCTGATATACGTTATCGCTGGCTCCGTCTCTGACCAAGAGTACCACGATTGGCGAAAGATAAGCACTGCCTCCTCCCGCGAACCAGGAGAATAAATGCTCGGCACATCATAAGCATACAGGTTCGGGTTCTCAATGCCCGGCCAGATATGTTTGTTGTCTTCTTTAACCATCTTGTACAACTGCAGTACCTGACGTTTCAGCTCAGCAATCAAGTTCTTGTAGTCTTCTCGCGCAACGACATCCGCTTGCTGTTGAAGGATGTCGCTCATAGCCTCCTCCTGCAAATAATCATATCTTTTTTCCCCCGTTGCGTTAGGTTTCTTCCGTAAAAACCCCTGCAGCGATTCCAGATCCTTCATCAGACGGATCTTGATAAGCGTCAGGGCCATTTTGAAGGAAACGTCGTAGTATAAAGGTGTCTCGATAACAGCCTCAAATGCATCTTCTCCCTCTAGATTAAGGTACGGCAAGCTCATGTCGCGCCAGTCACATGTGTAGCCGCCTTTGATCGCACACCACTTGACGAAATCGTAGGCTTCTTGATCCCTTCCGAGCCAGAGATACAGCGCAGGAACTTGTGAGCGGACGCCAAGGTTGTCGCCACGGCAGAGCTGTAGCATCTCAAGAGATTCTTGGAGGGCAATCTCGACGGCTTCTCCGGTGCGGACGTTTAGAATAGCACTGATGTAGTCGTGACGAGCTTGCATGTAGGGACGAGTACTCTTGAAGAACCAAAAAAGGCCCATAATATTGTCGAAAGGGTTGCCATCGGTGTCATCGCCGGGATTGGCACGTAAGTTGGCCTCTTTTGTGTCTCTCAATGCTTGCTCTTTCGTACTGTTACTCCGTACAATCGTAGCGATGCAGGGAGAGCCCGAGTGGAGTTACTCCTTTTGCTATGACGAAAGAGGCTGTACCTGGAATATCCTTTTCCCGAAGCCGACCCCGCAGTGTCCGTTGACAGCTTGAGATTTAAGACAGTCGTTTTCAACGGTGACTAGAATTTAGACAGCCTGGTTAATAAAACTCAAATACACTTTAATCGATACTTAGAACTATTTTAAGCTGCCAAAGCTAACTCAGATTCTTTTCATATTACACAATATCACAGCCTAACAAGAGGTCTTAATGAGTGCCGGATTGCAAGCAATTGCCTAAGTGTTCTCAAGACTCTTCTCTCAACATTAGGCTTGCACTTCCGAGCTCTTCGTAATAAAACACGCATTCTTAACGGAGGTGATCTTGGCCATGCTCAGGCCGCGCTTACTGTGCCTCATCAACAATCCAGTTCAAAACGCGGGGTAATGTTAGTAGAGCGGCATATACGACTAGGGTTCTATGCATACCCTACCGTATTAAGACATCAGCAGATCACGGAACTGCCCATTCTGGGGTAACAAACCAGGAACACTGTTGCAATGGGCGAGTTCCCCGCGTAAAGTGCCATCCTGGGCAGTGGACCTGCCTGAAGGGAGCTACAGCCCATCATATGATGATGTCGATCGCCAACTCGAGGTTTAGTGAATGCAACCTTACGCGGGGATTTAGCTTTTGCTCGGCGCTCGAACGAGACTTTCACATGGAACTCGCTTATCGGGGCGCAATTAACTCTATGTCTTTGGTTCTTTGGAATAAGCTTAAATACAATAGGCTTGCTTGTAGACTATTGAAGATAGTTGCCACTTGAACTTTATCGCTAGTGGTTCATCAAATCTCTCATCACCATGGTAGTTCTTCCATGCTTGGCCGCGTTGACATTGGCTTTCGGGGCCAATGCTCTCACGTACAACACTTTCGACGGCCCCGGTTTCCCAGCCTGTCAGAACGTTTCGGCCGTTCATGACGCCACGAGTGTCAAGGACATCCAAAACACCGTTCAAAATGCCATCAAGGCAGGACAGAGAGTTCGCGCCTCGGGAAAAGCACATATGTGGTATGACACAATGTGTTCCGATGACCCAAACACTGTCATCATTCGTACAGAGCAGGTCAACAAGATCTACGATCTAGACCTCGACGGTGGCACTGTGATGATCGAAGCTGGTGTGACATTCTTGCAGCTCGCAGATTACTTGCACCAACGCGGTGCGTCTGCGGGATATACTCTTGTCAATTGGAACATCACTCTCGCCGGCTGTGTAGCCATGGGCGCGCACAGATCCTCTATTCGGGAGGATTCTATGGTTGCGGCTGGTGTTTTGGCTCTGGATATCATCGATGGCAACGGCGAGTTGAGACACTTGGAACGTGATGATAGTGATGAGTGGCTTGCTGCCTCGACATCTCTTGGTCTCCTTGGTGTCATTGTGAGAATGAAGTTCAAGATCTATCCCGATTTCAAGGTCTACGCTGATCAGAAGACGCTCGACGAGGCTGATGTTCTTGACGGGGATATCTATGGTATGATTTCGCCTTATGCCACAGCGAACCTTTGGGTGAGTAGTCACCTATACCTCTTGACTGGAGCTAAATGATTGTAGTGGTGGCCTCACAAGAAGAAATTCCACTGGCGGTATTATGACGTCATTCCAACCGACAAGAGCGATCAAGAGGGTTTCCAGAATACTTTCTCAATCACCCAGCTCGAAGCCGGCGCCATTACAGCTCTTTGGAACACCGGAAAAGGCGTCGCGCTCTCAAACCTCCTCGCCGAAGAGATCCTCTTCGGACAATGGGAAAACCCCAATTTTCGAGAAAAGACGACCAACGAGCCCATCACCAAATGGCCCGTCTATGGCTGGAACTACGACGTTCTCATCGGTGGTCTGTATCCCGACCAAAAACCAGTTTGGGAATATGGTATCCACGGTTATACCCTTGAACTTGCGTTCCCCGTGACTCAAGCCAATGCAATGCTCAAGCGAGTTCGTCAACTGTTTGATAATGAGGCCAAGAAGCTCAAGTTTATGGCATCGACTTATAGAAGCGGCATCAACATCAAGTTCGGCAGACCGTATTTCGATCTCCTCGGCCAGGTTACCTACGGGACCTCCGATGGCGCTGATTGGGATAAAGGTGCCATTATGTTAGACTTCCCATCTTACAAACCAAGTATCGGTGATGGATTGCGATACAATGAACCATTTTGTAAGTCGGCTCCATGGATCAGTAGGGAGGTCCAGCTGACATATTGATAGATCACAAACTTGCGGAAACACTCATTGACGAATTCCCATGTCGTCCGCATTGGACCAAGAATACAAGAGAGGTATTTGAGCGCTCTGCCAAGAATCTCGATCCTGATGTAAGTTTGGTTTTAGACGGTTGAGACTAGGGTGCTGATATTTGCTTGTAGCATATTGCTCGTTTTAAGGTGGTGCGAGAGAAGTTTGACCCAGATGGTGTCTTTCGAAGTGTTGTTGGCGAGGCGATTGGTGTATATTGATGAACTGCGGCTTGGATAAATGCTTCCTCGTGTCTGGAGCTTAAGCTTTAATTCTTTTTAGTACCTATTTATGCGTCCAATTCGGATGCAAATACTGGAATTGGGGTTGTACTCCTTGCCACCGTCTTATTATAGCTTGATGTAGCAACAAAGCAATTCTTTTGCTCACTCCCATGACTATATCGCAGGCACTACACCTCTAGCTTCAAGTTTCGTCGATACGCTCGGGGATATTGAGTTAGACCTTATAGTGTGTATATAGCTTGCAGGTACGAGGAAACGTTCTATTGCATTTTTGAAACAGCCTGAATGCCCTTTAACTCAGGTAAAGGAAATTGGGGACGCATCAATTTCGCATGTGCTCACAGTTTCTTACTAGCTATTATTAGTTAAGAGTATTGTTACTCGGCATTATATATGTTTAGCGATTTGTAATTACGGAGTAGGTAATGTCATAATAATGATAATCCTATTGCTATCCGCTGTTCTAAGTGCATCGCGCATTACTGTGCGTTTTGTTTGACCAATGATATTGGTTGCTTTCACAGCAGACCCACTTTCCTCGTCGTGGAAAAATGCATGTGTAGCCGGCTCACCTAGGTGTACTAGATACGGTCAGGCAACAGGTTCACGTCAACATCACAATGTCATGTAACTTATCGTAGTAATAACTTCAAGAATTCAAGGGAATGCGAAGGTTTAAGAGACAATCATCGTTTCTGTAGGCTATAGAGCTTTCTAAATACAAGGCGTGCACTATCGCTGCACAGAGAAATTCCAAAGCAGTATATCCTATTCCCGTAGGTTGGGGTCTCTCATCTTTTGGTATCGAAAAGTCAAACGCCATAATCTAGTTTAATACCGCCCACATGCCGCTTCGGACTGGTAGGTCTCGTAGGTGATTCCCTCCTTGGAGTTGATGTAGACCACCTTGGGGGGAGGGACGCCGTTGAAGGAAGTCGAGTAGTCAGGTCCATAGGCAGCAGGACCATATACCCAGACGAGATGATCCGGAGCAAGAACATCGGGAAGATCCACAGTCTTCTCCTTGCCGTTGGCGTCCTTTCCAAGGATGATATCGGAGCTGTCACAGCTGGCACCATACAGAACACAAGGCTTGGACTTCTCAGAAGGAGCAGAGGTGTGCCACTCGAATGAAATCTTGTTGGCCTCGTTCAATCCGTGGAGAGTGCCGACGGAGAGAAAGACGCGCGAGACGGAAGCACCGGCGGTGTGCTTGGAGACGTTGATGACATGGGTCTGAAGCCATCCAGCTTTGGAGATGAAAGCGCGGCCGGGTTCAGTCATCATGATCAGCTTGACAGGCCAGTCCGTAAAAACGAAAGAGAAGGTTTCGATGGTGGGTTTGTTGTAGTCGGCGAACGAGGGGGCAGTCTTGGTCGAGATACCAGCCCATCCTCCACCAATGTTGGCGAGAGTCATGGTAATGCCGAGTTCGGTCTTGACACGGTCAAAGACACCACGGAAGAGCTGCGCAAACTGGACGAAAGCGTCGGTAGAGAGGTTCTGGGTACCAGGATGGCCAGAGAGACCAATGAAGGTGAGGCCATGCGCCTGAGCTTCTTCGATGATAGTGAAGGCCATTTCGGGATCGACACCGAACTTGGCAGAAAATGGCTTGTCGGAACCCTTTCCAGAACAGACAAGACGACAAAAAGGCTTAATCTCAGCGAGAATAGCGGCCAAATCACAACCCTTACGCTTAGCAACACGACTAGCTGCCTCGAGCATACGATGGACCTGCGAGGTGCTATCAACAGCAAAATACTGAATACCAACTTCAATACCCCACTCAAGCTCATTGGTAGGAAGGTTACAGTTCCCAAGTGAGATACGAGCGGGATTGACACCGCGGTCGATAAGGGGCTTGGCTTCGCCCTTGGAGGCACAGTCGAAACCACATCGGAGCTGGTCGTACACGTCAGTGACGGGCTCAGCGGCGCAGGCCTTGACGGCACCGAAGTGGACGACGTCGATGTTGGCGGCGGAAGGCATGGAGGCCATGAAGTCGCGGACTGTGTCTTTGACGGTTGCAACGTCGATGACGAAGAGGGGCTTTTCGCGGTCTTCGAGGGGGAGGGCGTTGTGCTGCTTGAAGGTATCTTGGATGCCGGGGGACATCTTGGATGGGTAGATGATGGGTGTGGAGGGAGCCATGATGGGCGGACAGATGGGATGAAACGGAAACTGATCTTTGGTGAAGAGTATTGCAGGGACGTTCTCGATGGTAAAAGTCGGATGGTGTTTCTCGGATGGAGGTTGACGAGATGCTTGAGTCGAAGACTTTCTGTCCTGGATCAAAACATTATATATGGGAGCAGAGTGTCTGACCATTCTCCTCTTTATCGCACTGGCAGTTTCTTTTGTTCCAGTGGCACTTCATCTTGCCCATTGTTTCTGACTCAAAGGGTGTACCTGAATGCGATCTGGCAGTGCCATTGCAGTCTTGTTCGGCCCGCGACGCCTTGACCTCCGTTCATACGTTCAAAGCCTGTTCTCAGCTCAGCCGTTATTAGTTCTTTTGTTCTGACAATGAACAGCTGCTCACAGTCAATTCCCCGGTTCTGTAAGAGGACATGGAACATGTTCATATACCTGGCAAGAAATACGAAGATTATAAGTATCAAAGAAATACCAAAAGCTTGGTAACAGCCCTTACGCACAACTGCAACTCAGCCTTGTAGTAAGTGCTCAAAGAAAAGACCTGCATCTCACAATTGATACTCTTGTGCTTAGAGCCCGCTGCGATGGAGCTACCTAGAAGCCTCGACGTCTACAGAGACGACAATCTCATCATCCAGGATCATGACGGCATTTTTGCAGTCCCACGTCCTCTTCCATCTCTGCCTACAGACACACTCGTCAAGTGCATTTTCGACGCCTACAGGAATAGTGTCAAGGTACGCCTGATGGCTCTCACAGACATCACTCCTTCTCTCTGCGCAGTTGCTCCGATCGAGAAAGTCCACGCTGGCATGGTCGCCATGGTGGTTACTTCGGAAGTGGAATACTACAAATTGCTGAGGAGCAACCCTTCAGACGGCGAGCCGCGATCAGCTTCTTTGTCAATCTTTTCGATGTACAAGGATTCATTCGACTTGATCGAGAACGCTGGGACTGTTATTCTGGCCTGGAGGTTCTATGGAGTTGATGATTCCCCCTTCATGGACCATCAAGGTAAGGTGTTGCCTCTCAGAGCTAATACACACCCAGACCTATCTTATCCATCCCCGCAGTCTGCCCGATCTTCACAGGCTGAGAGTAACGATGCAGCTGAGATCAAGACTCTCAGACTTGAGCTAGGTCAGGCAAGAGCTGAGGCGCTGAACAACAGGATTCTCAAGGAGTACATGCAGGCGACGTGGTTGACAACCATTTACGAGTACGAAGATCAAGTAAGCGAGAGACGCACCGCCGAGCTGATCAAGAAGTGTATCGCAAAGAGATTTGAGCAGGCGGAGCAGAAACACGGGAAGCCACAGAAGATTGTTAGATTGGCTACGGAGAAGCATCTTGATAGTAAGGCGAAAGAAATGACGGAGGATAAGAATAAGGAAGCGACGAGACCGTTTACAAAGTATGACTATGAGGTTTTCCTTCGGACATTCTTCGCTGCTGTTAATGCGATTCAGAAGGATGAGGGGAAAGGGAACTAGTGGTTGGCTCATAGAACAGAGACGCGATGGGGAAGATCGTGAGGGCAATTTGCTGGCGGGCAACATCGTATATTTTGGTAGCTAGCTGGCCTATTATTAGAAATTGACAGTGTGGCTTACGAGAATGGAAATTAAATGTTGTTACTTGAGACTTAGTTTGTTCTATTGACGGCGAGGAGAGCGTTCGTGAAGCGTGACATTGCTGACAAATAAATCCATTGGGAAGAAAGATAAATTCTATTGGTTACTTTCTTCGACCCCAACTTATTCCTCTCCACTTCTCAACCACCCGGACTCTTCATCCCTCTACAACACAACAAGATGGATGTGGTTTCAGATGAGATAGTGCCGCCGCCCTGGAGCGTGCTTGAATTCACCTTGAGTAACAAGGGTACCGACACAGAGTTTGTGATAATGTGTAACTACCGCCAGTTTCATATTTCCGCCTCCGCAGACAGCTTCTCCCAGTCACCGGCCTTGAGAAATAAATATTTGTTCTTTTTAAAAGTTGCCGATAACTATGAGCTCGATGGGTACACCCTCGAAGACTTTTACGACTGGATTATCGAACCGCTTATCCCTGGATTTAGACAGCTACCAGAGATCACTTCAACCTTAACACTACAACACTTTCTCTTCCCTGAGACACAGAGATATGACATCCGAGGGGATGGAGAACAGCTAGTCGCTGTTCCGTCTAATGACAGCAGTGAGATTACCCCCATATTCGGCATCCAACTACCAGAAGAGTCTTGCGCGCCCTGGCCTTGCTACGATCCGAAGGACATTCAACTGCCTGAAAAGAGGAATACTCATGGGCCGCCATCATACAGACCATCGAGAGTTCTTCTGAGGGATGGAATAACTGCGTTTTTCAAGCCCATGAGACACGGGGACGAGAAATCATTCATCAATGAGCTTGATAAATACAAAAACATACGCGAGGCCCGCTTGCCCGAGGCACTTCGAATCTCACGCCCAATTGGCGTGATACGAGATAACACTGGTCGAGCTTTCGGCTTGCTCTTGACTTATATCGATTGCGGTCACAAGACTTTGCTCTGCGCGGCAAAATCGGATACGTCGAGGGAGCTCAGAGAAATATGGGCTCAGCAAGTCAACAACACGGTAGAGCAACTGCATGCTGCTGGTATTGTTTGGGGCGATGCGAAGCCCGATAATGTCCTTGTTGACCAAGAGAATAACGCATGGTTGATTGACTTTGGGGGAGGTTATACCAACGGTTGGCTGTCTAAGGAGCTATCGGGGACTGTGGAAGGAGATCTCCAGGGATTGAGGAAGATAAACGAGTTCTTGCTAAATGGAAGTCTGTGAGCCGCAGGTTGCGAGACCATGGTGTTGGTACAGCAGTTAGAATGGATTTATTACAGCAGACGATTAAGAAATGCTATACAAGATCGGGCACGGAGAGACGAGAAGAGCGGATAGGACGAGACTTAGGATGACTCACTTCATCCTATTTGTTTCGCTATTTGAGGTAAATCGCTCTTTCAATCAGTTGGCAACGATCGGAGTCGGATGGTTATGTTTCGCGAATGCGGGGTTCGAGACCAGCAATTGGTCAAGTAGTAACCCGTCAGCACTAACAGCAATACAACTCTGACAATCTCATCATGGATAACTGCTGCCTTGATACGCATCCGTAAACTCCGAAATCTCCATGGAATGATATAAACGTCATCTCCGTCTCGAAAAAGCCAAGGCGAGCCCCATAAGATTCGCACAAACCACGACACCATGCCGCCCACTGAACGCGGCTGGATCACCTTCTTCGTCGACCGTGTCTTCGGCTGGTGGTCCGGCTTACCCGGAGAAACAAGCAGCTACACAACAGAATTCATCCAAATCCCAATCAACGATGTAAAACTCGCTGCAAACCTCTACCAACCAACCACTCCCCCTCTTGGCACCATCCTCATCCGCACGTCTTACGGTATCGTACCGCTCATGGCTCTGGGAAACGCACGTATGTTTGCTTCACGGGGATATCAGGTCCTCCTCGCCGCCTGCAGAGGCACCGATCCCTCTGACGGCCAGGAAATCGTCCCTGCAGTTTATGAAGCACAAGATGGTCTTGCGACGGTTTCTTGGATGCGTGAACAGCCATGGTATACTGGATCTTTCGCTACGTATGGAGGATCGTACCTTGGACATACGCAGTGGGCTATTCTGACAGATCCACCGCCGGAGATGAAAGCTGCTGTTATTAGCACTGGCCCAGTCGACTTTGGTGCTTTTACCTGGGGCACTGGGGCGATGGAAACACATATGATCGCCTGGGCGGCTTTGATGACGGCTCCGAAGCGGGGGATAACTCCCGGCTTGCCGTATATCAGGAAATTGCCGAAAATCCTGCAGCCTGTTTATGATTCTCTGCCTTTGATGGATGGTATAAAGGAGCATTTGCAGAATAAGGAGCCGGCTTGGTTGGAGGAGTTGATCAGTCAACCAGATACATCGACTCCGTTTTGGTCACGGGCTGATCAGAGTGCTGCACTGGAAAAGGCCAAGATTCCAATCTTGCAGTCTACAGGCTGGAACGATAGCGTTCTGCCCATGGTTCTGAACCAGCACCGTGTTCTGGTGGAACAAGGAGCACCGGCTTTTCTGACCATTGGTCCATGGTCACATCTTGGCTCACAACAAGGTCCAACGTTGGTTGAAGCCTTACAGTTCTTTGATCACTATCTCGCAGGTCGTGGCACCGCTCCTAGAACATCCTCATGTCGAGTATTTCTTACAGGATTGAATGAATGGCGAGATTTGGCCAGCTGGCCACCGCTCCCTTCGTCCACGCAAACCTTCTACCTATCACCCCAAACCCTGAGCAAGGAACAACCTGGGCAGACATGGAACTCAAGCTTTACATTCAACCCCAGTTACGCAACTCCCCCTATCGGTATGCCCCGACCTTTCGATGATGTCCAACCTGCAAACTACAACGACACCGACCTCGCGAAACGCTCCGATGTTGCTGTCTTTGATACTCCACCACTCGAAAGTGATATAGAAGTCTGCGGCAAACCATTGATTGAACTTCATCATGCCACCGACAATCCACACGCGGATGTTCTAGTTCGACTTAGCGAAGTGGACAGCAGGGGAAAGTCTAGACGTATAAGTGATGTTTATAAACGCCTAGATCCTGCGAGAGGTCCTGAGCCGCTGAGTCTTGCGTTGGTGGACTGCGCGCATGTCTTCCGCAAGGGGAGCAAAATCCGTGTGGTCATTGCTGGTGGTGCACATCCAGCTTATTTGTGTAATCTGGGAACGGGAGAGAATCAGGCATATGGAGCGAGGACCGAACCGACAGTTCACACGATTTACCATTCTAAGGACGCTGTGTCGAGATTCACTCTCCCTGTCACGGCTTGAAAGTAGCCCTGGTCATGGTCTGGCTGGGAAACTACGGTGAGGACCAGCTCAAGCAGGCTATCCGTAAAGTGCTACAGATAGCTATGTCACCATGATTCTGTATTTGTATTTATTAGGCTTAAGCCATCAACATACTCTCCACAAGACACACCTTTGTATTAGCGCCAGAAATGTATCCTGGTGGCCCCCAACTAATCCTCCGACTATGGAGACTGAGTGGTCTTGCGTAGGTCATACTATGGCATCATGTGGTTCCTAGATATCCAAAAGATTAGCAGTTCATGTCCTCAAACGTTCTTGGGTCTTTGTGTAATGAATTTTAACACGACACAAGGAACAGTAATAGAGATCACACAAGCAGTAATGGTTTTGTTAACGCAGCATTCATAAACACAGGGCAAATTTATCACTTGAATTAGCATATGATTTACTCTTTTAGTTTTTAACTTTTTTTTGTATTTTGTTATTTTCTAGGTTAAGATATATTTCCTCCACAGCCGATGCCTCTTTTTTTGTTGCTTTCTTGTTGTCGGGTTTTGTGTTTTTCGTCTTTTTTTGCTGATCTCATTTTATCGTATCCACTTGTTGTTCATACCTGCATTCGTATCAGGTCTTCTCCGAATGTGCACCATCTTCTGATGCCTCTCGTGTTTGTTTCTTTTTTTTTGTCGGGTTTTGTAGTTTTCATTTGCTTTTGTCCTTTCTTTTCGTTTTCTTGTATCAACTCGTCATTCCTGCGTGCATTCCTATCGGGTCGTCGCCCAAGGCTCAGCAGTCTTTGGTTCTTGATACAGTGTCGCGGTCATATGCCGATAGCATACTAACCACCCGTATTCAGTTGAATGGTGGGTTAGGGACGGGGTAAGAGATGCCGCTTCGAATGGCATCGCAGTACACCGAGTACTCGTACTGGCAATCATCGCATTGCGTCCAATTCACGCGATAAGTCTCAGTCCGATACTCAGGGTATGGATGGTAATTTCTGCCACCAAGTCGTGCCGCAGTGCATTTCTTGTCCTCGACAGTGTTTCCGAGATACTTGCCGCAGCGTTTGCAGTAGAGATTGATGGTAATGATGGAGCACATAGCTGCGACAACAACAGAAGAGTGGTAGTAGTCAACGAAGTAGAAGGTAGTTCACAGAGAGTAATAGCAGGTAACAAAGAAAGGGGCTGTTGGTAGTAGATTAGTTCTTGGTTGCGAAGTAGGTGGGTTTTGGCGGAAGGGTAGAGTGTTGGTTGATGGGAAGGAAAGAAGAGAAAGAGGAAACCTGGAGGCTCGGAATCGCATATAAAGGAGGGATTTCGAGATACCACTGTCAACTGTAGATGGCCATACCACTGGCAGAGGAGACAGCGAGTGCGATCATGAGACGGTCAACAGAGGTTGCCAGCGCCATACGGCTGTGGACACCATGGAGAGGACCGAATGTTTGACATGAAAATTAGTAGAGTCAGAGCACCGGCCGTAACTGCGTGTACGGACAGACCTCGACAGCTGAGCTCAGCCTTTGGTTGTTGATGGGTGTAATGGTCGCTGTTGTCAGAGTCATCAATACGCACAATGCCCAGTCATTGAGCAGCGTTCGATAATGCTGTCCCACGTATCATGAAAGTCGCGGAAAGGTGGTTGAGCACGAAGTTCCAGGTCATCTCTGTAGGATGAGACTTGACATTAACTACTACAAAACTCCACCGATACTCTTCTCTTCTAGGTTCTCCACCTTGACCAAAGGTTGGTCGAGGTCACTATGAACAGTGGACTTGCTCCCAAGATATTGGTTTGAGGAATACTAGTTGTCTGGTTGTCAAACTCGCGGACACGGTTCCAGATTAAAGTCATGGGTCAGTGAAACGACTGACATATCGGTTCTTTGACCAGGTATGTGATATCATCCGTCGAAGTTCCGAGGCCCGACAAAGGTAAGTTTCCAGTCTTCAGTGATTCGCTTTTTTGATCCATCGTGCTTCGTGCCCTTAACATCGCACGTCAGAGTTTCCGACACTGAGTCGCACATAGCCATGTCACTTGCAGCCATCAGCAGCATGACTAGGCTGTCTGCAACCGAGCTTCCTCGTGTCGCTTCACTCTAATAACGAGAATATTGTGAGTGAACATCAGGTGAGTCAACGCTCCGAGCATCACATTCAAGCTGCAACCGAGTATATAAAGCTCGCTCACCCCCGCAATGTTACCCTCTCCACACAAACTCGACTACTCTCTCACATATCTCAAGCTTCTACGTCTTTAAACTCACAATATTTAAAACACACACGCTCTACAACATGTCTCAACCTCAACCTAAGCCCCGTCCCAAGCCCCGACCTCGACCTCCTCTTGCTCCCGATCGTTCTGATACCCAGCCGCAATCTTAACCGCGGCCCAATTCTAAACCTAGACCCCGACCTTTTACTTTGCTCAAGCCGCAGGCCAATTGGGTGCCCATGTAAGAGGCAGTATGAACACTGGACCAGAGTGGAGGACGGTGAGGAATGTCGTGATGCTTAGGGTGGTATATCAACAGGGAGGTAATATTGGAAACATCCCTAGCTAGGAAATAATAATGTCGCATCATTAAACACCAGAATTTCTCAAGTGTATGAAGCTGTGCTTAGTGAAGAAATGATTCAAGTTTAGAAAGGGATACCCCTTCCTATTTGTGAGGTACAACGAGGAAAAAGAAGTAGTAGTTCCACAAGGAAATTAGAAAGGGAATAAAGTGAATTTAAGTAGCCGTTTGCCTATCGACTTTGCTCAATCAACTCCTGTTAGGCTCATTTATTCCGTTGTCACGCCGCTGCTTGTTATTGCTCAGTGAGTCGCTTTGAAATTCATTGTCACCTTTCATTTCCATATAGCCGCCATAACCAACATATCTTCATCTATTATTTCTCCAAGGCTTTTATGTTGGTATAAGAGTACAGTTCTAACAATAATCTGTCTACCAGCAGCGTACTTGCCATACGTCCTGATTACTAGTTTACCATTTTCGGCTCTGAAATGTTACCTAGCGTGCCATTTCCAAGAGACTGCCGGTCTCGGGCGACTGCTCGCCGTCCTCACCATCATACATCTGCGCGTCTTGTCTCATGAGTCTCGGCACAGCTTCTCGGCTATTGCGCAGACGTCTTCGCTCTGAGGTCGAGGTACAGGGCACTATAGCACCTTGGCGAATCAGGCCAGGTCTCTTGGCTCGAAGCGGGCTTCTTTTGGAGTCACTTGACCCCTGTTGCTCGAGACCCATCTCGGCCAACTCAAGATTGAGACTTTGTTCCATGGCTGAAAGCACCTTGGCCTCGACGTCTCTTAGCTCCTGTCTTTCACGCTGCAAGTTCTTTTTCAGAGTCTCGGACATGAGCGCACTGTATGTTTCGATTAGTGCATCTTTTTCCGCCAGGATCTTTAACAGCCCCTCGTGATCCGCAGTCATTTCGTCCATCCGAGCTTCCAGATTCTGAACAAGGTCTTTGCTCTCCGAAAGACTTTCCTTCAACTGCTTACATTCCGCTTCGAGAGTTAGGCACTGCCTAATCCCTTGCCGGATCAGCTCGGAGCTCCTCTGAGACTCTCTCCTACCGATGTCCGCCATTTTGATCTGTGAAATCTTGGTGTTATTGGTGAGGCTGATGTGTTAGTATTGGTCTCTCAGTTGTATGTGCCCGAGTGAGATTCTGCTTCAGTGTCGGAAACGTTCTTACCTTTGGGGATTTGTGGTGGTTTGAATGTTGGCCAGAGTCAGCGGTATACTTATACCTTGGAACCTAGACAAGGCTGTTCTCAGAAACGACATGTATCGT
Organism: Fusarium mexicanum; assembly: GCA_013396015.1. Lineage (NCBI taxonomy): Eukaryota > Fungi > Ascomycota > Sordariomycetes > Hypocreales > Nectriaceae > Fusarium > Fusarium mexicanum. The sequence continues at coordinate 118,589 of JAAOAM010000024.1, read as the reverse complement.
GCTTCTGATACTCGCATCCCATGTTAGAGACCATGCACTCTGTCTCTGTTCAGAAAACTCACTGCGGACATATTAATTGTCTATTTAAGGGAAAGGTGTGTTCTTTTTTTTTAACTAACCATTGTTCACTGCGAATACCTGTTGGCAGCTTACAGTTCACCTAGGCTTGTTCCTCGTGTGTTCATTATTGTAAACAGTTATTCACCAAATCGCATAGACTAGCTGTTCATCGTTCTCTCACTACCGACTTTAAGAAGATGAATGTGAATAAGAAGAGGTATCAAAATAGATCATCGCCTGTATTTCAAGACCATACTGAGGAGACTGTGGCTAGAATATACAGGCTTGGCAGAGGCCTAGGTATAGCCTCCACATGCAATGTGTCAATGCACAAAGGGTAGCTTACTGTGAACAGCGACTGCTGTTTTCATAGTTTATGCGAAGATCCCTCTATGAATCGTGTATACATTGAAATCTTCGTTGATCCGACCGAGAAGTCATTAAGTGTGGCGCAAAGAATCTATTGGATGTCGCTGCAGGGGCCAGCGTGCAGGGGGACGGCTGGTTACTTTGCTGTGCAATATTTTAGTGGCGAGGATCGATAGGTCATTGATAGCGTAACAACTTCTGATACAAGACCTTTTATCTGATCGACTCTAAATGTTGGCTATGTCGTAGGCAACCTAGACACTCTCTGGACAGGAATACATAGCGAAGGTGAGGGGCCATCAACACAACAACGGACCTGGTTCTACCAACACCGAGCACAAAAAGCGTCACTCTAACCCGCTGGCATTGCCGCCAGAATTAACGAGTGTAAGTGGCGTTCAGCAGCTGAGTACTAGTGACTTCGCTTAGCCTTGGGAACGGCGCTAGTCCCTACCGTTTCCTGAGCTGAACGGCGCTACATGGGAATGACATGCTCTGAATAGGATGACAATATAACATGAAGTACTTGCTTGTATAGTTGTGAGTGAGCAGCTTGCGTTTCAATCCGGGATACCATGACAAGTCCCCGGTTAGGATACAGGCCGTCCATGAACTTTGCCTCATCTGCTATGTCGCACTGCGGAAGTGGGGCTAGTACTGTACTGCTCATTGGTTCATTAACCCAGCTGTCAGATCGATATCTGATAGAGACGGCTTGAGATGAGCCACCTCATACTACTGTCCTAGTATTGCGAGCCGCCGACACGGGAAAGAGAAGAACTGTAGTATCTCACTTTACCAAAGAAGTCTTTTCTTCCCCCTCGTAGTTTAGACCCAGATCACACAGTAAGTTCTTTGAGTCTGTCTCTGAACGTAAGGATTGTGTTAGACTTTACGGGTATTCGGTTCATCGATGTAAAAATTGGTTATGTTCATGTAAAATCTGCCCCTTGAAGGGTTCGCCATTTTGGCGCGTAATCTTAAGCATCCCTGCTTACACGTGATCCTCTAGCACTTGTTCAACAGATTGATCATGAGCTGGACCTCTCCAACGGAGCACGCTTCCCAGTACTTGTCCTCCGGAGTTCCCGTTTCTCCGGTTGTCGGAGTGGGTATATGGCCCGCGATCTCACCCTGAAGCCGATATCTCGCTTCTTTTGTCCTGTTTCGTAAGCTATCCACGCTAATGTGTCCATTCCGCAACGCTCACTCCCACAGTGCGCGATCGACGGCCTAGCTATTGACCTTGCCAAGCAATTTCACTGGGAGAAATGCATAGCAGGCGCGGCAGAGTGACAGGGGTAGAGAAATCCAAACCACCGGTAACTGAAACAGTGAATTGGCATCTATTGAACTGCTCGATTTACAGTTATTATGTACCAGACTTCAATTCGTCTCACGTAGCCCACATTTCTAATGTTTAAAATCCGAGGGTACTTTAATTTCTCCGCAGCGGCTCTAGTTTTCACACGGAGAACCGAGATCTTGTTGGTTATACCACGATAGAGATGTAAGGTGGCTTGGCCACGATGATATATCACTTTCCTACAGTTGGACAGCGAAGCCCAGAGACGAGAGAAGAGGAGACAACAAGGAACTTCTCCTCTTTTGCTTAACTTGTCTCTTGAAGGGGTTTTAGAGACTCCCTCCAGTGATAGCTTTCTCAATTTCCCTTCCTCCTCTCATTCTCACTTCTGGCCCAACTCGAAGGGTAAGTGAGAGAACGGACTTTTACATGCAGCATCTCTTAACTTATCATGATCTTTTAGATCACTCTTTATACCTTTAAACTGTCAACCAAAAGTCTACTACATCAATCATGTCGGATTCAGACATCGAGATGCCCTCGTATCCCAAAACTCCACCTCACACCACCCAAACTATCCCAGATTCCCCCAAAACAGCAGATGAGGGTGATGATGACTCTCACTCTCCCAGAAAGGGATTTGGCAAACCCCTCAAACCGCGCCCCAGTCGCGCTCACCGTCCACGAGCTGCTTCTTCATCAACTCTCCCCTCCAGCGGGCGCTATACTACACCGCCTCAGCATCCCGGACAACGAGTCACTGATATTCCTTCCTACCGAGTTGAGAAACGTCGCCCTGCCGTGAGCGGCCATCAGCGAGCAGAGAGCTTCGAACACTACCTATCTTCTACCAGACGCCTTACGCGCCGCAACCCAAGCAACGATGAAATCACCACGGTCGGCTTTGCCAACGGCTTACTCCCTCGCCGGGGACAAGGCCTCGCGCCCACTTCTGGAAGCGTGCTGCGTGAATCGCCTCCGCTGCCTCGACGTCAGGTTATGGAACAGCTGGGGCAGCGTGTTGAGGATCTCCAGATAGCATCACGAGGAGGGCCTGATGGGCCGCGGTCTTTGGGGCCTCGTCACGGGGTGGCATTTGCAACCCGTGCTACCCAGATCTCATCAAGACGTCCATACAAAGCGCCCGAGGAGGATGCATCACCCATCGTACCGGCCTATCACTGGTCGGATGAATCTGACTAGGGCACCGTTGTGTTCCTGGCAGTTGCTGTAAGTCGCTTGTTTTAGATATCATGCCTTACGAGAATCTGTTCAGTCAGATAGACGGTTGAGATTATTGCGGGAATCTAGGATCCTCGGCTTCTAGGTCTGAGGGAGGTCATTAATGGTAATAAAATTTACAAAAGCCTGGTATCTTCAACCAAAGGAGTAAGCAAAGGAGATCTAAAAGTAACTAATGAATGGATATTGCATGGTGTTTTACTATATTGCTGTCTTAAGCCGATTATAATATAATGACCTGTCTCTTCTACCAGGGAGTCCGAACACAGTCGAACGGCATGTTAATCACTGGTGTTGTTACAGACTTGAAGACTCAGGTGGAGGCCGACCAGGAGTTCACGGGTCATAGATTCCCCGACACCGTCCGTCTAAACCTCTATTTTGCATACTTCTATTTTGCATACTTCTATTTTGCATACTCTCCTTGTAGTTACTGTTTTAATTAAGAAGTTTCAGCATTACATCAAAAACTCACTCTGGCAATTTTCGACCACCAAGCAGGAATAAGTATGCCGGAATCATTCAAGGGCACAGGCTAGCAAAGTAACGAGCTTTAAGTAAACAGAATTATGTGCAGCTGTAGTATCGCAGACATGGCTTAATCGAGATAGAAGACGAGAAACAATATTTCGAAAGTAGAGGCCGATCAAAGATTCACGTGTTATTTAGGCATAATAAGTCCCAGACTTTTGTGCATATTCAGACGACAACATTACTTTGCAGCAATTCGCTTTCCTTCGTTCAGGAGTATCGCTACTGCAACACGAAGGACTCCACTGGATGAGGCCTAGGCCATGTATCTCTCTATGTATGCCTCTCTTATTCGAGCTTCGAAACACATGTGTTGGGCAAGAAGAAGGTGATTTGAGAACTTGAGGGCTCCCGAGATATACGCGGATTGGAAGAGAATGAACGTCAGCCGACAAATCGTTGGGGACGTTGCATCAAGATCGGAATAGAGTTGCCGACCATGACCTTGCACTTCTACAGACACAGAGGGGGAAATGAATGTGATTAGCGGATCTTATTACCCCGTACCCCGCCAATTTGTCCTCATGGGCAATTGGAAAGTTAATTGGGAATAGGGAACCCCCAATGCACGATCTGCGAGACAAATCTGGGATGGCTTCTGGCTGGTCGGGCTAGCGTGACACTATCTCCGGTCCGTTAGACCAGATCTCGACTAAGCTTGTGGTAGAGTTTGGGGAAGTCTGGGGTAATATTGGGGGTGGATTACGGTTCTTTTACTTTGTCTTTTACGCTACAGGAGACTTTATCTAAATTGGGATGGTTTGGTGCACGCAAGGAGAGAAGAAGTGCGGGCTCCCAGCGGGCTGGTGCGTCAAAGTTCAGATGAATCAGATCGAGAAAGGTAACCAGTTGATAGGTGAATGACAGACGTTACAGGGACTCGAGAACATTGGTCCATATTTCAAGTTTCATGATAACTGAAGATTGGGCGGACTCGGAATGAAAGGTCCCGAACCGCCGCATCTCAGGGACCAGCATGAGCCAGGAAGGCAACATGGCAGACATAGAGAAACTGATCTGAGAAACAGTCACTAATGCATCGAATCATTCCGAGAAGCACGAGTCAGTCACTTACAGCAAATTTCAGGGCTCCTCGTCTACCCTTGGCGAAACACTTTAACCCGTTTAGGCAATCCCATGCATTATCCCACGAATCACACAACAGCCTACCGACCTTCAAGTGCCGTACTGCCGAGAACTCGTGGGACGACCATGCCTGTAAATATTTCCGACGTGGAGAATCCCCCATTATAGCGCGACTTGCATGTTTCGAGCGTGCCGTATACCCAGAAGTGCCGACGCCGATTTGGACATGCTGGGTTAGGGGTAAAGTGAGTGGAATGGGAATGACTACGTTTTTGCACGACGAGACGGAATTGGAATATTCCTTCAATGGGACCGGGGAATGGAATTGCAGTTGGGGAGAATAGATGATGCTGTATAAAACATCATCTTATGCCAGCTCGATATAGCGTTTGAATTGATTCATCGGCAAGCACTTCAACAGCTCTTCACATCATCTTGTCTTCATCTCACACGAATATCACAATGGTTCGAAACATTGCTCTTGCGGCTTTGCTCCCGGCTGCCTGGGCTCTGCCCTCAAGCTCTGTAAGCCAAACAGACCCTTCAACAACGATTCAATCACTAATAAACTGAAATACAGCTACAGGAACGAGATGCCTGCACCGTGACTGACTACTCTGGCCTCGCCACCGCCGTCTCATCCTGCACAAACATCGTGCTCAATGGTTTCCAAGTCCCGACTGGCAAGCAGCTTGATCTTTCCAAGCTCAAGGCTGGCACAACTGTTACCTTCAAGGGCACAACTGTAAGCAACTTACTTCGTGTATCTGAGGTCTATTAAAGCTGAATATCTTAGACATTTGCCACCACTGCCGATAACGACTTTGATCCTATCGTCATTAGCGGAAGTGGCATCACCATCACTGGTGCATCTGGCCATGTCATCGATGGCAACGGCCAAGCGTACTGGGATGGCCAAGGTTCTAACAATGCGGACAACCCAAAGTATTTCCCCCCAAATACCTGCTACAGAGGCTATACTAACCTTAAAAGGCCCGACCACTTCATCGTTGTTAAGAAGGTTACCGGTACATCAAAGATTACAAATCTCAACATCCAGAACTGGCCCGTTCACTGCTTCGACATCACCGGCAGTTCAGATTTGACCATCTCAGGGCTCATTCTCGATAACAGAGCTGGCGACAAGCCCAATTCCAAGAGCAGTGGCTTGCCCGCTGCGCATAACAGCGACGGTTTCGACATCTCGTCCTGTGACCACGTTACGCTGGATAACAACCATGTTTATAACCAAGATGACTGTGTTGCCGTCACCTCTGGCACAAACATCGTCGTTTCTAACATGTACTGCTCCGGCGGTCATGGCCTCAGCATCGGTTCTGTCGGCGGAAAGAGCAACAATGTCGTCGATGGTGTCCAGTTCTTGAACTCGCAGATTGTGAACAGTGAGAATGGATGTCGCATCAAGTCCAACTCTGGCACAACTGGAACGGTCAGTAAAAACCCAACTCGACCTATCATCTGGCTAAACTAACTGACCATCAGATCAACAACGTTACCTACCAAAACATTGCTCTTACCAACATCAGCAAGTACGGTGTTGATGTCCAGCAGGACTACCTTAACGGCGGCCCTACTGGAAAGCCCACCAACGGCGTCAAGATTAGCAACATCAAATTCACCAAGGTCACTGGCACGGTGGCTAGCTCTGCCCAGAACTGGTATATTCTGTGTGGTGATGGTAGCTGCTCTGGATTTACCTTCTCTGGCAACGCCATTACCGGCGGTGGCAAGACTAGCAGCTGCAACTATCCTACTAACACTTGCCCTAGCTAAGTCAGAGTGGGAAGGCTGTCATTCTCTAGTCATGAAGCTGAAGCCCGGGTAAAGAGGGGATATACTGTTGTGTTGGATTGCAGCCGCGGACACCTGTGAGCTTGGGTCTATAGTTAGCATACTTATCTGATTAGCAAATTTTATATGTTGAAGCATTTTATTGAGCCTGCATCCACCTATGCTTGAGACGTGTCTACGTGGTGAGTGCTATCGAATTAGCCTGCCACTACTGAAAGGCCTTTGAGATAATCCTGTGTGTGTTTCCCTCTAAGGTTGATGAACTTACCATCACCACATAGAATATACGTGTCAATTGAAGGTGTGAACATTTATCCACTGGCCCTAACGCTCTGATTAACCTTGCCTGTCTACGGTGGAAACTTCTGAGTTGTGGTCCTAAGACAGTCTCGTCGGTGCGGCTCTGTTCGCTTAACTGGAAATAGACTTTTCTAGTAGATGCATTAATCGAGCATTTCGGTAAAGGCATAAGAAATGGACAGAGACAAATGTTCTTTGATAGATCCAGAAAGTGGAATTGATCGAAAGAATGAGGTAGGCCACAACGTCAGCGGTTGGCAAGCATACACTTCTCAAAAGGGAATCTCAATTTGCGTATGGAGGAATTTAACTATAGAGCCCGTCCTTTCGGTTCGTCGAAGCCACTGAGAATTCGTCAATCCGTCTCAAGATACCATCGCAAGCCCATCACGTTTCCCAGCACTTAATAAAGACCAGGCAAGATTCATCGGCCTGTCTGGTAAAGTGAATCCTCCTCAAGATACCCTAAAACACTCATAAAGTTTACACTAAGATTGACAAATTTTAGGTAAACATCCTAAGTCACCCTAAACTCCTCTCAAAGTTTTGTCAATATTAGGTAAGTCTTCCAAGTCACTCTAACATAGTCATAAACTCATTATAAGAGATGTGGGTCTCTAGTTAGGCAAATCGACATCATAGCCGTGTCGCGCGATGTCTTCCAAAAGCCACTGCATAGGGGTGGCGTATGTGACATCGAAACCGTCCGGGTTAGACTTGTCACTCGCTGCCAAGCCCGCTGTCACGATACCCCCGATACGACCCCTGAGATCGAAGATGCAAGCCCCAGAATCGCCGCCTTTGGAGAAGGGGCTTTTCTTTTCCACAATAACAATACACCAATGATTTGAGACAATCCCATCAGTGATTGCCGCTCCGGGAGGATGAGGGTGGCGAACGACAGACTGGATGCTGTTGGAATGTCCAAAAGTGACCCCGCTGCTACAACCAAACTTGACCACTACAAGACGCTGCTGGTCTGCTATACCGCTGACTGAAGCATTCTCCAGCTCGGCTTCAGAGATCAAGTCTGGCCCGATCTTGACTTCTGGCGATGTATTGACGGGAAGCAGAGCGCCGTGGGTCACTGTGTCTTTGTGTTCTTTGAACCCGTCTCGGAACAGCTGGGTAACCGGTACTTTATTGGTGAGATTACTGAGACTGGTGGTGAAGTTCTCCTGTGAGAGTTCGACAAGTGCCCAGTCCCGGATACGGTTAGAGTAGAGTTGCTTATCGTCGGTGTAGAGTTGAATACGGGGCGCAATCTCGACACGACCGAGGCCAAAGCTTCCAGCACTCGCGAGGTGATCGAAATGGGTCTGGAAAGAGTCCAATAGAGCTTGCTTCTGCAGAAGTTTTGGGAGCTCGGCTTGAAATTCCGGGATGTTGTAGCGCGGGTGTGTTGTTAGATGTATACTGGTTTCAATCGTAAATTTCTCGCCAGGGAAATACCTGAGAAGGTCGAAAGTGGTACCAAGTGCGGGCTGGATGACTTGTTTGATACTATCACTATTACCATGACGATAATCGATGGAATCCTTTGGGAAGAGAACATGGCGACATGTAAGCGCGTAGGTCTTGCTGTCCTTGCCTTGTAGGTAGAGACCTTTTGTTCCCTTGAAGGTTTCTGGCACCCCGATCGATGTTCCAATATATTCCGAGACGTGATGACTGAACTTGAACATGATGTCGTCAACATCGTTGTTGAAGGGGCCTGATTCGAGGCGCAAAGCTTGCTGGTCAGTAGTCGGGAATGAGGCAGCTGTCGCTACGATACTCTCTTTTACCTCGACTTCAACATCGTCAAGGGCGAAGCGCGCGAGGATCTGTTTGCACGACACGATAACAGCTTCCGCCCGGTGGAAAGGAGTCGAGTTCGGGGACACTGAAATCAGCATGGTGACTGGACCCTCGAATGTTCGTCCAGGAACCTTGTAGTTGACCTCGTACCCAACGCGCAAAATATCGATGGCGGTCCAGTCGATACCATCGAGCGTGGCGATGATCAGGCGTTGCAAAGAGCTGTTCGGGTCATTCCATGGCTGCTGGATGGCGTGTCCGGTAGCAACGTAGAGTCTCTTGCGGTCAGGCCACTTGTAGGGCTGGTTCCAAGCCGTGGTGCTGGAACGGGCGACTAGCTTAGGGCAGCTTGGAAGGCCGTGATAGTACATCCGGCGTTCTCGTTCACTAGGCTCCTGAAGAGGCATATTTACCGGATGAAATGAGGATGAAAATACTCAAGACTGGCAAGGATGGGGATGGAAATTGCTGGGAAATGGGTTGAAAGTCTTTGGACGAAAGATGCTAAGAAAAAGCAAGTTGAGAAGAAATTCTAGCTCCCGAAAAGTCAAGATCGCTAGATATTTATATACTGTGAGCGAAAATCGATAAGTGGGGCTAGAAAGGTTGATTCACGAACGAAGGTAAATATTTTTCAGTGTGTGGGCTTGATATGTCTTTTTGAGGCGGCATAAGCTTTAGGCATCAATCAGTGGCCACTGGCAGACTTTGTATTGGGCTGTCCACAGTTGATTGTGAGTTAGTTCAGTAACGCAAGACATTGCTGTATCAGCGTTTATATGTTCGATCTAGCTGTTGTAAGAATCGATCGGCAAAGTGATCCGTATGACAGTGTCTGAGCACAGAACGAAATCGAAAGGTATAAGGGAACTTTGGCCGATGGTAGCATGTCATTGTCTGTTTCCGCGACACTCGAAGCTAAAATCGGGCTAGATGTTGTTCCAGAAAGCGATATGTGTGGCCGTGAAGCGGACTCACCAATGCCGTTCAGTCACTTGTCCGTCATACCGCCAAGACTGTTGAAGGTGTGACACTTTGAACATTGTGATTTGGCCATTTGCACACTTTGATCTACGTTCTTTTACAGTTCTTTTGGAGTGTGTTCAAGAACACAGGAAATTGCTTTGTCGGTATTTGCATGTTCGATCCGGGTGTTCTTTGAATTGATCAGTAGAGTGACCTGTGCAACAGTGTCTGAGCACAGAACACACCCTTTGCGATTCCAAGGCCTGGAATATTTAAATACGCTACCGACCGCCAGTAAGAGAGTCTATCATCTCATCTTCCCAACAACCACCAATCTGACAGCAGAGGTAACAACCATTCTGAAAAATACAACAATATCTTCTACCAAGATAAACACTACACAACGTCAACAGCTCGCCACTACTTCAACACGATCACCATCATGGACTCATTTCACGGCATGATCCAGGACTTTGACGCAATCATGAGCATGGAGTCATTTTTAGACGTGCTCGTCGACTTTGAGAATGGAGTTAAAACCCTGACCAAGGACTTGAAGTCACAGGATGTCAATCAAGTCACTGAGCTTGTGAATCTACTCATAAAAGGCATGAAGAGTATCGCATCTGCATTTCAGGTCTCGAATACCGATGATCTTAACGATCCAGACCTTCTCAGGGAGTTCCACAAGCTTCTTCAGCTGACGGAGTTTGACGCTAAGCTTGCATACACGGAAATGGACCGCGAGGAGGCTTTCAAATACCCCCGGTTGACTACCAGCAACTGCGAGGAGCGTTTCGAGATATTACGGGATTCCATCGAGTATTTTGTTGAATTCGTGATTGAAAATAGCCCTAGCATGCGCGCCTGCATCCCATCATTCACAAAGCTTGTTGCAACGTTCACAATGCTTGTGATGGAATATCTCAAACTGCGCCACCGCCATTTCGCCATGCAGGTTGAGGGGGTTATCGAGGACAAGGCAGAGGGCCCAGATGCGCAGCACTTGAACAAGGAAGAGGTGCTGGGCTTAGTGTCTCGTTCGTTCTCGATCGAGTTCATTGGCCACTGCATCCGTCACTATCATCAAAGAAAGCCCCTTGAAGCTGTTTCCGTCAAGCTAACCTGGGACAGTAACAAGCAGGAATGGATCGCAAAGAAGGAGGAATGGACTGATGCATTTGTGGCGGGATTAGAGGGCGATGCCATTCAGGTCTTGATGATCGAACCCACGCAGTTGCTCTATTCTCAGTACAAGGGCAAAAAGCAATACGACGATAAGAATGACATTCCTTGTCATCCACTGCTCCAGCGATGCAAGCTTGATCTGTTGGACCGCGAAGAGGGTGTTTTGCACTGGAGCCTTGGAGGTGTTGTTGCTTGGAAGTTCTACGGGCAGCACGAGTGGATGGATCGCTTTGGCCATGTCATCGATTCAAGTGAGTACACGATTAGCAACAGACAGCTCAGGTAGAAGAGAGTCAATGAGGGTTACTTAGGTATTCTTGTGGTATCATAGGAGAGAGAGGGACTGAGTATATGGGAAATCTTTTACACAAGGCGCTCGTCGTATGTATCAAGCTGTGGAATAGAAACTGTCCGTAAATTTTGATTTACCGAATGCGACTGACTGAGTCCAGAAGGACCCTTGTGAACTGTCGTGAGAAGTGAACGTGCATTGGCCTCTTTTAACCTAAAGGCTTGGCGAGAAGGACACCGCAGTGACAACAAAGACTTGGAAGCCAGTCATCACCCAAGTCCTTGATCCCAGATCTTGCTGGGAGTGATTGTAACTTTTAGAATAGATTTAATTTCTCCAGCGGAGATATCCACCATATTGAGTACATTTTTATTAGTCGTCCTATTGAGTGAATGTGTAGTCCTGTCTAGAACCAGTTCGGTTGCCTTGGGACAGATACAACATTCGAGAAGGCCCCGCATCGTGAGGCCGGTCAAGACGACAGCATCTCCAGTATTGGGCTTTGGAGCTAGTTCATTGAGAGAGTATTCAAAAGTATAACGAGCTATTCAGAACTTCATCTATGCAAGCTACTCGGCTCAACACATTTAGGCGTGTATAGACGGAGGCCCAGAAGTCCAGGCTACGTTCAAATTCCCCATCGATCAATCATTAATGGATCTATCAAGCATACTGGAAACTCGTCGACAGTGAGTTAGGAACTGTTCATAATTTTGAATGTGTATTTCTGGAATGCAAAACAAGACAAAGGCCGATACTTGTTCTGGTGAACAGCGGTGTTTGTTTGACTGTCGTGTGTACCTTTGCTTATCTATGAACACAACCTATTGTCACATTCTGTTTTCACATCATGAGAATCACCAAGTGTTTCAGATCAAGACACAAAATTCGTTGTTAATACAAGCAAGAAAGTAAAATGGGCAGAGCAAGATAACTGCTTGTCTGCCAAAGTGCGTCCTAATAATCAAAGTACAATCCGTAAAACTCCAAAGCAATACCTTCACCCTTCATTCATCCAGCGACGGTCGATAACTTATCACCTAACTGACACATGCATTGAATCTCCAACCCTCACTCTCTCACTGGTCCTTCTGCTCCTCGATCTGACCCCACAAGCCATCGGATGCGACGTTCCAGGGATACAGAATGTCAGCGAGCCTAGCCGACTCCATCTGCAAGTCCAATCTGTCGATCTTTCGGCGAAGAGCCAATCGCTGGATCAGCATCATGTACATCCGATGACAGATGCTATCCACGATTCCATAACATTCCTCTCTTTCCTTGGCCAGGTGGCGGATAGTTTTCTCTAGTTCCATTCGCTTGGCGAATTCGTCCGCGGGGCCACGAGGGGTCGGATAATCTCTCTTCAGGATTTCGGTCAGGTTGCCAAGTGTTTTTTCAATCTTGCCACGGCGGGCGTGGATCTTGCACAGCTCTTCGAACGCGGCCTGGCGATTCTTCTCGATGTTCTCGATCTGCTTCTTGATCATTTCTTGGGTATTATGATGGGCTAATTCGGGGCCGGTAAAGGGTCTCCCACCCAAAGGGGGAAGGGAATCGTCGTAATCCGTCTGTAATTAGGTTAGAGTGTGATGTGTTATTTATTTAGGAACTTACACAGCTGGGGTCACTGTGCTCAGGTTTCCCCAGGTCAATACACTTACGCGCAGCGTAAGCAAGGGCAAAGATTAGGAGGAGCGACAGGACAACCTCGGTGCCGGCAGGCACATCGACAGAAAAGGTCATCGCCATTATGAGAAGATGTTTTTGGTCAACAGTTAAGTGTAGAATGAGATTTATGGTTGTGGAGGTAGATGTGACTGTTGTGATGGTGAGGGAGGAAGGAAGAAGGAGGAAGGAAGGAAGACGAAAGGCTGCTTCTTATTCTCTGTGGTTGCCGTGACGGAACAACATAAATCATACTTGATGTAGTGACACTGGCAGAGCGTCTGGTCAAATGTGCCTTAGTGGCTGCTTGGACGCGTCCTGACACTAATGTGCTATTGGCCAAAGTGGCAATACTGTTCTGGCAGTGACTGCTGTCACTACTCTCTGGCACTGGTAGACTTTCTGACATTACTTGATCTGTGACGAGCACTGTCATGGTTGGCCCTCGTTTTGCGGTGTTTCTAAACCGTGCAAGATGTTCATAATACACCAGATCCAGCCTGAGAAGTTACAATAGTCCACATGCGCATAATACTAAGTAGTAGTGCAGAGGGATGCTGATCTAAAGTTTGAGTAGTGACCACTGCCAGCTGAAGCATGCGATCCAAGTTTCCATAAATCTAAAGGCCGCATAATTCGTATAATTGAGTCAAGTTGCATTTGGCAGTGGCGACACAGTTTTCAGTTGTTGAATGGAACGAGAGAATACCGAGAGCTGCGACAGAAGAGTTGTTGGATGGACGTTTGCTATGAATTGCACTTGAAGAGCTGCTTAATACTAACATTGCAGTTGAGCCTAAACTCGTTGTCACAGGAGACATGGTGACCCTCCTACCACTTCCCAAGCTCCAATCTATCACTTCCATCCGCACGGTATATCTTCTCACAACACGACTGCAAGCGCGCCAACAACACCAGCAACGATACCAACAGTCCCAAACATCAATCCCGCTCCTGCATTGCTCACATCAACAGTCACCGAAGAAGCACTTCCCGTCACAGTACCATTAGATTTGCTGACCGGAACGGCATAATAGTCAATGCCGTTACTGCGGGTAATTGTCGACACGACCGTCAAGCTCTCGTGCTCGGTGGAGTCGGGGGAGTCTGAGACAATAGTGGTGGTCATTGGGGTAGTAGCCGTGGCGACAGGGGCAGAAGTGATTTCAGGCTGCGCTACGATAGGGAGGGCGAAGAGGAGAGCTGCAAGGGCGATTGATCGTGCCATTTTATTTTTTAGTTGGTTGAACGAGTAATATTTGAGCAGCGAATATTAAAGAGAGACTCTAGGAAGAAGTTGTATGTGCAAAAGAATGTAATTATTGTGTATTTAGATTTGTAGCGGTACTGATCAGTATTTATACTCTTAAGCCCCTGCATCGGTCATATCGCGGTGTATCATTCAGCTAAAGTCAGACATTTATACGATAAAGGATTGGGATAATTGTTCCACTCTGATCCTTCAGGCTATTAATAGCGGTAATAAAATGAATTGCTTTAAGCGATGTCCTGTCTATTCCCGTTCAAGACCGTGCCAAGAATTTCAGTCCAAGCGACGAGATCCATCCTCCTTAACAAAAGTTCTCGACCCACAAGTGGTCACGATACTGAGTACCCTATACTTAGAGAGCAATAAAGTGTGAGACTTTAAGATAGGGGATCAAAGTAAACTTGATAGAGGAACAGTCTCCGAGGAGCAGATCTGTCTGCATGGCAGGCTTGGCAATACTTCGAGACGCAGAATCATCTTGAGATCGTAGAATATTACCACAAACAACTATATTATCTTAAAGCTCCAAGAAAGCGTATTTGCAATTTTTAGTCAGTCGTGCTATATGATGCATGCAACATCAGAATCGCGTATGTCTATGCTGCTTGTGGAGTTCTGGATGATGGGCGCTGTCTCTGCCGATCTCACGAGTAGTAATTCTTCTTGTTCTCATAGGCCAAGCGTGTGCATGATCTAGGCTTGTAAGTACTTGTTTCTCAGCTTTTCATCATAAGAATTATTAAAAATGTCTGTTCTCCATTGTATGTCACTAAAAGCCGGCACTGGATTTCTGTTCGGTGTTCTATTTATTGTTTTGTAGTTTAGAAATTCATGGCGAGCATCGAAACGGAAAGAATCTGAACGCTAGACAAATAACATCTCCCACTGCGAAGTATGCCTATCTTCTGTAGACCAGTGGGTAAAAGCGTCTTATGATCTGACTTTTGTTCGATTAATGACAGTGGCATATCCTTAGGGAGAAGCTCAAATTTCCTTACTAAATAACGATTGTTGCAACACTGGAGCATGTTCTCCCTTCTGTTCACTATCCATCGGACTAAGAAAGACTGCTGTCTCCTTACCAACACCAACCCTCCCGATTCTTGACCGAAGACTTGCTATTTTGATACTACTGACGATCACAGCCATGACATCATGGCACCTAACATGCAGAACGAAATCGAATACCTGGTCCGCCACAGAGTAGACCAGGAAAGCAAAACTGTCGAATTTCTAGTGCAGTGGGTCGACGGCCCACGATCTTGGGAGCCTGAAGAGGTTATCCAACGAGTTGTTCACGAAATTATCTATGACTACTGGATGGATCGTGGTGGTCGAGATGAGGCGACAGGCCTGGAACAACATCACGTCTTCAAGGTCAAATGCAAGGGCTGGAAAAGAGGCGAATGGTGCTATAACTGTCATTGGGTTGGATACCCGCCAGATCAGGATACCTGGGAGCCAGAAGCGAAGATCATGGACATCGCTCCGGCCGCTATACAGGATTGGGAGGCCCGCCAAGCCGCCCGCCAAGCGAAGGTGGCAGCTCGAAAAGCAGCTGCAGCGGCTGCGAACCAACAATAGGCTAACGAGAGACCGTAGTGGCGAATCTTCGGGGGCTAAGTCGAGATGGAAGCGACGCCGCTTCTGGAAGTAGGCAAGTGTCGGTTGACAGCATGAACTACACCCTGTATGTGGTAAATGGCGGAGTTTAGACCCTACACAATCCTTGGGAGACTCGATAGATAACTTAAGAGACATCAAGAGACTCAATTCGTCGTATTCTGTAGTAGATTGACCTCAACCTTTGCCCATTATTCCGTCACGCGTAATAGCCAGGTTGGAAGTAAACCTGAAAAAACCAAAGTATTGTGAGAGGATCTTAGCTGCTTACTGCCAGAACTCACTTGTATGTTGAGCTTTGACCGCAAATCAAGGGCGGAATAAGATGGACCTTGGAAATAAATATGATACCCATGTCTAACCCCACGTATGCCCAGGCAATAAATCAACCCATTAGTGACCAAAATCATAGCCTTCGTCCGCAATAGAGAAATGCGATGCTTGGATATGCAAGCGCGTCAAGTGTATGCGAATACTAAAGTTGTTAGCTAGATGTGTTATTTACAGTTGAGGCTCGTGGCTGAGAGCTTAAATCAGCAGACAGAACTTAGTATGCGAATACTATACCTTGCCCGAGTCTTAAACCTTTATAACGTTGACTGCATCATGGGAACACTTCTATCTAGTATCCGGTACATTCTATTACCTTACAAGATGTAATTACGGAATCTGGATCGGGCATCTTTCTGTTCTACTGTACGGCCCGTTCTGGAAAGCATGTAAATGAAATGTTACTCAACACCAAACGTCAAGCAAGCCCTTGCGAACTAAGTCTGCCGTATACAGAACACGGCCATTAAAGAGTGCTGTACGTGTTCTGTTGACATATAAATGGGCTATGTTCTTGACGAGATGTTCGAAACAGACAAAGCGTACAATTGATGGTCTTACTGGACAGCGACTTATCTTTGGAACACAGGCACTCCTGTGGCTGATATATGCTATGTTCGCGATGTGTCAAATTGTATAAAATGCATCTTCGGGGTTAAATGAGCCTACACCAGAGTGGGGGATTTTATCAAGATTAAGATCCGGATAATTAATACAGTTTCAAAATCGGTACCACTTATCTTTATAAAAGATGGCCGCTAGTCAGGACGACCAAGAGTACGAAATCGAGCGCTTCATGCGCCACAGAGTCAACAGAAGAAAGAAGACCGTTGAGATTCTCGTCAAGTGGACAGGCTCCGCCTACCCAACGTGGGAGCCCGAGGCCCTCCTCCAAGAAACCGCTGGCCGCACATTGTATCGATACTGGGATAAACTCGGTGGCCGTGGTGTAGCCACGCATCTTCGAGATTATCATGTATTCAAGATCCTTGCCAGAGTGTGGAAGAAAGGTGCATGGCATTACAACTGTCAGTGGGTGGGATACTCGGATTTGAAGGCGGACACTAGTTTGGAGACCGAAAGAAAGGTAAGGAGGATTGCCAGGAATGTGCTTGCTGAGTTTGAGGCCATACACGGAGCTCCTAATCGGCGGAACACTCCAGCAGCGGATCTCTAGAGTAGGATTTAGATAAAAGAGTTGAGCCGTTGGGCGGCATGTCAAGGCCAATCAATTGGCTCTCTAATCCAATCTCAGTGGGAGTTCATTAAACAGCAGCAAACCATTCGGCCGTTGAGGGATGCGATGGATAACGTGAAGGAGATGTAAAGATTTGGAATGAATACTTATTTTCTGCTACAAATACTTAAATTTGGCTACGAATAGAAGCATTGTATGGACAACATAACTTTTCGAAATAACAAAAAAGTTATCTAGCACTAGAAACTTCTACACAAGTGACCAAGTCTTCACTTACCTCAAGGCTTGCGTAATATGTATCAAGCCTTCGCCTCCGTCTGGCAGAACCGAACAGCAGTCTGGGGTCTCCATAGCGATTAAACACACCATCAATGCTCGTCCATGCTGTAGATAGAGGCAGGGGTAGGTATTTGTGCGATAGCGTAGTCATATCTAAATGAAACGAGAAATAGTGCCATACTACAACGCGGCCGTCACTCCGAGACGGTTCGCAACGCCCACCGACAACCAGATTTCTTGAAATCCAAGCCTATTCGCAACAAAGAGATTGCAGAGTTAGCTGAAAGAGACAAACAATAAAAATATCGGTGTCGGATAGATAACTCGGTTGGTCTGCGTTTCAAAAATATTCTTTGTTCGCGCAGTCTTTCTTTAACTCTAATACATCACTAAACAGAGAATTTAAAGAACAATCAGGCTATTTATATCTCTACAGTGCCCAGAATATCAGCTAACTTCGAAGGGTATTAAGATACAAATCAACCCGTGTTCAGTACTGCTATTGTTACCTGGCCAAGACTTAACGGCTTTTGAGGTGGAAACTTACTAACCTTTGTAGGTTGTGAACATTATACTGAAACGTCATAAATAGTTCGGACAAAGACCTAAAATACGGGATGCATATATATCAGTGCTCAAATATCGTACATCTTCAAAATCAGCAAACACTTCTTCAAAAGCCAACAACAGCTAAGCAACTAACAACTACGAAAAGCAAGCATGGCCGAATCACAAATTAGACCACTATTCGAATCACATCCTGATATCTACCAGCGGTTTCTCGATCAATTTGACTATACAGTACGACACCTCAACGACCCAATTAGAGTATGCGTCCGTTCCTTAGACAACATTATCCCACGACTACATGGAAATGGAATAAATGACACGATCATTAAATTCCATCTTGAGGACAGTCGAAATTATCTATCCAGTGCCGGAGAGGACGAGCACCTTCATCCATTTTGCTATCTCGAATGCTTAAGTTTGGAATACAGACCAATGGTAAGGTTTTATCCTCGACGTGAACATGCCTTCTGGGAAACAGGTGGCTGGCCACTCGAATACACCTATTTAGACACTTGGAGACACGAGATTTTACCCGAGCTCATTGACTTATCTGATGACGCAGGCAAGGAAAAGCGCGTAGGTCAGCTCAAGTATTCACCTTTAGCAAGTCCATGGCACTCGGAAGATGAGGATAGCATCGATCCAGTGCCATTACGTCCTACGACGATTGAAGATTATTTTCGCTCGCTGAAACCATTTCAGTTGGAAGAGTATTATTCACTGCACTACATTATGCTCCGCAAATTCTCTGGGGACCACAACATGGGATATGAGGAGGCTCACAAAGAGGCCTACAACCGCACATCGGAACAGTACTGGGAATGGAGGAATCGGACAGTTTGCAGGGAATACATGCAACTGACAATCACTCGACGCGATGAAGCCATCACGGCGCGCAGTGAGCCAACTTCGGACTATGAAATTGAAAGTGAGGATGGTATGGATATCGATGACGAAGACGTCGCCTGGTCTCCTGTGGATGAGATGTTTGGGCTAGAGGTTTACGGTGAGCCTCAGGGATGGCTACAGAAGTCCAAGAAACGTCTTTTCGATGATGACGACGAAGCCAACTATGATGTGACTAATAAGCGAGGAAAGTTTACACATTGGTGAAAGCAGGTTCATGGAATAGCGGACTTATATTATGGATTGATTTCCATGGGCTGGGACTTCTATTTTGCATAGCCAGGGACAAAGGTAGGTCTTTACATTTTCATATTAACAAGTTATATACTATTGAATCATAGATTTACTATTCTGCAAACTGAAGATGACGTTAGTATACCGAGCTAGAACCTTTGCAATGATGACACTAGAAACAACTTTCAGATTTTTACTTCATGTGAGACACCACAAAGTGCACCAGTCTGCAAAGAACTCAGTGATTGAACCGTGCGCCATTGCAGGGCTCTAGCATGATCGAGACGCAGCTAGATTTAGCAGCGTGTTGAAGCTGCGCAACTCTGACTGCTTTTATTAGATAACATACTCGCGGTGGTCACCAACATGTGCGGGGCCATACCTACCTACTACCATGTCACATGTTGCTTCAGTGTTTCGAGATATAGCCGGCTTTGACAAGGGCTCATTGGATACATTACTTGGCCTACAAAGTTATCCAATATTGGCAGAAAACAACCTGCAGCCTGATTTCTCATCAGAATAGAAAAAAGGGAGAAAAAATGATATCATGAGGGATGGTAACAATAAACTTGTGATACGAGTTGTGTTTCTTAAGTATAACTATCAGTGCAGTACATTTGCGCTATTTATGAATACGCCAAGTGCTATCGGACTTCTACCTTCTTGCTCGACATATCCCCTTGAGCAGGTCAGCCTCTACCGGAACAATGCTACACATATCCAAGCCAATATTGAGTAGATATCACTAGCCATGTTCATAAAAAGGATCTTTATCTCAACAACTTTCAAACTTCTGGAACGAGGTGACCATAGCGGTTCATCCACGCCTCAGTTCCGTGGTAGCGCCAAGCGACCACTAACCCAAACTTACTCATATCCTCGGAGTCGGGAATTTGAATCTCATCCATCTAGTCTGGGAGCAAAGGGTGGGGTGCTGGTGCCTCCATCTCCAGAACAGGTCCCGAGTCCCAGTATTCATATTTGAGTCGCTCACGAGTCGTGGTAAGGATCTCAACGTCACCCTGCTTGAACAAAGAAGACGAATCTCCCTCGGCGTCGGGAATCACGGGCTTGTAGGCACAGCACCCAGTTCGGCCTTCTACATGAACAGGAATCAGTCTATACAGCTGAAGTCCCAATGGGAGAGCCCACCTACGGACCCGAGCCTTTTTATAATGAGCTAAAACGTCTGAGATTACATCAGGGGTGGGTGGAAGTTGTAAATACTTTTTATGTGCAGCAAGCTGCCCCTGAGCCCACTCCCTGAAGTGTTCTTGCTTATAATTCTCATCTTCCGGCAATTCCGTCGCGATAGACTGAAAGGATGAACCACTGCCGAATGAATCTTTGACGGAAGCCATTGCAGCGGCCACCCGATGGAGACTGCCTCGGAATTGAAACCTTCGGCGCTGACTTTCGTAAGGAGGTGGAGGCTGGTTGGGAACAGCAGCATTTGGCACATAAGGCTGGCCATGATATTCCAGCTCCTTGATAGCAAGATTTTCGAGATATATAGCCAGCTCGACGAACAGCTCTTAGGGGTTATAGGGCGAGAAGCAAAATTTGGCAGGCGGTACGCCAGCTTTGAGACTCATGAAACGGTCGTGACGCTCTTCTTCTGTCAACTGACAGTGGTGTCCTGTCTCAAGTTCACTCCGTTTGATTATGTTGCTTCCGTCAACATCGAAACGCATGGACCGCTAATAGTCTCGTACGTATTCTATAAACTTGGCTCTGTTCATGGAAAGAAGAAAATCATTAGCGTTTGCGATCAGACAATTAGACGCAAGGCTCCGAATAGCTTCTATACAGCTAATGCTAAGTTCTGTCCGCTAGGTTAAGCTCTTAGCCACAAGTCTTAACTGCAAATAATACATCTAGCTTATAACTTAGATATTATACTAAATAACTAACTAATTACTATAGCTAAATACTAAAAAGAGAAAAACCTAGATTATAACTTTTTAGCTGCCTTTAGAGGTATATAAGATACTCTAATCTGTTAGCTAAGAAAGGTTAGCTTAATACTATAAATACCCCTAATCTTTAAAATAGTAACTTTAATAAAAGAAATCTTTACTTAATATCTACCTCCCTAGATAGTAGCTATTAATAACTATATTAATAAGGCTATAATTATACTATAAGCTATATTCTAATATAGGGCTACCTTTAAAATTATAAATAGCTATAAAGACCTTAGAAAATACTTTAAAAAAGCTATATTATTAATTTATATATAGGACTTTTATTAGCTTAGTAATAAATTTCTTATTAACCTTACTCTTTTTAACTATAAAACTATTACCTATATAGCAGCTTATAGTAAATTCCTTATAGGGATTATCTAAGTTACTTAGTAAAAGAAAAGTATACTATTTACCTTAAAGAAAATAAAAAAAAATAAAAAAAAGAAAAGGAAAAAGGCTATAAAGCTATTATAGTAAAATCTAGCTTAGATTATATTTATATTTAAAGTATAGATAGTAATTTAGCTAAAAAAGACTTCCTGTAGGTATAGTATATAGCTATTAGATTTATTAAGAAATACTAATATATAAAAAAAGCTTAACTTAAAGAAAGTTTTATAATAATGTATATATTGGTGTAATTAGGGCTAAGATAAAGGTTAGAAAGAAGTTTTAGGGCAATTGGAAGGTAGTAACGGAGTTAAGTTTATAAGTCAGTTACAAGGTTAGAAAATACACTTCAGGTTTAACATAATGGATACAGCTGATGCATTGCTTACTGAACTGCTTGGTGGAGAGATGCGCAAAGTTATTTACAAGATCCTCAAAACGGAGTTCGAGGCTGTCCAATCGATCCTGCATGACCTCCATCTTGATTTTCTGTAACTGCTCCTCCATGATGGCGATGAGGAGACGCGGGTATAGAATATTGGAGTTATGAGGTAAGGTCGAGGAAGTGGTGTAGCGGGTAGCAAAGGCTCGGAGTGGACTTGCTGTTAGGGTTGAAGATGTTGGCAGAGATCTTAGTACTTATAGCGTTGGTGATTGAATTGCAGTGGGCACTGTTTTGAAGTTCATGATATTTACCTACCAACTGTACCGGGTAGTTCTTTGGAACAAAGAGGTCACAGGTGGTTATGCATGGGAACAAAGGTTTATACAGACTTGGAACAGTGTTCCACGCATCGTTTCAACTCAATTTTCTGAACCGTCACTCACTCTCCATAGCTCAATTGGTAATTCTAACATTTCCCTCTAGTGTTCAGCACCTCTGCCTAATACTCTGCAAGATATACTTACGATAACAAACAAAAGAGCAAATCTAGCATCTTGAGTCTCAACTTGAAAAAAAAAGTGCATTCGTCAAGAAATCACTAGCCACACAATTATTACGATCCCATAGATCCGCTTTCACAAAATGACTTCAAAAGGAGGTAAACATACGCAACGGGAATATTTGTCAAACGCCGCTCTGAAGCGTTGTCCCCAGCGAGATGATTTGTCATGGTACCAAACAGTGTGAATTGGCTAATGCGCCACCGAAGCGCTGGATTGGCTGGGCTTACCCTGCAGCAGCTTCACCAGTCAGCTCGCTTATAAATGACGGCGGTCAGCGTCATACCGGACAACTACATAAGTATTCCGAGTCATCTACAAACAACCGACATTTAATTGGTGTCATAATATGAGAAATCGTTCAAAGGGCGCGCCCAGAAATTTACAGGAGTTGAATGGTGGCTATTCTGCATGTTGCACAAGTCGTTAAATATAAGTTTCGATCGCTGCGTCCAAATTAAAATTGTTTCTAGGCACGGCAATCAATTTAAACAACCAAACTCATAAAGATCTCAAGACTTCCTTTTAACTACTAACTAGTATCTATACAAGAATGTCTGCTACTCTGAGAGCTATCCTGATCTCCGAGTTCGGTCCAGTTGAGAACTTGGTCATCAACGACGTCCCTAAACCATCAGCAACGGTCCCCGGCACGGCCCTTATCCGCATCAAAGCCTTCGGCATCAACCACGCAGAAATGCACATGCGTCGCGGCGAATGGGCAGAATCAGTCCCCATAAGCGGCATTGAGTGCGTAGGAATCGTCGAAGAATGCCCAGGTGGAGAATTTACTCTCGGCACGCCAGTCGCAGCGCTCATGGGCGGTCTTGGTCGGACCATACCCGGTAGTTACGCAGAGTATACCGTCGCAAATACTAGCAACATGGTCGCTTTGGGAAATCCTGGACAGGAATTGCCGTTGTCTTGGGCAGATGTAGCTGCGCTTCCTGAAAGTTATGCTACGGCTTGGACGTGCCTATTTCGAAATCTGGATCTGCAGCGCGGACAGAAGATTCTTATTAGAGGTGCGACTTCGTCTTTTGGGAGAGCGGCTGTCAATCTCGCTGTTGATGCAGGGGCTGTTGTCACTGCGACAAGTCGTAGCGAAGCCAAGTTTGCTACTTTAAGAGACCTTGGAGTCGCCGACACAGTTCTCGAAACGACCGACTTGAGCAAAAGTCTCCATGCGAGCGACGATTTCAACAAGTTTGACTCAGTACTCGACCTAGTCGGCAACAGTACAGTCGTCGACTCACTGCAGCTAGTCCGTCGAGATGGCCGTGTCTGCTTGGCAGGTTGGCTAGGAGGGTTGGATCCCATCAAAGGACCTACGGGACCTGATGAATCACGGGGATTCAATCCACTGCTACAAATGGCAAGCGGAGTTCACTTGAGCTTTTTTGGAAGTTTTGTATTTGGGACGGAGGAGTTCCCAGTTTCTGATGTCCCGTTGAGGAGTATCATGCTCAAGGTGGCGGAGGGCAAGATTGATGCAAAGCCGTGGAGGGTCTTTGGGTTTAAAGATATACATGCTGCTCATCGGGCTATGGAGAATGGAGATGCAAATGGGAAAATGGTGGTCACAGTCGAGTAGTCAACCAAAAATGTGTAGATTAAGTTGCTTTACATCGATCGAGAGCAATAACTATTGCAATGACCTAGACGTAGTAATCAAGATTGGTGAGAATAACATCGCTGGGTCTTGTAGTCGTCTTTAAACGTGACCTCTTCTAAAGCTCGTAATTGATGCTGAGCGTCGAGTGGGCACGCGAGCAGCATCCATCGAACGGAGAGAAAATGCTGGTGTCGGAGTGCGACATATGGTCTCATCCAATCAGATCGCGCCTCGATGGCTCAGTGGTAGAGCGTGTCACTAGTAATGACAAGGTCCACGGTTCGATCCCGTGTCGAGGCAAACTACTCCTGCATCCGTGTAACGGTTCTTTTTACATTTTTTGCAATCCATGCTGATAACAGATGTTCAATCAGAAACACAATCACGAACGTGAGACTCCAAAGACAACCTGTATTTTCTCTGCTATCTATCTCATCTCAGGTAATCTCGGATAACATCCTCAGGTACATCCTTGCCCAAGTAGTTCGGCACCCTCTCATACATCTCCCAAGCACTCCTCTTCATAAAATTCGTCTGCTCCCTAACCCATCCCTCAAACTCACTCCTCTCAACCATCTCACCCCTCTTCTCCTTCTCAACCAGCGTGTCCAAGACCGCATCAATCCGCCCCCTCAACCTCAGCAACTTCTCCTGCAGGAAGATATTACAAAACGTCGGGATATCATCATTCCCCAAGTCTACGCTACGAAGCGACGTGTACTGATCATCCAAGTTCGGATCAGCAAACGCATAGCTGCTCACCATGCTCAATCTCTCCGGTACATTCGTCGCGCGCAACGCAGCATGTTCAGTACATCCACCCTGCATGATGACAGCGCCTCCTACTCTTGGACTCTTCACTTTCACGATGGAGCCGTCTCCAGTGCGTATGGCGGTCTCGCCGCCTAGCATGCTGCTTGTGTCGCTGAGCATGACGACGCATACAACTGGGACTTGGTCTTTGTGCCAGGCGTCGATGGGTATATCGTCGTAGCTGGACTTTTGCATCTCCGTGGGTGAGAGCGGAGCTGAGGGTGTTTCGGTGAGTTTGTAGACGCCGGGGAGACCCTCGGGGCCGAGCTGGATGTTTACGAGTCCGAGATCGGCTTCTCGTCGCAAGAGACGGAGGCCGAAACCAGCTGCGTGATCGATGGCAGCCTGCGTCGCGGGATGTTGCCACGCTTGAAGCGTAAACTTTGCGGTCTTTGGAAATGACTTTAGTTTTGGTATCGTCACTGTGAAGTTGAACTCACCTTTTCATGGCCCGCGATGTAGGCCGGTGCACGATCCCATGAACGGAGATACTTGTCGAGAATCGGTTTGCTCAGCATCTCACGACGCAACATGCGCACGCCTTCTTCCGAGAAGAGTTGGAAAGGTTCTGTGACGCAGAGATCAGGTGCATTTTCCGGCTGCGGCAGACCAAGGTGCTGAAAGGTGTGGCGTCGAGTAGGGGGCTGGAACGCGAGATGGATGGCGGGATCAAAGTCCGGGAGGTCAAGGTCGTTAAGAGCGGTGAGGGATCGAGGCGAAATTGTCGCCAGGGCCGGAGCTACCTTTGCAGACATGTTGTTGAATGTCTAGAGCTGGAGAGTGGTAGGTTTTGTTGATTCTGTAGCAAGAAATCGACACTGCGAAACGGCAAGTCCTGTATAAGAACAACATTGTTGCACACCTCGCCGGACCATTTGAGCCTTTTATCATTATTACCAACCTCGTAAATGACCCTTTATCGGCGTCGCTTGCTGAAGGGGGGAGGGGCGTTGTGTTAGTCTCTTCTTATATCATTGCCTATTCTGGTAATGGTATCCTGACTCCATCGCTGGGCTTATCATCTGACGCTTCGTGTCAGATAAGACACCAAAAATAGGGCCGGCAATTGAAACGCCACTACATTTCTTATCACGCCCACTTCTCCGCACTTACCCCACACGTAATGGCTTCAAAAGTACCTGGATTCGGCTTCTGAGAGCAAGAAAAGGCTTGACCTTCCTCGTTGCAACATGCCGATTGAGATCGTGAGAGTCACGTGACATCTGAAAGTGGTCATCAATCCATCAGGATCTCCCTTGCTTTGATCATCTTAAAGGCAGCTGACATCAGAATAAGTATTGATCTGGCTGACTCTTGTGAGATAAGGAATCCTCAAGGAATTATGACAACTGCGATAAACATTTAGCCGAGAGCATAGTCGGCGGGATCACAAGGCAACTGTGGCCCAAGAGAGGACAGCGAAAGTTTTCTTTTCTGCAGTGCGCCACATACAGACTATCTTCTCATGCTTCGCAGATACCAATGACCAAATCACTACCAAGGTTAAGGCGCCTACATCTGATTCCCATGTAGAGTATTAGTCAGCATGCAGCCACTAAAAGCAAGCGTATGTCTTTCCACTGCACCGTAAGCGTCTATTCATGCCTCCGATCCATTGAAAGACCACTCAATCGTCAGTCAGGGGCTGAAGACCTTCGGGTCCATAAATGAATCTGTAAAATGACGGAGGGAACAACTGCACTGCCGTAGTAACGTTGTCTAAGAAAAAGACCACCGCGTCGAGATACCCGATCACTCGATCACAGAAACCTTTGACACGAGTGAAGAAAGAGGAAATGCACTGGATAAGATACTGAACAACCGGAATGAGCATGATAATGATGCCAATAATCGCAGTGTTGGCCAGGACCGAAAAGTAGACGGCCATGACGGTAAGGCCCGAGAGGCAGACACAACTTGCGGCGGCGACAACGAATACAGTTCCGCCGGCAATGGAATAGAAGAGGATGTCGTTGAGCTCGTGGAGGCTGTGGAGAGTGAATGAGATGATCCAGAGGAGAGAGACGATGAGGATCAACTTGGTCGTGCCGGGGTCGATGAGATCCGCCATGTTGACGTGGTATCAATGCGCAGAAAGGGGATAAATAAGCGGAGTAGTTTTTTCGGCTCGAAGGTGTTGACGATTGATGGGGATCGCGTGAAAGTGATGTGGCGACAGCGTTGAAAATACTGTCATGGAAAGATGTGTGTTTGGAAGAGGAAGAGATAGCACGGAGTCGAGAGATGTTGAATGAATCTTGGAGGTTCACAAGCAAAGTTGGTGTTCCGCTTGGTTGCTATTGAGATGCCTGAATTTGTCGGACGCGATAGTGTAAATTGACAGTGGCACTCGCTGGCAGTCTGAACTCCGACCAACAGACGATTGTGAACCTACACTGTGATGATTGGCTTTATGGTATGTTCACACTAGGAACATAATGCGAGTGTCGCTGCCACTGCCAAAATAATCCCGTGGAAGCGAGAGTCGACTTGTTCAGCGGAGTTATGCATGACTACCAGAGCCTGACATTCTTTCTCCAGTAGGGGGCGACGCAGCAGGTCGGCAAAAGTTGTTCATCTAACATCGCCCAGATATTCTCACCATACTTTCTAGTTTCCCCTGGTAAGGCTACTGACCTTCGAAAAACAGATTTCTTTTCTGAACAGTATGCGCAAACATCTAAATATCTCCCCGGACCTCTCTCTATTGTTAAGTTCTCGCTCCCCAGGCAATGAACACCGTCAGTCCGACTTACTAATAGCAGACAAGCCATAGACCAAGATAACTCCCCGGTAGCTATCAGCGAAAATACCAAAAATCAACCCCATCTGCTTCACTCCATACTATATCGCCCGAAAGAAATTCTCCCCTAGCCTCCTCCCTACCAGTAAGTAGGGGTTCACGATGAGCAATTCTGCGCACCCACCAACCCAGTACCTCACGGTTGTGAGAAATTACGGCTTTTCTGGCGAGGCTCTGTACTTTGTTTCCAAAATTATCCTTCAAAGACTCTTCTACGAATGTTGATCCCGCATGCTCCACATCAGGATATGGGAGGGCCAATCTGTCACACGTGTGCCTTTGCGGGTGCTGCACCTCGAATGTGAAGAAGCCATTAGCGTAAGGCTGGGAGTGGACTGTGGAGACGATTTTGCCGCAACCTTTTTTCTTGCAGTCGTGAGCGCTATAACTTCCTGGTAGACTGATCAGCTTCTTAAATTTCAGATGGCAGTAGGAAATGTACCGTGGTGATGGCCAACAATAATATCCAAGGAAGGTGGCTTATACATAAAGCTGGGCGGCCAGTGACCATCTGAGTTGATGGCGTTGATTTGATCCATGATATTGACTTGATACAGAGTCTCTGGAGAGACATCCCCGAGAGCTTGTAGTAGATAGTTGATTTTCTCGCGAGCCGTTAGGGGCAAGTCGTCCAAGTCTGTAACAGGCTGACGAGTCAAAGCAGGGGAAGTCGGCACAGAACTCGTAGACGAGACTCCATCGTTGTCATTGCTGTCGTCAAACTTCATCTTCTTTGCTTCATAATCCAGCTCGGATCCTCGACGTTTCAAGTTCATGGTGGAATCAGAAGACCGTCAAGTAAGGTCAGATGAAGATGTTGATGATGAGACTGAAAAAGGCGAGAAAACGTAAGATCTGAAGAAAATGGAAGCAATTTATACCATTTGCGATTGATCATCTGTATTGAATGTGAGATGGGGTCCGTCAATGAAATCGCTAAACAAAGCCAAAGTCCAACATGCAGATTGCCAAACATTGAGCCTACGACCGATACTAACAAATTCGACATTGAATGACGCCTGAGATACCATTCAATTATACATCAAAGGCCTGTTGCGCTCTTGGTACAAAGCAAGTCAAAGCCCGAAATCGGCTCATTTGCCTATTCACCTTTCATGCAAGTTGGCTGTACCTTTGCGTGTCTTCCTTCCTGTCAAACACGAATAAATCGTCACACAAATCAAGCATATTCACTGCAATGTATCTAAAAGGAGGACATCATCAATTCAAGATAATTTAGTTTGTCCGAAGACGAATTAAATAATGCAGATTTGTTCACGGCAGCGAAAAATAACCGGAATTCAAGTTCAAGTGAATGTACAAATAAAACTTCCATTCAACTTAAATATCAGAGAACAAAGAATTATAGCCTGAGAAAACGCACACTCAAAAACAGGGACCACAGTCCGCCCATGTGGCTGCGCGTAGTCTCCGTCCTTCGCATCGACAGCAGCTTGCAGTACCTGTCACTGGTAAAAAGAAGGGGATTTCTTGCAGTTGACATACAACAGCGGGGATTCGNNATCCGCCCCTTACAGGCTTGACTATGGGAGAG
Organism: Fusarium mexicanum; assembly: GCA_013396015.1. NCBI lineage: Eukaryota > Fungi > Ascomycota > Sordariomycetes > Hypocreales > Nectriaceae > Fusarium > Fusarium mexicanum. Next base: position 89,465 of record JAAOAM010000024.1, on the reverse strand, counting down.
CGGACGGGATCCCGTATTTTCCTGCAGGTATGGTCGTATGTGCTTAGATCGTCAAGCAAAACAGTCTATAATCATGAACACCGTATAGATAGCGTTGATTGTCCAACCACTGTCCTGTCGCAGCTTTGGTTCCTCGTCGCGCAGAGGAGATTTGTGACTATCCTCATTTTAAGGCTCATAAGAGTTGTAGTTTACCGTAGCTAAAACTTAACAGCGCTCGTAATCCTGCGGTATTCAATGGTGGAAGAATCAGCGTAAGGGCCATTGTGAGGATCCCAGAGACTTGAGGCCAAATGCTTGAATCAAAGAGGCTCTGCAAAAGAGGAAAACTCAAAGTGGCTATCCTGCAAATCTTATTGTTCTGAGATCGATGCTGAAAGATCCTTTAGAGAGCGGCTATTAATATACTACCTCAAATGATACACACTGTCTCCCTCTTCCTCTCCCAATTGCCCTCTCTATCAAACACCACCGGACCCCACAGTTCATTTTCTCGCGCTTCTCTATTTTCCTCATGAAGATCGAAAGTAAATGTTCCAATTCGACGGAAAGTCTGAGACAGAACACAGAAACCCTCAGATGTCAATAGATCTTCCTCTCCAGCGTCATGGGGCATAAGGATTAAGCCTTCATAACTCTCCCAGACGGCCTGTTCGTAGCGATCGGTTTGACACCACCCTAATTGCAGAGGAACGCAATAAACCTGAACCCACTGCGATGACGGTATTTCTTCTGGCAGATCGATAGTACAGGAGTTGGCGAACTTGTGTACCTGCTGGGTTCCTCCTGTAGGGAGTTTGATGTTTGCAGATATCTCGTTATATTCATCGGAGGAGATGATGAGATATCTATCCTCCTCGTTAAGATTCGGCGAGTCTTCCGATTGTGGCCTCTTCATCAAGTAGCATTCCCGCAAATGGCATTCCATCTCCACAAGGCCCGATTTAATCTGACCAGTTGTCGAGTGGGAGTATCCAGTCTGCGGCTCAACACAAACATCCAAAATCCTCGCAAGCTCCGTTTTCTTCCCGTTCCAGATCCACGGTATGTATTGCTCAAAGAATTCAACCTCGCCGTCCAACGACGCCCAACTCCACGACGGAGCGCGATAGTAATCTGGTCGGCTGGGTGATGTTCCGGCCTTGGGACGCCATAAGAGGCTCTGCTGGAAATTCCCATCGCGCCAGAGACCAGCGATGTATTCCAGCTCCGGTGTACCTTTGTTCAGTCCTCGTCTTGCTTCGGTGATCCTTTCGACAATGCCTTGAAGCGCAACAAGTGTGTCGGAACTAAAAGTCAGTCGAGCTTTCGTATACCTGCTAATAAAGTCATTCCAAAACTCCGAGGGCTCTTCCTCCAACTTTGAAGCTCTCATGAGTTGTTGTCGAAGATACGACAAACTTGCACGCTCGTTCACCACAGAGCTAAACTTTGGATCCAAGCCAATCGGGAACGTCTCGCTTGCTTCTGTCGTCGCACATGACCAGACCAATTGTTTGGATCCAAAGACCAGAGTACGCGGTGATACTAACAGTTCCTGCAACGCCCAGGCTCGGCGGCTCAAAGGGCTCTCGTTGATGGTGTCGAATAGGAGGCGTTCAGGTTGGTGCGGGTAAATAGCCCATGGGTAACTTGCTCGGTGATATACCGAGCTTTGGATGATGTTTGTGACGCATGGCCTTACCGCACGGGGATCGCGACGGCTGAATATTGAGTCTTTTACACTTGGTGCGCCAGCTGCTGCGAGGGTGAGAGCTGCTGAACCGTAGATGCTGCCCATCTGTGAGGACTCTTTGATCCAATCGGGTTTAGAGTCTTGAATGATGCAGAGGGCATCTACCCACAAATATTCATAGCCGAGATCTCGTGTTGTAGCGATTGCATCGCGGATGGTGGTTGGTAAGGTCGCTAAAGGAATTTCGTTTTGGAACGGAATGAGCGTTGCTTCTGTGAGCGTGACGGTGTTTTCGGTTCCCCAGCAGTAGCTTAGTGCAATATAAGGTACTGCTTTTGATGGAATGACTAATCGAGGTTGCTGGGCTTTTGACCCAATGTGGATAAGTCTCGTTGGACGCCAATTTGGCTGTTGTGGCTGGAATTCCTTGCAAATGGGATGTGAGCGATTGCAGCCTTTGATCCATTTCAATGCGAGCTGCAAATTCTGGTCGTTACTTGTTGATGCATGTTTGCCAGGGACGGTCTTCATGACATGGCTCGTATCCGTTTCTGCAATCAAGTCAGTCAAAGTCTCCCCATGGATTCGCAATCTTACCTTGCAGTGGCCGTATTCGCAGATCAAATGACACATCGCTCAAAACTGAACCTTTATCTGATCTAACTGCCACCCAGAACTCATCCGGAAGATCAATCCCTAACGCGATATCGGTAATCGCCATGTTCGTCCTTTCATCCCAGCCCAACTTCCCGCTTGGATCTCGCTCAACAGTACGATATTTAAAGCAAAGACGTACAACCTCATCGCTGCCAAGACTTTGAAATAAATTTTTTGACTCTTCATCAAAAGCATGTGCGATTATTATGCAAAGATGACATCCTGATGAACTCGTTTCTGCAACAAAGTCACCCTTTGTCTTTGACCACTTTGCCCAGCGCGATATGTCATTCAGATGGTCCCAGCTGCTTGGATAAGAATTGTTATAATCCTTGGGGAATTGAGATCTGTGCTTTGAGCAGGTATATGGTGCACAGCCGACGATAGACATGGAGCACGCGTGGGTGCATTCGTCGCAGAGACGCGACCTCTCGAGTGGTGCTGGCCGCATTGTGATTGACCTCGCAAAAAAATTTAATAGCTAGGGAAAAAAATATGGAGAAGGGGAAAATACGATTATGAAGCGTGATGATATATATGAGATGGTGTTTGTCACCTTTTGGTAAGGCTGACTCAAGAATTAGCTCGTATACCGTATGACTCAGACGGTCAGACCCCTCAACACCCCGGTCAGCTACTACTATAGTCAACAAACATAGCCTCTTCGCGCTTCTGCCTATTATTTGTTTTAGTACGAACTCTATTTATATACACTTGTAACCAATCCAGTAACTGACGAAACCAAGTCTGTTTGCCCTCCCCCTAAGCAACTTCGTGACTATGGCGCGACCTGAGGTTAGTATCTAGAGAGCACGGAGCTTTCAGTTTTGTTCAAAAGTCAATTTGCGACGTAAAATTAATTGAAAACAGAGCTCCCATCGCCTTGCATATACAGATTGTTCAATAACAAATACCAGGCCGTCAATTGCAGATCGGATAGCTCAAGGTCAGCAAAGAACTAAATATTCTCCTCGGTCCAACTCTCCACTACATTGACGACGCCTGCATCTCTGGACATGTCCAGAACGCACAAGGCCGCGTCTTATCAAGACCCCCATCTGCATCAAATGCCCACGTAGCCCGCCTGCTCTTACGACGCCCACCACAGTGACCCTCAAACTGATAAACCTGATCGCTCTTTTCAAAAGAGCTACCTGGAGTCGGCGAAGGAATACTCCACCGACAAGGCGCAAACAACGCTGGCGACCTCAAAGGCTGGCGATCTGGTTGCTCGACGCAAAGCTCGGTCAATTTTATATCTAGACCCGAAGTACAGTCGCACAGACTATTGCGTGTCGCATAGCCCTGCTGTATCAGGCCATTGCTTGGATTGCGTAAGGTGAGACTCTGCGCAGAGCAGAGATGCGGCTGTAGACTTTTGCGACGATCAGTCGCGCTCTTACGCCTGCGTGGGGGAGACTGTAATGAGAAGTGGGGAGGTGTTCTACCATTGAGTGCGATTACTGTAGCGCGGCGACGTTGTCTTGGGGCTATGAGGCGTGGTGGACTTGAGGTCTGCGTGAGACTGGGTATATCTGTTGGTGTCTTTGGCCCAAAGACTCGTGCGTTTGGAGCTGAAAGAAAAGAAGTCTTGGTGAGATTGAGAGGTTGGGGCACCATTGTGAAGAGTATGGCCTAGTGTATTGATGTTGGAAGAGTTTTTGGAGTTTGCACACCAACATAACCGTGACGAAGCGGCTGATTATATCCGTTTGGCAGTTCGCTTGGTCACATAACGTCGCACAGCAACGAAAGCATTTTGTTTACTCATGCCGAACCAAATAATTAAATTCAGAATATCGTGAAATCTAGTCTATTTTATGCACTTACGAACCTTCTTTGATCTTTTTCACGCGTTCCAGAGGACAGCTGATTGTCCGGGAGCGCTGAGTCTTGCGTTTCAGACCATTGTGAGTTTTGGCGTTTGGGGCTTTGACCTGTTAGTGCGCCCGAGGTACCAAGATGAAACAAGAAAGTGAAAAATGGGGCGGACTATTCTAATGGCATGATCTATTAATAAGAAAGCTTATTTGTATTTGAATTGACTTTTCTTGCTGACAAACTATAAGCATGGCCCTGGCGATAAGCCGCTATGGCCTTGGTTCTCTCACCCAGTAAGCAATGGGGGACTTCGATGCGAACAATTATGGCGAGAGGAAAGGCCATCTCGGCCGTGTGAGCAACAGACCAAGTAACTATTTAGCTGAACGAATGAAGTTGTTATGTACTGAGAAGAATGTAGTAGAAATAGCTATGTACACAATTTGCCCTCTCTCCTCTCCTCCTGTCATTCTTGTTTGTCTCCTCCCCTCAAATCCCAAAAGATTCTCGCCCTAACATCTACTCCGCGTCTGACATTGCCGCTCTTGACCCGGTTCCTAACAACAGCGACACTTAAGAAAGACCGAACCACTTAAAGTCAAGATCCTCATGTGTAGGTACGACATGTCCAACTCCAGCAGCAGATACAGCAACAAACTTAGTTCCGTCCCCGTAAATCATAGTGGTATAGCCAGACTGAGGAGTGTTGGTCTCGTTGCGGCTAAACGAAACACCCTGAAGGGCCGACCACTCCTTGATCTGCTCAAGAAGGTTCCGGTAAAACACAAGATTATCCGCAGTGCCGTGCCAGGTCTTGAATCGCGGGTACGCCCCATTGTAGCCAGGATACATGGCTTTGACCTGATCAGCCCACTGCTGTCCCGTCTTGATGATCTTCCCGTCGGAGCAGACACGGTCAGAACTAATGGGGCTTGATCCAGGAGATCCAGCCATGCATCCAGCAGCAACGCCAGAGTAGCATGTAGCAGCGGCGAAACGGTCTGGGTATGTAGCCGCAAGGACATTGGTCATCATGCATCCGGAGCTGGTACCCGTAACGTAAACTTTATTACGGCCGGCCTTGTACGTGTTGATGACATAGTCGACCATGCTGACGAGAACTTGACTGTCGCCCTGACCATCGTGCTTGAGCGTCTTAGTGCTGGCGACATCCCAGCAGTTAAAGTCCTTTTGGGATGATGGAAAGATGAGGATAACGCCCTTTTGATCAGCGAGGGACTTGTACTGGGTCTGCTGGAAGTAGCCTTGGCCGGTTCCACCACAGGCGTGTAGCTATATCTGGAGGTCAGCTGAAGAACGGGGAGATTTGATGGTGTTGACTTACGGCGAGCACGACTGCTGGGTTCGCAGGCCGGTTTGCAGGGATGTAGGCCTGCATGATTAGGTTTGTCCCGTAGGTGTTTCCAAAGTTGTTGATGGTCTGGAGCTGAGCCGCAACGAGGCTAGCGCCCAGGCTCAGCTGTGTGAGCAGCTTGCGGGGCGAGGGGAGTCCGAGCATGGTCAATGAATTCTCCGAATCTGCTTAAATGTCGGTGTTTGTTATTCAATTACTTGGTCGCGGTCAATCTCCTTGCTTTATACTTGAACCAAGTCGTGATTCTATTGTCGGCTCAAATGCCGGTGTCAAATACCGCGAGATCCGGAGGCAGCATGTCCGAAGCGAGACCCCGCAGCCGGGAAAAGAATAAATACTGCATGTCTGTCCTGGGCAGTATCAAGTGATAGACAGCGTAGCATGGATGGATGAAACGAGTATTGTTTCAAGAGGCTATTTCCATCTCCAACTTATCCACCCGAGGTAGTCTCGTTTACCCCGCATACCTGGCGTCATATGTATAAAAAGGGTATGCCGAAGCGCACGGAGGACTGCTCTCCGCAATTACCAGAAATAGTAATCGGTACCTGACTAGGGATGATCTGGATAAATAGGGCACCTCGCGGATGATTACGCTCCGCAACCGCCAAGAACAGGAACCCTTGTTCAGTTTTGATTGTCTTCTTCACCGCTGGTGGGCTTCATGCCACTGGGGCCACATAACCTGACCAAGTTGTTTCCAGCACATAGCCAGTCGATTTCTTGAGATCTGGACAAGAGATGATGGCACTTTTGGGCCGACTGTAGCGGAAGCATTGGCCAAAAAATTACATAGTGTATTCTAATCTATCTCAGAATGCTCAGAATCAGTAGGCGGTATTTCACAAGACATTAAACCGCTATAGGTGAAAAGGGCATGGAGCACACTCTCTATGCAAGCGATGTCAATGGATATGGAGACAGTTCGAGCGGTGGATTTAGTTAATGCGAGCCTATGTTAAGGAGGTGCTGTATGAAGGCCTGCGGGCTATGTAGTTGGTTATCTGTCAATTACCTTGCGATACACTACTCAACCTGCCACGAGTTGATACAGTCATGACTGACGTCTTGAGGAGACCCGTATGTGCGTGCCCTCAATGAAGGGAATGAGAATACTCGCGTATCGTAAATATCACATTTGATAAACGCCTTGCAAACCCATCTGCACATGCGTTCAACCAAATTGTTCTTTGAACATCGACATCTTCGGTAATCTATGTTCTCCGTTCTTTCACGTTCTTCCCGTAGAGTTTAATTATGTTAAGCCATGTACTTCTTTATTATTAGAACAAAGAAGGAAGCCATTTCCTTTCAAGGTTTAAAGATTTCTCATCAAGCCAGGCAAGTTTACCAACATATCCAGTTTACAAAAGTCTCCTCTATGCGACTTCTCAGAAGATTAGTCTGGCTACTTAGAGGCTCCCGATTACTAAAAATCATAAACCTCACTACAAATGGATCGTCTTCATCCCAGCTGCTCTTGCGAGGTGGAGGTGACTCGCCTCGCAGCCCGAGTTGCTATTCTTGAAAAACAACTAGCCCAAATCCAACCGACAAGATCGTCGGACACGGTTGGACCGAAAGCAAAGAGAAGACTGCCTGAGACGACCGCAACAGCAGCTCGAGTGCCATCAAGAATGAAGGCAGCTAAGCGGTCGGAAACCACTAAGGCGGATCTCCTGACCTGTCCTCCAGAAGCAAAGGATGATCGCAAGTTCGATCGGCGATACCTCACAGGAAGAGGGCCTCCGATTACCCGCCGAGCCTTCTCGAAGGCCTATCTGCAGTGGACGCTGGATGACATGGATCCACGTGTTACTGCGTTTAGATATCGCCACCGGCGGGCCACCAATTGTTCCACCCAAAACTCCTGCCAACACTGGCATATTGTCGATGGCACTGAACCCCACGAGGAAGGGGATATCTACGTGATACTCTTTTGTATAGACACTGAATCTGTCGATGAGGGAGATAGTTGCTGTCAGGGGATCAACATGTTTGATGACGAGGAGCCGCTGGCTGATCGTATTACTCTTCAGCCTTGCCGTATTTTCAATGCTTTGATGCCTGATTTCAGTGCTATATGGGATGAAGGCTATACGGTCCTTCATTGTCTGCTCCTTGACTATGGTAAGACGGAGGAGGAGGATGGAGATGAGTGGAAGTGGAAGTGGATGGATCAGTTTGGGCGGCTGCTATCGAGGATGTAACTCTAGCGGCACCTAGAGATGGCTTGAAGTGGTATGGAAGATATATTGGAAAGACTTGGATTTGAGATAATCCTTTAGATAGCTTTTGAATACCGTTGGTACAAGAAGTTACTCTCTTGAACTATTTTCACCTTTGCCCTGACATCGTGAATTGTGCTACATCGTGGCTTTTAAATGCTAGTTTATCCATGGGATAATATCAGCAGGACAGCATAGAAACTCACAAATAATGCACATCAAAAGCGATGTCAATTATCCATTGCTCTACAGTGACTTCGACTATTCGAAAGCCGTAGGGCATATGTTATTTAGCATCGTCGTTCTTATTGCAATGTAATTAAACTTTTGAACAAAGATATTCGGAATGGGTGAACAGTATCGAGGCCAATACAGCTTGAAAGACAGTGACTTGACTGTTCGCTGACCAGACATCAAAGAGGTCTTTAAATAAATAGTTGAGGAACAAAGACCCCAGTGACCATTTCCATCAGTGAACACAAGTGTAAAAGAATATGCACTCAAATAACAATGGTTCTTTGTGTAGTCAAAGCTAGTTATAATTTGTCTTTTACCTTGACTTCTCTGATTAGTAACGTGTATAAAGTCCTGATATAACTGTTTGTTTTAATGTTCATATACCATCAACAGTCCGGATTCTCCAGCAACAACCATAATAGATATTCACCAGTCAACCAATCCAACAGACACCGCAATCATGTTCACCATTCGGTCCATCATCCAACTCCTCAAAACTCTTTACAAAGTCGGGAGTGGCTTCTCATTAATATACGACTTCTACCACTACCCACTCAGCTACATACTACCTTTCTTCGACGTCGTACCCGGCCAACTCACTCCACTCCGCAACATGATCATAGGGCTCACGCTCTTCTGGTTCATAATAATAGTCACCTACACTATGTTTGAGTATATCATTAAAGCTATGATATACTTTACCAGGAAGCTATTGTCCTTCGTATGGATATTATATTTAAACCCATTTTACTTGGCGGTCCAATTTGCTATAGCAGTGGCAATTATTATTCGACTAGTAGAGATGTACAAGTACGGTTCCTTCACATGAAGCGAGCAATGGAGGCAATTACATTATTAAAGGGCGACAGTTTTTGCATATGAATTCCTTGGCGCAGGTCGCTTGGTATATGGGACAGATTATTCCCTTATAGTTTGAGGGGATTTAGGTATTTCAAGTAGAAGTTTTTTACAGACTATTTCTTTACACCTTGTTTAAGCTATACATAAAAGGGCTTATTTCCGATATGGATAGAAAAGTAACATCAGCTCCGCCAACAGCATACATGCCCTGGAGATGCTACAACTTTCACACCGGTCGGCTTTTTTCCATATAAACCTCGGAAAAAAAGGTAACAAACTCACCGAGCCTAGGTAAAATTGTGATTAATAATTTATCGGTCGAATAGCCTTGGGCCAGGGCTATTTCTTTACATCTGATGCAGGTGATCTTGAGGTACATCCCTGCCATTCGATAGATGCATATATTCCATGTAAGATGATTGGGCCGATTGGTGACTTTAACTGGATACGAACTTTCCTCCAGAATCAGTAAGACACGACGACGGACAAGGTCAAAGGCCTTAAGATCTAGGTTCCGGTTCGTGTTTGCCCTTTCGTTGAATGATAACTACACTGAAACGCATCGTATCCCTAACAGCCTAATCAATGCGACTAGGGCCTGTTTGTGATTGAGACAGTATGACGATTGGCGATGAACGGCAATATCTCGGTTCTCAACATTCACGTGCCTTCTTACGTTATCTGGCAATATACTTCTCCACATTGACCAGGGCAATATTTAATTCAGCGATTGATTAGATATTGTTGTATAGAGTCCAGATTGTGAGTTCGATGTGTTATCTGCAGTAGAAGCATATTGGGAATGTCTTTTAGCGGCCCGGAAGCACTTGTAATCTAGACAAGTTGGAAACTTTACATCGGCTAGGGCATCCCCTTCGTGGAGATTGGCCCTGTTAATGCGAATGCCCTATTGGGAAATGTGTAATCTGTGACAAGAGACAATTAAATCAAGCACATTTCCAAGGCTCTAAGAGGCGGGGGGCAGTAGAGACAGCTTAAGTATGCCTCCAAGGCTGACATATGGTGGATTTGGGAAGCAAGGTCTCCGATTCAGGCAAAAGTCCAGCCACGTGGCGATATCGTCTAGAAGCGGTAACATTCTTTGACTGAGATTGAGTTGAGAATTGGGACAGGGAGGATCGACGCTTGTGGTCGATTGAGAAACTTGCCGCTCACCACAAACCGCGCAATGAAAAGCTCAATACAGGCGAGATGAGAATGTAAATGCTTCACAGCTCCACCACGCAGGCTATATCCGGATGTAAGTGTCACTCAAAGAGGAGTCTGCTTGGTCTATAACAGCCTGTTGTTATAGAGAAGATATGAACCAAGAAAATGGCCTAAATGTTGACTCAGTCGTTTTCATTTTCGCAGTCTTCCGTTTCACAATTCACCACGTTCACGGTCGCCAACACTTCCGTTCCTTGAGTTTATCGCAACGCTTCGCATCATTCAGTTGACATGCCTGCAAAGTTCAATATATCCGATTAGCGTCGTTCCAGGCTATTTTAGTAGGTAAGCACTGGCATGCATTGGGACAAAGTTCAAGCCCGAAAGACCACTAGAGAAGATGATGTGCAGAGTCTAACCTCGATTCGGAACGTTTTAGCGCTGCTGCCCTACTCCAGACTCTGCCATGGACTAAACTCGGGGACTACTGTAGTTCAGGGGGTTTGATACCTAATGCCTCTTCCCTCTTTGCTCTTATCCAAAATTTGACGACCCTGTTCTCATGGGTAAGTACTTCTACCAACAGCCATTGTAGTCAGTAGAGCGCAATCTCTTCAGCCTGTCCAGACCCAGTAACTACAGCATCAGTGCACGCCCAACTCGTTGTCAGTTTCAGTTGTGGCTGCACTCGAGATTCATGCCCGCCCAAAGTTGCATGACAGCTCCGCTCTTCCAAGTCTCGGCCCGTGGTTCTCTCCAATATTCCCGGCCCGGGCTAATCTCGAGTCATTCAAGATCATAGCGTAAACTCTATTGCGACTCTCCAACCAAAGAAATTCGTTAGTGCCGAGTCTATTCCCGAACCTCGCAACCACCGTCAAACCGCTGCTCTACTTATAGCCACTCATGTTGCGCAGACAAGAGGCACACGAAACTGGGTGCCCACCAACATCTCAAGTTGATTGACCTTTGGCATGATGACGACAAATTCGGCGGCCCGAGTGGCGTGTGTGTTGAACGTTTGTGGAATGGCGTGTCATCTCGCCTTTTGCTTAAGTGCTTTCCTTTCCCCATGTTCTCCCGCCGGCTCGACATCCCCGTGAGATTGAGTTCAAGCGTCGACCCGTACACTCGCCAAAATGCCTGCAGGGCCGTCCGGCGTTGTCGTCTTGGTATGCGATCAACCACGAGCCATATAAATCATCGATTTCTAACAATAGCTCCCTCAGACTGTCATCTATGTTCTCATCGCGGTGTCCGCTGCAATCATCGGCGCCCGAATCTATTTACGACTGGCAATACAGAAGCAGCGCCTCGTAACAGCAGACTGGCTGCGCATATCAGCATGGTGCACCGCGTTTGTCACGGGCTTCTTCGACATACTCTATGCGAAAGAGGGCGTTTTGCATCCCGGGATCAATTACACTCTTTCTAATTGGGATGCCCCTCTGGAACAGCAGATCAGAATGCGCAAGGTATGTGTTGTAATTTCTCGCGAGGGAGATTGAGCTGATTGAAGGTTACAGTACAATTGGGTCAATCCGTTCCCATTTTACACGACGTTCTATCTGTGCAAGGCGTCGCTTTTGGTCATTTATCTACAGCTATTTCCGCCGTTCATGGTTATGAGAAGACTAATGGTCTGGATCGTGGTCGTTTATTGTGTCTGCGCCTACATCGTTACCATTTCGCTCCAGCTCTTTCTCTGCTATCCAATTGAACGGAACTGGTATTACAGATCAATAATCTCCGACATCCATGTTTCTAATATGTTTTTTAGGTCTGTCACGAAGCCTGAAGAAGCATGCAAAGTATCTACGATACTGCTTCTCTTCCAAATCAACTGGGTCTTGCATTTCGTCGGAAGCATTGCTCGAAAGTTTCCCTATTGCCTTTGACCCTACATAGAACTAACAGCGTGCTAGTCTTCTGCCTCCCGTTCTTCATCATCCACAATCTCAACATGCGAAGGAAAGTCAAAGTCAGTGTATACTGCATCTTTCTCTTAGGCATCATCGACATCGCGTTTTCCCTCACGCGCTTCTTGACCATTCAATTGGGCGATAGCGAAGACTTTCGATCATTCACGATAATAGGCACGTCTACTTCAAGATACAATTATAACGCCATCTAACCCCTTATCAGAACTCTGGTGTTCCCTCGACGTGTACATCGGTCTCGTCATCTGTTGCATCCCAGCTCTCCGACCATACCTTCACCGGAAAGGAGTCAACTACAACATCCAGGAGTCAGGTCGTCCTTCGAAGTCTGGCCATGCGATACGTCGGACAGGTCAGAGCGGATTCGAAGAGATAATTGAGGGGTCAGGTCTTGGGGCCGACGGTCGAAATGACTCGTGGTCTGGATCACATTCGTGTGAGATTACAGCACAATTGAGTGATAAAAAGGGCAATGGGAGCGATATCGAACTAGTTAGTATGGAGGTTAGTAAGAGCGGTTTGTAGATTGGGAAGGTTCTGCGCGATAAATCAACAGCGGTTGAATACAAGATAAACTACCTGCCCCTCCGATCTAGTCGTGTTTAGGTACTTGTAGAGTAGACTCCACGAGAGCGTTATCGTGAGTGGAGCACATCTGTCAGACTTCCCAACTCTGGCAATTAAGTTCCAAGCATACAGATGAGCGGGTATTTTCTCTTATCTACACTGAGATGGAACATAGACAAAAACATCAATATAGGGCCAAACATGAGTTATAAATAGCCAATTAGCCATGGTTAAACTACATAGAATTTTATCACGTTTACATGGTATTCATCTCCTCGAATGATGTAGGATGACTGTGATTGAGTTAATGTTCTTGCCCTCTTTCCTGCGTTTGTATTTCATTTATTTTCAAGATTGATATTGTAACTAATGTAATCTCCCTATAGCTTGCCGTAACAGTTTGTCCGCATCCTTTGCAAAACGAATAAGGTCAGCACCATTAGTAGAGTTAAGCATAATATAATCATGGCCTATTCTTATAATATCCCCTCTGTATGCTTTAGGTCTCCACAATATCGGCTTTTCGTCGAACTCTATCCATTCGTGATTTGGATGTTTGCCATACCCACTAGCGGTCATGAATATGCACTGTAGGCCCTCTTGGCTCAATCTCGGCTTGCTATACCTGTTTACAGAAGTTATCTCAGAACCTTTGATTGACATCGACTTCAAGAAACTCATGTGAAAAACTCCCTGGTCAGTAGACAGGGTTGAATCGTCAAGAAAAGAGAAGTGAAGAAACGAATTGCATATGACAATACCGTTACCATCTGTGCTCAAATTCCAGAGGAACGAGCGATAACCTGGGCGAGACTGAATCATAAGGAAAGTTCCACTTGAAGACAACTTAAGTCTTGGATCCTCAGCTTCGTGAAGGTATCGAGGCGTATGGTGATACGGAGAATTGATCTGAGAGGTCTTTTCGCCGGTCTCAACATTATATAGGAGAAATACCGAATTACGCCCTGAATCCTCATCAGTGCACCACAGGACTCCCAATGAATTACTAGCAAAAGCTATCAAGAGAGCAAACTGTGATTGATTGTGCGGTTGTCTGAGAGTCCTCTCCCGTCTCTCTGTCGTGACATTCCATAGAGAAATGCCGCGCTTAGACTCACGCGCAGCCACCCATCGATCGCCGCTGAGTCTTTTGTCAGAGACTGCAATAGGTCCACTGTAAAAATCACGAGAGACGGTTTGTGACCTCTCATCGACCAAATCCCAACCAATGATCGACTGCTGGCCGCTGACTATCACGTAGCGATCCGTTGGTGAGAATGTGATAGTCCGGGTGCTTAGCTGATTGGCGTCGTCCATGTCCAACGAACACATCATCTCGCTTGTCAATGAATCCCATACTTCGATGTTGGGGCCAAGGTCATAAGCTATCAACTGCCCGTTATCAGAGATGTGGAATTTCCTATGAGCATTTTGTGTCGTGGGTTGCTCATTAGACAAAAGGATATTAGCATCCAAGATCCATAAAGCTCTCTCACTCCCGCATGCAATTGTCTCATCATCGAACGAAATCGCAATTCCTTGCCAACCTCGTAGATATGGTAGGTCAATGACTCGCCGCACACAGCGACAAGTACGATCACATATGATGAGTCTATCTTTTCCGCCTAGAATCATCCAAGAATCAGAGTGTGAGATTGCCAGGCGAGAGAAAGAGTACTCAATGTGACTCCACAGTTCACACTTTTGCTGAATAACATTCCAGAGATAAATGTTGTCTGCAATATCGCAAAACATGAGCAAGTTTGTACCGGGAACGAAGTTTATGTCATTGATAGGCGAAATATACTTCCATTCAGCATTGTTGTACCGCTTGCCTGTTCTTAAATTGAGGACCACAATTCGCGGCCTGCCTTGCATGTGGAATGCTACCCAGGAACAGTCTGATGAGAAGGAGAAGTAGATTTCTGCGACTTTTTTAGAAGAAGACGAATGAGGAAATGCCTCCTCGAGAGGGCACCGTCGACGAATTCCACCGCTAATATCATACATCACCAACAGTGACTCATAACACACTAGCAGGTACTGATTGTCAGGTGAGATCGCCATGCCTAGAACTTGAGAGTTGTCCAAGACTTGACGCCAAATGGTCCTGTTCGAAGTCAAGTCGCGAAGTTGAAGTTCGTATTCATGCCGGCACAAATACGAAGGAGACTCGGAGTCAGATTCGGAATCAGAGGATGATTTGAAATGAAAAACGATAATTGCTAGCCATTTCCCATCTGACGACGCAGCAAATCTTCGACGTCGAATCTTTCTTTTTATGACGTCAGGCATAGGCTCTTGACTAACATCCCATCTTAACACTCCAGTCAAGGTGGTCGCAACTAGCATTTGGCTTGTAGGTGCGAAGGTCATAGTCTCGATATAAAAGTCGTCATGGGGGCTTTCAAAAATGCGCCGAACCGGGCTCCACTTATCGTCAACTTTTGGACCTTTGGAGAAGATTCCCGAGGTGTACTGTTTGAATCGACGGCGGATAAGGCTATCGTTCGGGCTGAAGAGCAAACCAGAGGCGTAAATCTGGAGTGGGTAGTTCTGTATTGTAAACCAGAAATAGTGTGAGAATTTGAGGGCATCTTTGATTAGGGCCTTGTAACTTCCTTGCCCTTGCTATTGGAATCGATTAGTAAAGGTAACTCGCGCCATGTGGAGGATTTTGAGACCTACAGCTGGTAGATTCCCCACGGATTCCAAAGCTTTCAGTGCTGCGGGTAGGTTTTGACATAAAACAAGGGCCTCTAACCAAAACAAGAACTTTTCATTGATGAAATCATGAACAGTCTCAATCCCGGCGATATTGCTGTTCTCCTTGCCCTGGATGGATAGCTTATGAGCCTCTTGTATATGATCGGCCCAGAAAACACATGAATATTTAATTTTCTCTAGAGGATCCGGATCCGGACAATTCCGAAGAGCGTCTTTCAGTGAGATTCCCGGATGGACCAAGCCATAGATGTCCGGATGGAGGCTTTGTAGCAAAGCAATACACCTTTGAAAGAGGGCGTATTGATGATGCGCAAGTCCAGATTTGAATAGTACTGTGCTTGACTCCATAAGCAGAAAGTCTTTGGCAGACTGGTGAATGAACACGATAGAGCTCTCTTTTGTCGTAAGAAATGAACCGCACTCGGCTATGAGATCAGGAAGGGTTTCTTCATCAATGTCCAGGCTCTCCATAGCTATAAGTTCTGCAAAGGTGAGAGGGCGGAAGACCGTTGAAGCGACGGCAAGAATTCTGATGTAGAGATCACAGCTGTCAGAGTTGTGGATCTGTTCCATCATCTTCGCATAGAGCTGGTTGAGGCCCTGGGGAAATTGTGATAATTGATCGGGAATTTCCCAAGCTCGACATCTTTCCAGTCGTTGGCATACCAAGGCCACCCAAAGAAAGGTACCATGTGCGTGCTGAGATAGATGGTCATGGATTTGCTGTAACGCACTCTTCTTGAGTTTCTTTCTCTCAGCTAACTGCCGAGTTCGGTAGCTGATGTAGTTGTTCACAGCTCTAGAGACAGATCCTTCGTGGAGTTCCAAAGACAACGCTAGTTTTGAAGATGCTTCTCCAAAAAGTTCTTCAATTTCACAACGATTGCGGCTGGTGGCAATCCATTTCGCGCGTGAGGAAGTACTCGATATCAGTGCCAGGAGGAGTGGGAGGTCTTCAACGCACTCATCTAGGGCATCTACAAGCAAGAATGTCTCGCCAAGACCTGGGTCTTCCAATATCTTGCGGAAAATGCCTTCGAGGAACACCTTATGGTTCCAGTGGTCTTTGTCTTGCTTATCGTCCAGATGAGACACAGCAGCTGGGTGCTGAATGACTAGCAGGTAGATGAGACCTTTCAAGATTGCTGTATAGTTGTTCAAACCTGAATTTGTAGCTTGGCAGAAGAAGAAGGACATTGTGTTGCACTTCTGCGCACTCGCCAGTTTTGTGGAAGGCCGCAGCACGTCGATGAGACCGCATAATAGCATTGTCTTCCCTTTGCCAGGGTCACCTCTGATCCACAGAAGCCGACCATTCTCCGTATCGTCGCGCCAAGTCATAAACTCAGGGCTTTTAAGGATCCAAACATACGAGTCCTTCAACAAACCACCATTAGTCTGTTCAATCCTGGCTTTGTCATCACGAGGATCGGTTGAGCGCAATGCATTCAGGTGTTTCTCAGCACCATCGTGCTCGGACCCCTTATTGTGATGATGCGTTATGCTGTAACTATTGCCGACGTGTACTCTAGAAGAGCCAGATGCATTGAGGGCCTGTACAGTATTGGAAGTTGGATTCTCCATTGTGACAACGGCAATCCAAATGTCACGGTTATTCTCAGTGAGGGAGGTAAAAGAGAAACCGAGGCAGAAAATCACGCGATGGTTGAAAGAGGGGGAGACAAGGGGCAACAAGGATATATCCAATCGCATCAAAGATTTGGAGGTGTCTGCCTTCAGCTGCGTGGCTGAGGATGCCCCACTCAGAACCAACAACCAACAGCTTGAAGTGAAAATAACTCACCAAAGTGGCCGTTCTCGTCAATGAATAATCGTAGCCTGCGAAGGAAATTATGGCTGAGATATTCGGTACTGTCGCTGGCGCCATAAGCATCGCCGGCCTATTCAATAACTGTGTCGATTGTTTCAACTACGTCCAAATCGCCAAACATTTCGGCCAAGACTTCTCGCGCTATCAACTCCGGCTGGATGTCGCCAAATGCAGACTAGCGAGATGGGGAGCATCAATCAACATCAACAATGACCGACGGTTTAGTTTCGCCGAGCCAGCCGATCCAACGGTTGCTCTGGCTCAAGGCATTCTGGAAGAGGTAGTGGCCAGATTCGAGGCCGCATACAAGGTCTCCAGACGCTACCAAAACAGAACGGAAGAGCAGAACCTGAACATTTGCACGGAAACAGATCTCTCCGTAGTTTCGCAACGTGTGCATAGTCGCTTTGACGTGTTCACTAAGCAGCGGTATAATAGCTTGGGGTTGATGAAAAAGACCGGCTGGGCGCTCTATGATAAGAACTATATGGGGAGAATGATTGATGATATTATCGCGTCAATTGAAGACTTGGAAAAGGTCTTTTCCAGCACCCCACAAGTCACACGTCAATTAGTCGACATGGAAATTGAGGAGGTCAATGACGAGCAGGAATTGGAATTGGTCCGCGATGTCGCTGAAGGGTTAGACCCTGTATTATCTAATGCCTCTAAGGACAAGATCGTGGAAATCGCTGGCAAAAACACTGCTGGGAAGATCACTGGACCTGGGAGGGTCAACATCGGCAATACATTTGTAACAGGGTCGTTTACAAATTCACAGGGGATTCGGGTCAGTACAGTCAACCATGTGGATGAGGTCAATACCGCGGAGCCGTCAAGGGTTAATATTGGGAATACCTGGGGCGGCAAGGGGTTTTGGGATTGACAGATGATTTGGGCTCATCTGTCTTCATTAGGCGCTGAGGCGAAGTTATATCTTTAGTATACTTGACAGGTTAAGATCGCTTTGGTGAGTCTTTGCTAGTGACTTGTTGCGCGTCATTTTTAGCTATAGTTCATTGTTGAAGCGATCGATGTTAATACTTACTTATTTCACTCTTGATTAATCGATGAAGGCTGGCGCGTCGAGTCTCTTAGCCATATCTTAGGCTTGTCTTAAGACATCTCATCTTAGTCTTATCTAAAGAGATCTTACCTATCTTAGGCTTATCGTAGTCTTCTTGTCTTAGGCTCAGTTTTATCTTATCGATGGATAACGATAAGACAGCCACCACACTATAATTATCATCTTAGCGCCACTTACTTACCCTAGCTGCCTTGAATTTCATTAATATACAACAACAAAAAATTTCGATCTCACTCTCTTAATGGGTATAATTGGCTTCATGGCTTTTGAGTCAAGAATAGTTTTGTCAATAAGATATTTATCAAAGAGACCATGCTCCGCATTACAAACATTACACTTTCCATGGCCCTTATGCATGTCAAACCTTATCCTTCATCCTCATCATTGTGTCATCCACAAGACTTCCCAATATACAGCTATAAACATCTCAGACTCCCAGCGAACATTTCGCGTCTGAAACGATCTTCTCAAGACTTGCTTCAAGTCGCTTGCTCTTATCACCAAGGGCTACATTCCTAACCAATAGGTCATTGTTCTGAGCAGTTAGGAAATCCTTACTGCTTTCGAAGTCATTGACCATCGAAGTGAGTCTGGCAAGTTTCTCCTCGCAAGACTCTGCCACTGTCGCAGACTTGTCATATCTCTCGCTGAGATCCTTAGCCTGCGCGGCACAGCGTTTGGTGTCGATCTCCAAGTCTGCAAGTTTCATCGCGAGGGCCTGGTTCCCTGCAATGAGAGTCTCCTCGTAGTTTTTCATAGCCTCTCTGGATGCTGTACGTTTATCCAAAAGGGCCTGGCTCATAGTAATAAGAACTTCGTTATATGAGTCCAGATCCTTGATTTCCGCATCGAGGGCTGCATTCTCAGTAACGAGATCGAAATTACTCAACTCCAGTTTTTCAGTCTTCTTAACAAGCTCTTCGTTTGCAGTGACGAGAGCTTTGTTACATGACTCCAGCTTCTTGTTATTCTCAATGAGCGACTCATTCTTGATTTTGGATACATTAAGCGACGTGTTCAGTTGGCGAATCTCAGCGTGGAGCTTCACCTTTGCCCGCAAGTTAGCCTGGTGGATACTGTTGTCAGGGTCGAAAATTGCTCGATGAAAAGACTCTGACCTGCGCTGAAGCACTTCCACGTCGCGCTGTAGCTTGAGATTGTCTCGCAAAACAGACTCTTTCTCTTGCTCACATTGTCGGAGCTTCTTCTCAAGCTCCTTCATCTTGGCATCCCAGTGCGCCTCTCGCTTCATTGAATATGACATGAACGACACATTCGCGTCAGCCTCAATGTCAGTCTCTGTCGGAGTATTTTTGGTCTGCATTGGAATCTCTTCCAGAGGGGTTGTGTTGCTTAACTTGGTCGGGTCAATAGCCTGTCTCCACTCACGAAGTGCAGTGGCTAAGACACCATCATCTTCAACCCACTCTCGGGGAAACTCCAAATCAGAGTGTCGGCGGTGGGACGTGATGTTGGTGACGGGGCTAAGCACGCGCGCGGTCTTGAGATCGTTATCTGATAAGGGGATGCCCGGAATGGGATACCCTTGAGACAAGAAATGGGCGAGATGCTGGATCTGCTGCGCAACCTTGATGATATCAACGTAGGCCCCTGACATGGGTTTCTCAGTAGACGCTGTGGCCATGGTGAGATCTAGATCACCTTCAGATGTATTCAGCGTTTGGGAAAAGAAATCAGGGTCGTTGATAGTTATCAGAGTAAGGTAGAAAGGTGTTGTGGTTGGGAGGTTGGACATGGGTAGCATGTCAGCAGAAATTGTCTATTTATAACCTCAGTTTACGTGTTCAGAAGCTAGGTGTTCCAAACAGTGGCTAACTCACTTTAAGAAGCTGCCTATGAGATAGGCAGCAGCCTTTCTGTCACTACCATATCTGCTGCCTATGTAATAACGAACAAGAGGAAGCCATGTTCCTGATATCTGCTACCTGACGAAAGCAATGATCACAGGGGATGGTCTATATCTCGCTACAGGGCAAGTATTTTACTTATCGATATACACATTAATCTACCAAGAATATAAAGTAACCATACTTGGCTCCCTGGCCAGAGATAACATGCCTGTAACAAAACTGGCATGTTTGTCTTAAGGGGGCTCGGGGTATCTGCCCTTTATATACTTTCCGGAGTATCCACTTCTGCACGCCATTCTCTCATGGAATCAAGAACATGCTGCCAGTGCGTTTCGGTGGGATATTTTGAACACATAGCTAGCAGAACATCCGCGAAAGGGGATGCCCACGGCTAGAAGTTCGAACATAGCAGCGAACCCTGAGTCACATCTTGAACAACCCATTGTCCGTCCAAAAACAAAAAAGTCAGACTTCCTCAGTTATAAATACGTTCATTACCCCGGCACTAGAACTACGTCCCAGCTTCTCGCCACCGCAAAAAGTGACGTGACTCTTGCCCAATCACCTGAACAAGCAGCGATCTAGTTTTAGTTTCTACGAACAGCCGCGATTATGGATTTCAATGAACTCGTGGCCAGTAGGGCTGAGCTAGAAGCTGCAATCAGGGAAATACAGGGAAAAGTCACAGATCTTTGGCGCATTAACCACCAGCAAGAGGGGAAGATCAAAGAATTGGAGAAGCAAAATGAAGATCAAAATGTCAAATTTGAAGCGACAAAGCACAAACTGACACGGACCGAAGTCATTGTTCGAGCTCTTGAGGCAAAGGTCAAACTCCAGAAGGCTCATCTTGAAGATTTGAAAGAAGAATCTCAACAGCAACAGGACGAGATTAAGGCGCTGAAGACCCAGGAGCAAAGCAACCACTTGAAGTATACCGCCAAGGTCTCAGAACTGAAGAGGGAGAAGTCGGTTCAGGCGTCTAAGATTGCCCAGTTAGAGAAGAAGGCGAAGACTTGCGAAGTCTCGGGCGTCAAAGCCAACTTTTCCTTCCTCCAGTCCAAGCTCATGCGCGCTGAAGCGGAGTGCAAAGACAAGATCACAGAGCTAAACAGCAAGCATCTGGAGCAGAAAGTGAAAATGAGAGATTGCATCAAAGAATTGAAAAGCCAGAAGGAAGATCAAGAAGCTGAGATTGAAACTCTGAAGGATCATCTAAGGGACAAGGAGAATCTCATTGCCGAGCTGCTAGACGCCTCGCAAAACAAAAGACTCATCGTGGGAAGCTCAATCGCCGCGAATTGTCCTGCTAGAAGCCCAGGTTGAAGCTCTGGAGGTTGAAAAGCGATGCCAAGAGTCTAGAAGTGCAGAGCTCGAGAGGAAGTACAGTGCAGAGACATTTCGTCGTGAGAAGTTACAAAAGCAACTCAAGTTGAACGAATACGATGTTAATCAGGTGCATGAGATTGCTCAGAGTCTGGAGTTTCACTTTAATAGCACCTATGTCAGATTCTCTGGGGATAACGAGCTGCATACTAAGGCGGAGTTGGAGGAAGCATATAGAGAAGCACAAAGGCTGCAGGATAAGCGGAGAGCTTTGGTCCTGACGCGGCGGATGCATATTCATGAAGAAGAAGATCGAGAGAGACGTGGGTACTCGGAGGAATAGAGATATTACTGGCTAGGCGGTTAGAGCAGCTAAGTCAGGGATACATAGGTTTCTCATGGGCTACTGTACGATTGAATAGTGACGTGGAACGAGGGTAGAAATGACTTACAATTGCCCCTGAATGGTATTATGAGATGCATGAAATAAAAATTACGATTGTTTTAACAAGGATGTTATTAGTTTTGAGAAGTGACATGGTCTCTAAATGTCAACAGTAAAGTCTGGTGTAGAGCGTGATTGTGTAAGAACCCTTCTTAACAAGTCCGTTTACGGGTCAATATCTGGATATGTTCGCTGGGGGACACGCGAAATATCCGATACGTTTTGGCAAACAGATACATCATACAATTCGCTGGATTTAATGCTGCAAGAAGTTGATGGCCACATGTTCCCGTAAAACAAGAGCAAATTGTTGTAGATAAATACATGCACGTCTCTTTCCCGAACAGGGGCCGTGACTGCACCGGCATTGAACGGACTCTTGCTGTCGATCAAAACGCAGCCTGCGATCCAAAAGTCCAGCGATTCATGTCTTATAAGGAGGACAAATTCGCCGGGCAATGGTACCATCAACTGATCACTGAAGACACTGAGAAACTGAGCTTTTACTTTGTCAAGCTTCCCACTGCACCTCGACAGATGCCATGAAATTTTGTTCACCCAAGCAGGAGATCAATGGTAACAGAAGCCTAACCGAATTGAGCTTGCCAGGGACCCACAGTCAGCCCGTTACTCCACCCTTACCATCCCTAGTTCATTTTTGACCATCCTTACCGCCCTCACGTCGTAGCTATGTGTGTTGAGATGTGGGATAATAGTTAATCCGGTCCGAATCTCATTATATGGAATATGTCGTTTTATTGTCTGTATTTCTTCATGCTTACATCAATTGATTTGCTCAATCAATCTCAACAATGTTCCATCATGCATTCTTTACATTTCTGCCTCGTTCTATTTCATCGACTGTACTAAGACCTCGCAACGATCCTCGTTATTGCGTTTTTAACTTCCTTACCTCCAGGCCTCACTTGTTGCACTCCTCTCGTTATCTTTCGTTCCCATAATCGCTGTGTCGACTTAGCATACTCTAATCTAGGGGCGTGGATTAAACTTAGAGGCAGTGCCTAACTTATGTCTATACAATAATAGATCTAGCACAATCCATTATCACACGAGAACTCGCATGCGTCGAAGAATTGATCCGTATCTCCAACTTCGTCCTCGCTTGAGTAATCATCCGGTGATCGTTGTATGATAGAATTCCTTAGTTGACAGAATGATCTCGTCAGCTCATCCGTCTTGTCGTAGCGGCTTTCATAAACATCCGTTGCTGTCAACCCTTCCGCATCTCTAGCGTCGACATCTAAACTCATGAGCTTAAGACAAGACAGTGTGTTGAAGGTCCTTTCATTACCCCAATATGCCGCCACGTGAAGGTAAGTTCCCCAATCACCAGTTATGCGGTGATCGGCGCCTAGCTCAAGAAGCGCCGCTTGCGCATCGGAAGCATTCTTTTGGATCGCTACACCAAGCGATGACAGTCCATTGTCAGCTAATGCATTTACATCGGCACCTTTTTCATGTAATAAGCGAACGGCATTAACGGAGTTATGGCTAGCCGCATAGTGAATCGGGAGATTGCCTCGCGGACCGATACAGTCTGTCTGAGCGCCTTCTTGCAGCAACCTGTCTATCATTATGACATTATCACGGATGGCAGCTGTATGTAAGAGGCTCCATCCCGTGGGGAAAGCGTCGATTGCATTCGCGCCAGCGGCAAGCAGCAAGTCGAGTATGGCAGCACAAGTGTTTGAAGGTAGGTGGCCAGCATAATCTACAAGATTACGACCAAACGGTCCCTTCTTGTGGACTGAGGCGCCAGCTTCTATCAGAGCCTCAGCTGCTTTCGCGTCGCCTAAAGCAACAGCATACATCAGTGGAGTCATGCCAAAGCGGTCTCCACTGTGGATCTGTGCCAGAATATCTGATTTGCCAGACTTGAGAACAGGACCTATGTCGATTGGACATCGTTTAACAACAACCTCATGTATGAAAGTCAAGTCAATGTCTTCCAAACACTGAGAGATCTGAACCAGCTTTTGGACTTCAGGTTGAAATTCGAATGGTATGTCGTTCTGAAGTTGCTGATTCGCGATTTTATGCCGAAAAGAAAGCCCATCTGCATTTACTTGGTCTGGGTCTGCACCGGCCTGAAGAAGGACTTCCCATATTTGAAGCGTAAGTTCCCAGGGAAGAAATCCCTGAATAGAGGCATGCATCGCGGAATTGCCATCAAGATCGATATCGAATACGGCAACGGGATTTTCAAACACTATTCGCTTCACAGCACTCAGATTTCCAGTTGAGATATTGTAAAGTATGTTGTCTCTGGATTGCTTCATAGGGTTTATCCGTCTTACTGCTAGGGTAAACGTGAGACAGCTGGTAGATAGTTTCTCCACTAGGATGTGAATTGCGTACTTGAAAGACCAAAACGGAAAGCCGTATCTAACTGTGAGGCGAGTTGAACGCGATTTGGAACATGAATGTAAGTCGCAAGTTGTTCTAGACACGGGACGACTGCAGTACTCAACGAGCACCGAACCCACGATCATTCGAAGTACTTTTGGGAGCGTGTTCCAAGGACGGTATGAAGATGCTGAAGCGTGACATCTGCAGGTACAGCCGATGGAGCACTGAGATTGCATTAGTTTCAGCTTGAAAGCTAGTGTACAGTGCTGAAGTGGCGAGCAAATAGCCTGGGTGATCTGTTGTCTGTGAGATTGATGGGGCGAAACATCTGTAATGTTGTCCTTCGCTAGACCAGGTCGTATAGTATTTATCGATGTTGCCAACTGGTTGCTGATAGCGTCCACCCATTCTGGTGGCAAATTTGGCGTTGTGTTTTGCAGGGCCTCTAGAGCTGCTGTGATATCTGACTGGTTTTGAAACGTAGTGTCTCGATCAGCTGTGATTTGGTCTCTCGTGTCTAATAGACAAGCGCCCAAACTATGAGTTTTAGCATAATGACGGCGTTGCATAAGCCGGATATCCTGCAATACAAGTTCAATGCGAATCAAGCTTGAGCTATATTTTCATGTTATTCCGAGATTGACTGTACGTTACTCGGGGAACATACTTGCCATATGCCAATTGTAACTCGCTAATGCGAGATCTCACTTCTTTAAGGTCTTTTATGAGCCCCGATGCCCTCTCCCTTTTGTGAACCCATTTGACTCTTCGTAAGGTGGATGTCTCGTTATTGAGACCATCGACAAATATGTCTAAGTCCTTCAGGACAGCCGCACCTTTGCCGATTTCAGCAGTAAGGTCACTGAGTATTCCAGAGTTACCTGGGCCACCAAGCCTCGCAGTTGCGGCAGAGTGTATTGAGGTTTCAACACGAGCAAGAACTGTCCTGGTAGCTTCTGTCTCATTCTTCAAGGCTTGAATGAGATAAGGCGCGTTTCGGAATTGGAATTGGAGGTTATGTAATGAATTAGATAGCTTCAAAGCCAGGTCCAGCAAGCTGGCAACAGAAGCCACTAACCCAATAGCTTCCGCCATGGCATTAACAGAGATGCTTGGGGAAAATAGAGGAGCAGGCGATAGGTTTTATATTTGCCAGAAATGCGAAAGTCCTACGAATCCCCGCGCTTACGTCACGTGACATGGGCGACCTGAAGTCCTGTGACCGTCGTTGTGCTGCCAATTGTCTATCTGTATTGGTGCAGACTCGGAGCTCAATAGTTTGGCAGGACGCGGAGCGAGAGAATTAAAGCAGTTTCTATTCATATCAGCAATCGAGATAGTAAGTTCGATTTCCCTTAGTCGAATCGCATACATCATGGGTTCCGACATAGCCATGGCTTGACCGCCAAACTCACAAGCATCGAAGAATGTAAGTGCAGCCTCACCAGCTCTACCAAGTCCGAATGGATCATCGAGAATCCAAATACCAAGCTTACAAAAGAAACCAAAAGTAGAAACCTCGAAAGGTGCAATCACTATATCACGCAAAGTGGAGGCAGAAGTGTCAGGCATGAAGAAAACATTGAGAATTAAATTAAGACAAGTATCATAGAGCTATTTCTGTTACCCAAGTTGCCCTCTCAAAGGTAATGTCGCTTGTGTACTCATTGCCAATAGCTCCTCACCAGAGTTCGCAAACAGGTTCTTTCTTGGGACAATTAAATGCCTTGCTAAATCCAACAGAATTCTTCAGAGGCAGCAGGACTCTCGCAGGCGCCGGGCTATGTACGTCATCCTCGAGCAGCTGGAGACCTAACTTTGGCGGCACATTTGAACACCAAGTCTGACCCCATTTGATGAAGAAGAGCTGCTCGTGAGTGAAACCTTGCAAACCTGGAAGATTCTTGGCCTTGCCCTTTTCGCTTTCCCACTTCTTCCAGGCCTCATAGCTAGAGGACACACCGCCGGCATCTGCGATGTTCTCGTCAAGAGTGAGCGTCCCGTTGACATGGACATCCGTACCATTGGGCGCTAGGATGGTGAAGTTGTTGTACTGTTCCACAAAACACTTTGTCCTCTCTTCAAAGGCCTTGATCGACTCCTCATCCCACCACTGCGTTGCATTGCCAAGTGTATCAAAGTTGCGGCCGGTATTATCGAAGCCGTGTGTGATCTCATGTCCGACGACGCTGCCCATTCCACCGTAGAGGAGATAGGACGGAAAGTCTACATCGTAGATAGGGAACTGTTGGAATCCTGCAAAGAGAACGATCTGGTTTAGCGTACGGGCGTGATAGGCATTGGCGGTCAGAGTGCTTAGGACAAATTGGCCCCTGTTGTATGGCTTTCCCAGAGTCATCCAGTTGTTCTTAACCTTGGATTTGGCAAAGCTCAGCGCATTCAAGGCTAGAGAAGGCTGGATCTTGACATCCGAGTAGTATTCCTTAAGAGCAATCGGATCTACGGCATCAGGAAACGTCGGAAGACCGATGATCTTGCGCATAGCTTCCACCTTTTCGATAGACGCCTTCTTGACCTCATCTGTTGCCCAGTCCCGCGATTCAATGCGCTCTGAAAAGGAGTCCTTGATGTGTTGCACAAGATTAGATGTAAGCTCATTAGCTTCCGGACTAAAGTGCTGGTCCACGAAGAAGCGTGAGAGTATCCACGTCAAGCCTGTCGGGCCGATGAACTGTGACGTTATTTGGGAGCCTTGGGTCCATGCAACTCCGTAGTTCATCAAGTTGATACAGCGCTTCCATCGGGGTGCTGGACTCTCGGGATCTCTATCCCTAATCTTGTTCACCAAGTCGTTATACGCGTTGGTTAAGTCGTCCTCGATGTAGATAGAAATGGAAGTAATGGCCTTCCATACAAAATATGCTTGGAGAATTGTAGTCGGAGTCTCAGAGATGATCTGGGATGCATTGTTGAAATAGGCGGGTGAGATAAATTGGATATCGCCTTTCCAGTTCTTTGGAGCAAGCTGTTCGATCACATACTCATAGTTCAGCTGAGGGAATTGCTTCTGGGCCTCGTCAATCGAAACTATGTCAGATGTCGATCCGTTCTGTACGGCCAAGGCAGAAGCAGCGACTAGTTTGCCTTCTAACTCAATGACTGAAGCGACGAGTTTGGACGCTGCCGTCGTGCTGATATTAGAGGGGTGAAGGGCGATCATAAGCTGAGAAGCGATCTGGATGTACTCTTCGAGATCCTTCTCTGTAGCGGGGAGGGCCAATTCATCAGGCTGCAGGGGGAAAAGGGTGAGTTGGACCGCGTCAGGGTCGGTATCCTTCTGCTTCTGTATGAACCGCTGGAAGGTCTGAATGCCGATGCTCTCGAAAAATGTCAAAGTCTTGCCCATGGCAACAGAATCCTGAGTGGTGTTTGAAGCTGTCTTGTTACCAGTTGCAGGGTACAGGTCAACGACTGTCTTGACAACCTCGTGCAGAGTTTCAAGACCCTCTTCTTCGAGCGCTGTATAGTTAGTGCAGACCTGATAACTATCTTGTATCTTAGAAAAGATCTTCTTGTCTGCCTTGGACTGCTCCTTAGTTAGGTTGACAGTGATCCATCCAGCGTTTTCGCCGGAAGGGTATGGGCTCTCGAGGATCTGTCTTAAGGCACTATCGACATTTTCCTGAGCAAGCGTGAGTCCATCTGTGGAGACTCCGCCAGCGGGGATCTCGTGTCGAGCAGCCCAGTTACCGCAAACATCTGTACTAGTGGTTAGAATTGACAAGAGATATGTATTCAATAGCTCTCACATTGTTCAAAGTCTTCGCAAGGGTCAATCTCGGTGTAGTTCAAAGCCAAACTTCCAAGAATCTCGGAAGCGATGTGTACGCAAGATGCTGATGTGCAAAGATTCGACCCGATGGCGTTGGGGGCCATGATGACGCTATGCAGCCAGGAAACTGTGTAGACTTAGTATTGGGAGGTTTTGGAAAATAGATAGATAAAACGTCAAGAGGATAAGGAGGATAAGTAGGGCTCTGCAACTCCCGTGACTCTTATTTCGGAATGGGTGTAGACTATAGAGATGATAACACAACTGGGCTATCTAGCTTGTACTTATACCCATTCAATCCATTGCAAGAATAGCATAGCCATTATGACGTTCTGGTAAGCAGTAGACTCGGGACAGAGCTGTGCAGACGAGGCGGAGCTGAGCGGGCGATTTTACCTCAAGAACAAGGTTAATTATGCTTACTGTACTAATATTATCCGTAGCGTCTGACTCGCCTAGTCCTGTGAAGATTTTGGCCAATCAGACATCATAATTATGAATCGAAGATCATCGCCACGAAAATCTCACGCGAAAATATGCCTGGAGCCGATTGAACTAGGCCGTAAAAGGTATTTCCCACCGCTCTCGCTTTCTTAGGCGTAATATTCTTACATCATTTGCTCTTGGGGAAACACATGGCACTGTACCTCAGCGCTGCAAAATACCTAAACACGGTAGGCGGTAAGAACTTGTTGGCGATCGCAAAGTGGCTGTATAAAGCCCGCGACTCACGTAGAACGAAATTCTTCAGAGTCAATTATTCTATTGGTTGTAACACACTGTCCCTTTATCCATTTCGTCACCATAATGGGTCAACACTACTCTCAGCCTCGACCAGGCACCAGGCTTCAAGTTATCGGCGCTGGCCTTCCCCGCACCGGAACCGCATCGATCAGTCGAGCGCTGGAAATTCTTCTCCACGGTCCCGTATATCATGGTGGCACACAAGCCTTTCTCGGCCCTGAAGCTGAAATCAAGACATGGATTCGGGTGCTGAACCAATGGCGACCAGAAGGCATTTCCATAAGGCGCTCCAATTTAGATCTCATCAAAGAACGCGTTGACGGGTTTGTCGCAATCACTGACTCACCCGGCTCAACGCTTGTGCGAGAATTGATGGCAATCTATCCAGATGCCAAAGTCATCTGCACCGTCCGAGATAGTGAAGCTTGGGAACGAAGCATGGCTACAGTTAGCAGCAAGTCCACTCAATGGTTCCTGCGCTTCGTCTTGTTTCCTTTACCCTCACTACGATACTTTGTCGATTACATCAATGCACTACGCCAGCAGTGGTTTCTGAAGTTTGGAGAAACAGAGCCAGTGACTAGTAGCTCGTACAACCAGCACATCACTTGGCTGAAGGAAAATGTGCCAGAGGACCGCCTGGTGTTCATAGATGTTCGCGATGGCTGGGAGCCGTTGTGTAAGGCGTTGGATCTACCGGTCCCGAAGGATGTCCCCTTCCCGAGGATCAATGATAGCCAAGCTATTGACAGCTTTGCAAAGAAGCACGTTAATCGAGGGTTGCTTAGGTGGGGAGTGATATTCATCGTCATCGGGGCGAGCGCGTGGACTTTTCTCTGGTGAAGTGTAGGTATAGAACGAGGATGTATTTACTTCTTTGCCTTTAGCATGCTATACGACAGCGGTATAAAAGCAACAGTTTATTCCAAATCGACCTTCTATCCATAAACTCTGGTGCATTTTCGCTGATAGATATCGGACTTGGGAGACTGGAAGACTGTACATTTGGTAAGGTGAAGAAGCTATGATGTCTCACTATGCCAGACAGTATCCAAGTTGTCTTTAGTAAGAGATTGATACGTCCCCTGCAGCGTGTAATGAAGAATCTATAGCAGAAAGGAAACAGAGCGCAGATCGCCCTAAGGTATCCACTCCACCCAGATAACCACAAAGACACAGTGTTCTTATGTAATAAGTTCTGGACTCTGTTAATAAGAGCCTTTAGAGGCGATGTCTTGAGTATCTGCCGGATCATGTAAGTGCAGCATGTAAGGAAGCCATAACAGCATTCCAGCTGATTGATGGAGCTCAGCCGAACCTGTTGAGTACTGCCATTTGCATTGGGGCAGTCTCAACTGAAACCAACATTGCAATTTCGGAGCTCGGCTACCCGTGCATTGGCCATCTATTCCCCATAAGCCGAAAGTGTAGTATCTACAGATAGGTCCTCGAGGATTGAGCCTTGAATCCAATCCACGCCCGTTAAATACTCGGGGTGTACGGATACTAGCAGGGGAAATGCCTGATGATTTATGGTCCTCGCCGCAATTCCGGCAATCAGTTCGAACGTAACTGTTATAGTAAAGCGGTGTTTCTTATGCTGTATCAGGAGATTTAAGCTTTTCGGCACCGAGGCAGCGGTCCACGTCAATCGGCAGTTATAAAGTTTCTACCAATCCTAGTAGTTCAGAACTTTATCCAATAAGTGCATAATAATTCCTCCGTATAATATAGTTTTAATTTCTTCTAGTCGAAACCTTTGTTTACCGCTACGTGAGAAATTACATTAGCCTTCTCCCCTTTTGGAAGACGACAGTCTATATATACCAAGCACCCTCCACTCAGTATTTACCATCGACAAGTTCTTCAAGCTTACTTCGGAAGGTTCAATATCAACAACATGAAGCTCCTCACTCTCATCTCTGCCTTCGCCACTGCGGGCCTCGTTGCTGCGGACCAGAGGTCTCAACTTGAACATCCCAATTGGCCCCCAAGTCGCTTGAGTGCCCGGGGTAGCACTTGCCCCAGGCCCATGGTAAGAAAAATCCCTGGTAGTACATCTTCTAAGGATACAATGTTCTAATACTCTCCAGTGTAAAACACCCGCTAACCAAGATCCAAATGGCCCTCCCGCCTGCGGCGACTCCTACGCAGCGTGCAAGTTCGACCAGTTCCCTTGCGACGAGTACTTCAGTCCCAAGGTCACCGACACTCACCATTGCTACTGCATCGTAAGTCCCCCTTTTCAATTTGAAGATTTGTCTGACCACTTTGTAGTTGGCCAACAAGAAGGCAATGAATGAGTATTGCCAGTCACTAGGATTCAAGAGTGGTACCAACCCTTGGAAGTACTACTACGCCGTTGAGTGTCACGGCGCTGCCAATGACGAGGTTTGTAACAAGGATTGTCATAATCAAGGTCGTGGCAATGGTAGAATCGACAAGGCTCATCCGAATGGAGCGTGCGCTTGCGATAAGCCTAACCCGCCTTATGATACATGCAAGCAGTGAGGGACAACCTATAAATAGCTTGATCGAGCCAGGTCTTGTCTTCTATTAGGCTGACGAAAAGGCTTTTGTTTATAATTTCGATTCTCTACTCAATTTACAAATATTCTTTTGGTGCTTTCATCGATTTGGTGAGGCGAGGTGATTGTGACTGCAACGCCCGATCGAAGCATTTCAGAACCCGATGTCCTCTCCTACAAACGGGTCATCGTCGTGAGTTTTCACTCGTCATGACACCTTGAAGTTGGCTTTGACTTGTATCGAGCATACGAGCTTTTTTCATTATTTAAAGCAGATCATCATTGGCACTAAGTGAAGCCAAGAAGCATTGAAAACGCAACACCTGCACTAATTACCTAGATATTTTTCCCTGACGAAAGCTTCGCCACTCTTACCCTACAGCCGCCATTGACACGTATACTGTACACAGTCACCTTTAGTGCAGGATTGCCCACTCAGCGACTGTAGCGCCTGTACCATTCCCGGCTTTGGCATAGACCGCATCCAAAGCCTGGTTCCCTGCGATCAGCAATGTGGCGTATCGAGACAAAGGAACAGGCTCCGGGAGAGTGACATTAGTAGTGTTCCCCGTAGGCATGACGACTGCGTCTAGATTATCCGTCTTCGCGTTGTATGCATCCGAGAGTTTGACTTTCGTTATGGACACAACAACATCATATCCTGAGCCGTGGCTCGATGTCCCATAGACCTTTGCCGGATCATCGATGGTTTTGTTGTGAAATAGAACTGTGACATTGACAGGCGGTGCATCCGCCCAATCGAAGTAGAAACCCTTGACCTTAGATCCAATATCCTTTTTCGCGAGAGAAACAGTCAGTGAGCTGACATCAGCAGCCTTTGAGGGCTGCCACTTTGTCGAAGTCGCTCCGTCAACAGCCGCGAGAGGAAATTGCCCTGGCTCGTAGGAGTTGGAAGATTGTACTGGTCGGCACTGAGCGAGATTGCCGTGTACAGTGTTGACACTGCCTATTTGTCTGTTTTTGATAACAACAGGCTCGTCAAATGACAAATGGTAAAGTGCAGAGTCTCCATACTTTCCAGCATAGACCGCAATGCTCTTATTTGCGTACCGAGAATCCGCAACATCAAGAGGTTTAGTCGTCGCATGTCGAGAGATAGTAGTATGGGTGTAGTTCGACCAAGCAGAAATAGGCCAACCACGCCAGTAGAACGTTCGATACTTAAGATACGGAATCTGAGGTGGCAAGTTCGGGTTCACATGAAGACCCTGATCAGGCATGAGTCGCAGGCCGAGGTACCCAAAAATATTCACTTGGTTAGCGCCTCCATGCCCAGTGAGGAAAGGATATGCCGGATGCGTGCCACCATTCGTGGTAGCATTGTCAACCAACTGTTCGGAAAGCTGATAAAAGGGAGGTCGCGTATAGGGCTTGTAAGAATACTGTGCATAGGTGTATGCGGAGCAGCCAGATGGTGAGAGCTCGTCGGCTACGATGGAGTAGATTGCCCATGTCATAGCTGGCCCATCGGGGGATTGCTTGTTCGCGTACTATCAACACCAAATGAGTCAGCATGCCAATAGTGAACTTAATTTTGGTAGCCTTACATAATCGAGATCGTCGAGTCCATTCTGGTCAGTGTAATTATCGTTGTAACCCAGAGGAAAGCTCATGAGTACTACGTCAGCTTGCTTGACAATGGCACTGCCATTCATGGTCGTAAACTCCAAGGTTATACCGTTTTCTCTGATGAAGAGCACATCAGAGGCTATTTCGTCCTGCGTCTTGTTCTCCGTCATTCCGAACTGTCGGCGGATCTTGTTGGCTTGGATCAAAGTCTCTGAAGCAAGGGCCATGGTGAAGCCGCCGGCATCGACATGGTTCGCATACTCGTCCTATGGCAAGTCAGTATTCGAAGCAAAGGTAAATGGTCGATCGGACGTACGGGGTCAGTCATGTTCGTGATAGTCCACGACGATCCATTTGGTTTGAGCAAATCCGCAAAGAGGTTCGCCATCGAGTCGTAAATTGGCAACAGCGTCTCCTTGAAGAAGTCCGTATCACCGCTCGTAACCCACTGATTAACCAAAGATATCCCAATATCGCCATTCAAATGATACTCATAGTCCCAGCAAGGACCGGTCGCAGTGCAATTACCAAACCGACCACTAGTCCACGGATACACAGCCGCTGACTCCGAGAACTTGGTCTTGTTTTGAGAACCAGCATAAGAAGTGGCGACGTTCTTCTTCGCCTGGTCGTACTTGGCCACGCGGTAGTTCGTTATGCGCTGAGCAGCTTCTGGGTGCGATGCTGTGAGACCGGGTTGCATGAAGAGATCTGCGTCCCAGAAGATCAGGCCGGCGTAGGAGTCGGATGTGAGGCCGCCGACAGAGATACTGTCGACGTTGACGGGGGCGCCTGATACTGCCTTTTGTGCATTTTTGCCGACTGTGTTTTGGAGGAGGTAGTATGTGTTTGTGACGGCGATGATAGAAGAGTCTATGATGTACTCATCGTCAGGGAGCGTGTTGTTGTCGGGAAAGGCGTAGCTATCCACGGAATCACTTGGCATAACACTCTCCCATTCCTTGACGTGCGACAAAAGGGACTTTTCGTACCCTTCCTCCATCGCTTTGCGTGAAGCCTCCTTCGCAATCTTTTCAGGATCATCGAAGGCGTCGGAGGAAGCAGCTCCTACGTATTTGGTGATATGAACAGGGACACCAGCTGAGAACTTGACAGGAATGGCTTGCGCGATAGATGATTCATTAGTGTGCACATACGACTTTCCATGGACCAATTTTCGTTGAGACAGGTCGAGGCTCTTTGACCCGTTGACTTGTGCGTAGATGTAGGCGGTCACATTGGCGATTCCCACTGGTCGCACAGCTGAGAATATGGCGCCGTCGTCATCTTCGCCCGATTTGACAAAGTCTGAACGCACTGCCGAGTATCCATCAATCACATTGACAACTGTCGCTTCGGAATCAAGGGATGAGACGATTGTTAAATCCACGATCGCCTGGTTGACATGTAGTTTGTGTGCAAACAGTTGGTAGTTGATCTCATAAGAGCCCTTCTGACCCTTGGGCTTCCACGTATACGACCACTCCAAAACTCCAGCCTTGAAATCATAAGTGGACGTAAAGTTATGAACAGTTCGGTTATCCACCGTCGCATCAAGATAGACATCATCTCCTAGATCAAGAATAAGTCCGCTCCAATGAGGAACGCCACTGATGACACTCTCATAGCCATACTGCAAAAGCCATGCAAAGTTTGTTCCGTTCGTCTTTGGCTGTGCATCGTAAAAACCTGCGATGGTAGCAAAGGTTTGACGCCTCGAGAAGAGCGGCCAGCCGTTGATGACGCCACCTTCTTCGTCAAGATCGATCTCGAAAAACGGGCCGGCTGCGGCGACGTTGATGCCGAGATAGCCGTTTGCTACCGACCCGCGGGGTTGATAGTGGCCTTGGTCGAGATTGGTTGTGCTGAGGAGCCAATTGTCATTATCCCATGTTACGCCGGGAAATGAGGTCTCGTAGATGCTGTTACTGGCTTTGGCCGAGTGATTCGATGTGCTATGACGTTGATAGCATTTTGTAACGCGATCATGGTCGTGAGTACCAGTTGCCAGCGATGCTGAAGAGAGAAGCGCCAAAATGACATGATTAAGATACTACATCAGAAAAATCAGCATACGAGTGATTCAAAAGGATAAGGAGGAGTTATTGTAAAAATGTCGAGTTTGATGAATTTAACGGTTTGTTATCACGTACTGAGGAAAGCATGGTGTCAATTACACCATTTAGTGGTGTACCCTGGGTAACCAGTAGATTTTACCGGAGTGTTTTTGTATAGGCAAGCTACGATATATAAACAATGTGGAAAAGAAGTCTTGAAGACCAGAAATAAGAACCTGAAGTTGTATTTGACATGTCGATAATAACAAGCAAGAATTTGAAGACCGAGAATCAGACGATGCCAAAATCTTGGTAACCCCGCAAATTAGCTCTGGAATCATAAAATTGCTAACGGCATTCGTTCAAGCCTGCCAAGTCGGCCCGAGCTTGGCGCTCATCATTCCCTGGTTAAGCTAAATTATGTCATTATTCAGTGGTTGATTGGTGATCCGGAGTAAGCGGCATTCATTGAATGTGGGGAGTGACGATGTTGCGGGGGAGCATTCTGGTGCCTCAATGCTGGACAACTAGATGTTAATTCATCCAGAAATCATTTCTTGCTACATGGTAAAGGATATACATTACATAGAGTGGCATTGTATTAAAAAAAAAAAAAAAAAATCCTCCGTCCCTACTTCGTCCAGCTAGACCCTTTACGCAATTGCTCCTTGACGTTGGTGACGCAAATGGCTCACATGGTAACTCAAAACCACAGCTCTGTTGATGTTGATCGGGACGCTTCACGACACCATACTTCTATATCCTACAACAAAGCTCAAGACGTGGAAACAGATATAGCTAATGTAAGCATTACAGCAGAACGAACCTTTTACTGGCGAGCAAATAAATAAGTGATCTTTTCGACTACCTGCATCGTTGGGCGACTTACCCTGCACATCTGTCCTTTGGATTCTGACCAATCACAACCGTTCCTGCGTAAAACCGGGGAGGGATCAATCGCCCGCCGCTCGAAGTAAAACTGTGAGAGAACAAGCGATGGATACCTAGGTATCTAATAACCTCTTATCCGTAACGAAGAAGACACCATAAATTGGTATAATAAAGATTCCAGGCAGAAATAATACCTTGTGGTCTCCATGAGAGGAACGAAGCCTGCATAACATTATCTAAATATTTAATCAATCGTTAATAAACTTTGGTCTTCAAAAACGTCTGATGTGAAGATCTGATTCTAGATGGAGAGCGCGGATTCCCGTGTCAGATATATATTATTAGCCCGCGGACAGCGTCTGGCCGAGGATAAAAAGGGTATTCGCGGATGGTGAAGCAAATTTCAGGCAGGAGCTGAACGATAATCCTGGTCAGCCAAATCAGCCCTGAATCTCCCTCCCTCGCAGGGCGCGGAAACCGACAAGAAATTGCCAGAAGGGGAAGCTGCCTAAATCCCTTTTGTGCACTGCCACAATCCGTCGAAGCCACAAAATGTCTGTGCCGCCAAGGGTCTAGAATCTGTCTGGAACATCCCCCCGCCGTCCACTAGAAGATGCGACATTTTCGCTTGACTCATCACAGCCCTACAAATTACACAATTCTAACAGTAAAGCAGAATCCTCCAGGCGTTTTCGTCTGTCTCGAAGCCCCTTTCCTTTCCAGAGAGACATGTGCAGCCTGTGGATGAAACATCCTCATTACCTAAGAGAAATGAGACATCCTTCTCGCCCTCGACGTCAGCCTAACCAAACTAACCCGGCTATCGGCAAGGGCTATAAACTCAATCTCTCATGACCAAACTGCCGGGAGTCAGACGAACCAACAGGTTCCAGACGAACCAACAGGTTCCAACTAACCTCACTAAAATCTCTAGTATCTATAAAATTTATAATTCAATAAGTAAGATAATTGTATATTTAAAATAAGTTATAAAATAATATTAAACCGCTAAATTACTATATAGTCTATTTATAATAAAAGAAATATCTCTCGTAATATTTCGGCAAAGCACGGCACGGCACAACTTTGCCGTCTGCCCATCAAGTCAGGGGAAACCTGCCACTCAGTCGCACCCAGACCCCTAAAACCCTCCGGATGGCATTAACTCTAGCCTAGTCTAGCCCTGAAGATCCAATACGAGCGAAATACGACGCGACAAACCAGAATGCGTCGTCGAGCCCGTAATGGGGCGCGGTCTAAGTAAGCGCTATTAACGGTCCAGACCAGATTACTTGATCCTCCTCGCGTGCTCAAACCGTACTAACGCACTGCCCAAACCATGTTCGGTCGGGTAATGAGGCTAGGCACTATGGGGTGATAGGGGAGGAGGAGGCCCTTATTTAAGAAAAAGGGTCTTGGCTCCCTGTTTCTAGTTTCTCTTCCTTTTCTCGCTTTTTAGTCAGCACGTCACTCAAGATGGCCCCCTTCAGGAGGATATGCTTGCTGTATGCCTCAAAATTAGCTAACCAACGCCTTGCGTTCACTCTGACTCTATTAGCAGTATGTGCTGCTAAAGGAGTGCATCTTCATAACCACAGAGCTTCGGTGACGCCCAAGCGCATGCTTCTCTTCTTTTTCTCCTTCTTTACTCAAGATGTCCTCCTACTTCTTTTAATCAGACTTCTCCTGAGTCATTGGGTGCCTAGTGCTGCCAAGCCACGGAGGATCGTCAATACACTTGCGTTCTCCTTGATGACCTACAACACTCTCATTTGCACTGTCTCAGTTTCATTTTATCTAGTCTCGGGATCTGAAATTCATTGGCGCAACATCGGTTTCATGGCCGACCCAACGGCTCAGGCAATCATTCTTTCGGGTCTAACAGCCTTCATCGGTGTCTTTTGTGTCTTCGCTTGCTTAGCCGCATTACTTCAGGTCGCTTGCTACACTCTATTCGGCTGGGGTGGAGATCTCGTCAATTGGCCCCTTACTTTGATCTGCCGCCAATTGGGTCATCGATTTAGCTACGATGCGGTATGGCAAGGAGAAGACCTCTCATGGCTCGACATCGAGAACACCCCCTATCACGACAAGGAACTCAAGCGAAAGCTCAGCTCGACCTCGGTCTCGCTGTTGAGCTCACCCCGAAGCTCTAGGGGAGGTTCACCAGTACGAAGATCTAGACTCAGCCGTTTTCTACGCATATTGCCTTACCCCATTGTTACTCTTCTATTAACGGCGCTCTTTATCCTTACTTTTATTCGACCCAAGGATCCCTCCCTGATCTTCCTTTCTTGGACTACTGGACTTTTACCTTTCATCGACTTTGCCTCGTCGCCGTTCCTCGATAATCTTCCATCGGTTTTCGGAAAGGGAGTACAGCGAAGCTGGGACGATCGAACCGCACTTGTACAGCCTACCCCATTCAGCTGGCTTCCAATGGACATACCAGCCCTGGACGGTTTCAAAGACTGGTATCTCGAGCAACCGCACTATAGCGCCAAGGCCGACCCTATGAGAGTCTCAAATCTCGATGAGCCCTTACGAGATTCTCTCCGGGGGAAGTTAAAAAACCTCAACATTCGACATGTAGTTCTATTCTTCTTGGAAAGTACCCGACATGATGTCTTTCCTATCAAGAAGGATGGTCTGGTATGGAATCGATTTGCCGATACATTCCCGCATGGACTGCCACAAGAGGTTCAGGAAAAGCTTGCAAACTTAACACCAACAGCAAACTTCATCACAGGCGATTACGCGGACGGTTTTGAACATGCTAGTAAACCGAGACGAGGAGGGATTCGCTTCACCAACGCACATACCTCAGGAACATACACCCTCAAAAGCCTCACAGGTTCCATCTGCGGCATATCTCCCCTAGCTGCAGATTTCAATCTGGACTACAGCCATCATATCTACCAGCCTTGCTTGCCGCATATTTTCAACGCACTCAATAAAGCAGAGGAGAAACAAGCCCGTACCAAGGAAGCTAGTCAGAAGGACAAGTGGAAGTCCTACTTTTTCCAAGCAGCGAAACTCAACTATGATAGCCATGGTGCTTTAATGTCGGCGATGGGATTCCCGGATGAGGGCATAATTGGCCAGGAATATCTTCGCAGCGCCAACGCAAAACACGGAGCAGTCACGTTGGAAAACATTAACGACTTCGCCTTTGAAGAAGATCCACTGGAGGACTATATTAACGATGTCTTCAAAAACGCTATCACAGAAAACAATCGCGTATTTCTGAGCCATATTACGTCGACCAGCCACCATCGGTTTCACATGCCCAAGAGAGAAAAGTATACACCTCTGGCCAACGGCGGTCATCTTGATATGATGTCAAGATATATCAACACAATTGGATACGAAGACAGATGGATTCGCAAGGTCCTTGATATCTTGGATAAGCAAGGAGTTGCCAATGAGACCTTGGTCATCTTTCAGGGCGACCATGGTGTATCTCTCCCAGAGAATGATATCGCCTCGCCATACTATAACCCCAATGTTGGTGTTGAGCATGTGCCGTTGGTCCTCTCCCATCCCCAGCTGCCAGCTTTCGATGTGGATGAGGGTGTGCATGCAACCCAAATCCTACCCACAATCTTAGACATCCTCCTCGAAACAGGCTCACTGAGCAAGACAAGCCGTCAAGCGGCCCAGGACCTAATACGGAATTACGAAGGACAGTCGCTTCTTCGTCCATTAGCTACTGGCAATGGGCAATGGCAGTTCACCATTACTAATCCTGGGCGTGCTATGCTTAGCATACGAGACGGCCGGTATCCAGAGCGCCATCTTGTTGTGCCGATAATAGAACATGTGGCTTGGAAACTGGCGGACCTGACAAAGGACCCTTATGAACATAATCCTGTACAAGCACTAGACTTTAAGTCTTTCTTACAAGAGGTAGAAGAGAGGTTTGGAAAAGAGGTTGCCGAGTGGGCGGAAGAAGGCGCATTTATGACGAGATGGTTTGTTAAGGAAAACAGCAAGCGATGGCGTTTTGATCTTTAAGATTTATGTATAATATTGCCCAGAAAGAATAAATGAAACACAGATACATGGTGAGAAATCCATACCATGGTAGACCATCTTTTTTGCAAGGAGCAAGTGACGTATAAATATGGCAAAAACCAGCGCTTGCACCGAATTCGTATTGTTTGATGGCCATGTTGCTTGCGAAACTCATCTGGTAGTAGAGAGGCCTTGTCGGACTTCTCCACTGCCCTGTTCGACCGAGTTCTCCTCTTCAGACTCAAATGTACTCCCCACCTTGCTAGCCACAGGATAGCCATATGTAGCATTTAGAGCTTCCCAGATCAAGTTATGAATCATATCACATTCATTGGCCTCCCATTGCTCCTAACCATGGGAGCCACCCGATTTTCTGATCAGTGAGTAAAGAATGTCTTTGCATTCTTTATTGGTCTCTTTGGTGCCATTCTTTCCCCATGCGATCTCGTGGTATTGGTCACGATTGTCGAGGTCTGGTTGTAGCCGGAGGGACTTGTCGGAGGCACTGGAACCCTCGAGGAACCACTTAACTATGCCGTGGTAGGCAGTTGTTTCAAGATCGGCGAGTGGTCTATATACCCTAGTTAGCAAGCGTTGAATAAATAGCTGGTGGGGGATACTACTGACCGAAAGAGAGTGAGTGTAGTCGCTTCAGCCGCGACATTGGTCCACGGACCGGACCGGGCCTAGCATGCTAGAAACAAGAACTTGGACAAAAGCGTATGTCGCAGACTATTCGTTCTCGATCGCTAAGCATAGTAGATACTAGCCAGGTATATCACTGAACGTAAAGAAGCAACCCCCTGGGGGCAAGAAAATTCGGACCTGAATATAGGGTGATAAAAATAAACTCAGCAAAATATATCCCAAGTTTAGTAAAGATTACCTAAACTTATCCTAAGTTACCTAGGTCTTTTTATTACCTGGGTTCAAGATCCTGACTTTTAAGTCTGTACAAAGCCTTGCTGACGATTATCGCCAAATTCTGACTGGTAGGGCGCCACCTTTGCGATAATTGGCTGGAAATCACGAATATTGATTATTTTGCAAGGATCATGAGACTGTTGCCTGCAGAAGTGCACAACCAACAGACAGAGCTGAAAATTACCCCGCTCCATTGTTTACCATCAGATTTCTTCCTTCAAACCCAACAAACAGACTTCGACGCCTCAGCAAAGTACCTAATATCCACCAACGCCGTTTTCCTGTTGTGTCACTGGCTCTGTTGCCTCCTCTGAGGCATCATAGATCTTCGCGACTGACCCAGAGCCGATTGCCGGAGCCTGCCTGCCAAGAGGGCGAACCGATCGTCAATCTTGCCTCTCAACCTTGAATCACCGACTGGGAAGTCTAGCCTAATCGACGGCGTCCGAAAATGAACTCTCCGGATGATGCTATGGCCTTAGTCAACACCTCCGATACCCAAGCGAGCTCTTCGAGCCCGTACCCGCCTTGCCCCAGTGACCGACGTGGCTTCGAGATAGCTATTATTTGTGCATTGACGCTTGAAGCAGATGCTATCGAAGCCTTGTTCGACCATCACTGGGAAGATGATGGCCTGCGTTTTGATAAAGAGCCAGGTGACCCTAATGCCTACTCAACAGGCGTCATCGGCCGCTTCAATGTTGTCCTCGCATACATGCCTGGAACGGGCAAAGTCAATGCCGCTACTGTTGCTGCCAACTGCGGGAAAAGCTTTCCAAATATCAAACTTGCTCTCGTTGTCGGCATCTGTGGTATCGTTCCGTTCAGCCCTACCAAGGACGAGATCATTCTGGGCGATGTTATCATCAGCAACGGAGTCATTCAGTATGACTTTGTTCGACAGTTTCCCGAGCGCCGGGACCGTAAAGATACATTGCTAGACGTCCCTGGCAGACCCAACCAGGAGATCCGTGGGTTCTTATCAAAGCTAACAGGACTCCGACACCGCCGTCAGTTGAGTGCTAAGATTGAAAGCTTCCTGGATGTTCTCCGTCAGGATCCAGAACTTCATGCTGAGTATCCTGGATGTACAGAGGATAAGCTCTTT
Source organism: Fusarium mexicanum (assembly GCA_013396015.1). Taxonomy (NCBI): domain Eukaryota; kingdom Fungi; phylum Ascomycota; class Sordariomycetes; order Hypocreales; family Nectriaceae; genus Fusarium; species Fusarium mexicanum. Next base: position 47,625 of record JAAOAM010000024.1, on the reverse strand, counting down.
AAGGCTACCTATCGTCATGCTGATGATCAGAGGTCATGTGAGCAGGCTGGATGCAAGGGCGACCTGATTACGAGAGGCCGCCTATCGACCACAGATGTCCCTCCAAAGCCTGCTGTTCACTTTGGTTTGATGGCTTCTGCAGATACAGTTATGAAGTCTGGCGAAGATCGTGACCGCATCGCCTCGACGGAAGACGTTATTGCTTTTGAGATGGAAGGCGCTGGTGTCTGGGATAGCTTCCCATGTATTATCATTAAAGGTGGCTGTGACTACGCTGATAGTCATAAGAACAAGGCCTGGCAACGATATGCAGCAGCCACGGCCGCAGCTTGTGCGAAGGGCTTTCTCAGCTATTGGGTTCCGTCAGTCACTCAAGGTTCGTAACAGCTAGTGTTTGATGGGAAGTAATTAATTGTGTTTCAAGATGTCGTGTGTCTTACTGTAAACCTAAAGAGACGCTGCTCTTTAGCAGATCGGGAATATTTTGATCCGAGAAAACGGGTCACTGAAGAACTCATGATACAAGGATCGACTATCGGTAAGCCCAACCAGTGAACCATTTCACAGATCCCTGTCGCTAAGACTAGACTTCAGAACAGACAGTAGTTCCACCTCAAACAGGAGAGAATGAGACAACTAGTTAGTACAGCTAGGCCATCCACCATTCTGACCTTCTGACCCACGCATCACAGAACCTAGGTCTCACTACCTACCGCTGCCGAGGAACAAGAACTTTACAGGTCGCGAGGGAATAATCGCAGAGCTTCAAAAACTTCTGTTCACTGGTCCAAATGGCCAACGGGTCGCCTTAGTGGGTTTGGGCGGCGTTGGCAAGACACAGATTGCTCTTCAACTTGCACATCTCGTGAAGAAAGAGGAGAATGACGAATGCAACTACTCTGTTATATGGATACCCGCGTTGAGCATGGCGAGTTTCGAACAAGCTTGCAGCAAGATGATTAGCGAGTTTGGCATCAAGAAGGCCAAAGAGGAGAACGCCAAAGAAACATTCAGGAATTTTCTAAGCTCAGAAAAAGCCGGAAAGTGGTTTCTCATCATCGATAATGCAGATAATATCGAGACTCTGTACGGAACGGCTGAGGCCCCGGGAGGTATCAACGAGTTCGTACCTGACTCGGAGCATGGTTACATTCTGTACACAACCCGATCTCGTGAGGTTGCCGTTAGCGTGGCGCAGAACAATGTCGTCAAGCTGTCAGAAATGGATGATGAGGATGCGAAGGCCTTGTTGCAGGGTTCATTGATCGAAAAAGACCAGATGCAGGACACTGCTCTCATCGATAAGCTCCTACAAAAGCTTGCCTATCTACCTCTTGCTATCACCCAAGCTTCGGCATACATGAAAGTCAACGAGATCTCAGTTAGCAAATATCTATACCTCCTTCAAAATACACCTCAGGATATGGTGGAACTGCTGAGTTGTGGGTTCCGTGATAGCACCCACTACGACTTTTCCCAAGGCGCCGTTGCAACCACCTGGATTGTGTCCTTTAAGCAAATCCGCGCGCTACATAAAGACGCTGCAACAATTCTCTCTATCATGGCCCACCTTGAACCAAAAGCCATACCTCGCGCCTTATTATCACCTCTCGGCTCTGAACAAAAGATGACCCGTGCTATTGGTACGCTCTGCGGATACAGCTTCTTGAGTAAACGAGAAGATGGTGAGACGTTCGACATGCACAGTCTCGTGCACCTTTCAATACAAAGATGGAATGAAGAAGTGGGACTTGGTATAGGAACACGACAGATGGCATTCGCACATATTGCTGAGGTCTTTCCATACGAGAAATGGGAGGACCGTGAGTTATGGCGGCAGTATATGCCACATGCACTCAGACTCCTAACCAACACGGATGGAGCTAATTCTGGAGAAAGATGTCTACTCGGAATTAAGGTTGGCCGATGCTTGATCGTTGACGGACAGACAAGACAGGCAGTGCATATCTTAGAGTCTGCGGTTGAGGTCCAGAGGACAGTCTTGGCAGAAAATGACCGTGATCGACTGGTGGGAGAGCACTGTCTTGCATCGGCCTATATATTTAACAGGCAGGAAAAACAGGCGATTGAACTTCTTGAGCATGTGGTTGCAATGGGAGCAGATTTAGCAGAGAATAATCCAGATCGGCTGGAATCACTGCACAATTTTGCATCAGCATATATGTCTAATGGGCAGACGAAACAGGCAATTAAACTGCTTGAGCATGTGGTTGAAATGGAAGCAGATTTAGCAGAGAATCACCCAGATCGGCTGGCATCACAGAACAATCTTGCATCAGCATATGAATCAAATGGGCAGACGAAAGAAGCAATTGAACTGTTTGAGCACGTTGTTAAAATGAGGGCAAAGGTGTTACCAGAGAATCACCCAGATCGGCTGGCATCACTGTACAATCTTGCATTGGCATATGAATCAAATGGACAGACGAAACAGGCAATTGAACTGCTTGAACATGTTGTTGCAGTCGAGGCGGGCGTACTATCAGAGGACCATCCTGATCGGCAGCAATCAGTAAAGTCGCTGCAACACTGCTATGATAGGTTAGAGGAGGTCAGCGTTTCAGGAGAGTCAGACGGCTGGGAAACTGTTCATGAAATGTAATTAGCTGTTCAGGGCATTATAAACGTGGGAGTTTGTACAGTTACTTTCAACATCTGCTCGGAAGCTGTAGATCAGTAGTAGTTTATAAATTTGCATTCATTATTCGTCAATCTTCCGGTCAAAATCAGCACTTATGAACTTAGCTGCCGTAGGCGACAGAGAGGTAACATACTGAACATTTTGAAGGCAGTTAGGAATTACCGCGGCACATAATAACACCTATAGTGCAAACGCCGTCTGTATTGAAGACCTATCTCTCAATTGTTCTCGCCTTACAAGTTACCACGGAGCTCCATGACATCGTTGGCGGGAACTCCACCATAACCAATTGGACTAGAAGCGCGATGGAAAAATATGGTATTGCAAAAGCTGTGCTCATCCTAATAATAAAAGGTCTTAATGCTTGAACTTTTGTCATAGCGCTATGAACTGTAAGAGCTTGCCTAGATAAGAGACTTCGGAAACAGTTGGCATGCTGTAGGATCGAGAAAATGCCATCTAACCATCCAATCAGGATAGTGCTAGACCCGTCATAAAGACTTCGCGTAATACTACCCTTTTTCTCGAAATGGCTCCTCGGGCGGAGAACCTACCGAAAAAACATCAGTTTGCTTCAAAAACAGCTATACGGAACATGGCCGACCGAATGAAACCGTGGTTTCCTGGCCATTTTGCCTATTATGGCTAATAGCAACCAGATGGCTGTATAAGATAGTCACCTACTGATTGCATGATGAACAACCAAGTTGGCCAAGCTTGTTTCCCTATCATAAATTAATTTACTACCAACAAGATTGTTACAAAATGTTGTCATGGACAGTCTATTTCGCCACTCTCAGTGCTCTTTTCGCGTTCAAAGTTTCGGCTCACGGCTACGTATCTGAGGTTCTCATAAACGACAAAAGCTACTACGGCCACGACCCAACCAAAGTCCCTTATGTAACTCAGCCAGACAGCATCACCTGGACAAACGGCGCCAAAGACAACGGCTTCGTCACCTCCACCGCGAGCGCACTGGCGTCTCCAGATATCATCTGCCACCTCAACGCCACCAATGGGCTTCTGACTGCTGACGTCACCGCCGGTACGGCTATCACGGTCCGCTGGTCGGACTGGCCAGAAGCCCACTGGGGGCCCGTTCTGGATTACATGGCGCGCTGTCCGAACGACGATTGTACAAAGGTTGACAAGACCAAATTGAAGTTCTTCAAGATCAATGAGTTGGGACAGTTGACGAGGGGAACTGTCCCTGGCCAGCCAGGATACTGGGCGAATAATAAACTCCGTGATGAGGACTTTTCATGGAACATAACTATCCCGGCTAAGCTGGCTCCTGGCAGTTATGTCCTGAGACATGAGATTATCGCGCTTCATGCGGGAGGGGCAGAAGGGTCAACTCAGATGTATCCTCAATGCATCAACCTGATTGTCAAGGGAGACGGCACTGCACAGCCTGAAGGCGTGTTTGCGACGGACTTTTACTCTTCTAAGGACCCGGGGCTGCTGCATAATGTTTTTGTGGATGAGTGGAGTGATGCGAAGTACATTATTCCGGGACCTTCGATTGTCAAGTTTTAGGACGATTGGCTTAGCGGCCAGGGAATCAGGATTGACCAAGGGTCTTGACCTACTCTAGTCCCAGAGTGTAGGAAGACTTCTAACTTTCAGTTAGGTGCTAAGAATACTTAGTCTTAGATCCTCTAAGTCTATACTAAATTATACTAAATTTACCTAAGTTTGTCTCAGTTTACCTAAGTTAACCTAAGGTTTTTTTTATCACTTAGGATAGAGGACTAAGTTCTATTGTATCCCCTTGTCCAGTTTGAGTGGCGCCATGCTCTTTTAGGAAATTGAGGGATTGTCATTTATCGATCCAGCGATCCCACATATCTCATCAAGCAAGTCGCAGCGACTCGCATCTGCGCCCACGCCGCACAACTATACCTCGACATAGTAACAATCGGGTCGAAGCCGGACACCTCAAGTGTCCGCGAGAGTGCAAGCAAGGTTCTTGGCCTGCTTCAAGAGATTGAGGACCCTGCAAGCGCCGCGTGGATGTTTTGCATGGTCGGGTGCGTCGTAGATGTGAGTCATGAGAGAGTGTTTAGGGATCTGGCAGCAGCGTCTGGGTCACTACGGTGCTCCGGAAGGGTGGGAGAGGCGTTCTGATTTTGGAGTGTGTGGAGTAGGAGATGAGACCTTGGTGCAGAGTGGAATATGTCTACATGCTTTGGGATAATTGGCGCGCCTGTGCTTTTGCTATAAGGCCTGCTTGATGATAATAGATCCCATCTATTAGTTGATTTACTTGACGCATTAGCTCTATGAAGAGGGGGGCAACGACGATGAAGGAGAAGATGAGGCAGTGATATATTGGGTACCGTACTATGCTGTCTTATTCGCAGGACTCGTGGAAATAAACTCTATAGCGACTAACTTTATATTTGCCTTTTTGACTTTGATTTCAAGCTTTAAGTTTATTGCTGAATATTTAGACTTTTGTAGAATATAGGAAGACATTTTGCCGCGCGCCTCATTTTCATCCTCATTTCTCAACCTCACCCCACCATTTCTCCACCTCAATCTTTCCCCAAACAGCATCCTGCCGCTTACCCCAACTTTGGTCCCATATCGCGAAAAACAATCTTCAACTAGCGCCTTTCTCTACATTACTTGTTACTACCATATTCCCTTGAGACGCATCGCCATGGATGAGCGCACCAAGAAGCAGGTCGCCAACTGCCTCGCTCGACGCGACGTGCATGGAGACGAGAAGAACCAGGACCCTGATCAGGACGAGCCCAAGCCACAGTCTCAGCCTCAGTCCACAGCAGCAGCTGGCACTGCCAACTTGGCTGAACGTCTCCCTATCGAACCAAAGAGCGAGGTCATTCCCGAGCTCAAGCTTACCTCTGGCAATCTTGCCATATTGAACCAGCAATTAAGCCGCGAGGCCTCCAAGAAGGCCAAGTCTGTGTGCTCCGATGCAGCATCACATGGTGCCGCCTCTGGCTTAAGCCGCGAGGCCTCAGTCTACATACCACCTCCTCCCTCTATTCCCGACCGTGCCGACGAAAATGACTGGGTGTTGAAGAAGTATCCCTGCCTTGGTATGTGCCTTGGTCTCTAGATATGAGTATATTAGTGCTAACTAGTTGTAGCTAGGGTTTCAAAGAAAGGCGTCAGTGCTGCTGTCGCTTATGCCGCGCTCAGAGAAATGGGGGATTGCGACTAAAGTGTCAACGGAAATGGTGTATTATATACAGAAGAAATTAGTCAACAAGTCCTAAACCTCGGGGAGACTTGTCGGCGTCACTGCCTGCTCCTCCTGTTGCTTGCTCAAAGCCTGAGGAAAAGGCGTCAGCACCGGAGAAATATCGCCCCACCACTTATCACCATAACGTTTATACCAATCAATCGTCGTCTTGAGCCCTTCATCAAAACTTGTCTTTTGTGTCCAACCTAGCATCTTCAGTTTGGTAGCATCAACAGCGTATCTCTGATCATTGAACGGACGATCGTGAGTATGCTTTACCCAGCGCTGAAAGTCGTGCGTATCTTTGACATTGATACCCATCTCGGTGAGAATAATATGACAGAGCTCGACATTGGAAATCTCGTCGCTTGAGCCGATGTTGTAGATTTGACCGATCTCGCCTTTGTGAAGAATAGTATCAAAGGCGTCAGCAGCGTCTCCTGCAAAGAGATACCGGCGGGTTGGGCTACCGTCTCCATGAAGGATCACGGGTTGCTGGCGGTGAAGTAATGAGATGAACTTGGGTATGATTTCTAGCACCAAGATTAGAGTCGACGCAACGAAATACCAGGTGGGGACTTACTCTCGGGGTACTGATGCGGTCCATAAACATTATTACTCCTCACAATAATAACAGGAAGTTTGAAGCTCTTCTGATACGAATTCACCAACATCTCCGCAGCAGCCTTACTTGCTGCATACGGATTCGTCGGCGATAGAATACTCGCTTCAGGAAGATCATCATTCCCATGTGCAACCTCTCCATAAACCTCATCGGTAGAAATGTGGATAAACCGCTTGATCCCTACTGTTTTCGCACTCTCAAGAAGGACATGCGTGCCGTAAACGTTAGTCTCAGTGAAACTGTATGAATTACCGAAACTGAGATCGACGTGCGATTGCGCTGCGAAATGGAAGACAGTGTCGATGCTATACCGGTTCAGACAATCTAGAACCTCGCTAGGACTTGTGATATCGCCCTGATAGAATGTAAAGTTGGGTTTCTCGCGGAGAGCGCGTGTGTTGTTGAGGGAGGAGCAGTAGTCCAGCTTGTCGAATGATATGACGTTGTATGTGCTGGGGTACGTAAGGACGAGGTGTCGAACGAGCCATGATGCACTGCTTATGGTCAGACTATGGCACTTTCTTTTAGGTGACCCTTACATGAAGCCCTCGCCTCCTGTGATCATGATGTTCTTGACATCCTGCTGCGGTTCAAACTTGGTGCTGCCCGTTAGAATAGGCGCGTGCTGCCAAATATCCCGCTCGGGGAGAAAGCTATAGCCCATTGTTTCTGTGATTGATATGACAAACTGGCGTGTTTTGGTGGGAAATCACTCAAGCAAAGCTTTCGTACTAGCAGCTATCGAGAGTATTAAAGCATTGCCGTTTATTAACAACTGAGAAGGCTCTCTATTCTAATCCCTGTTTCCCAAGGATGTTTTCAACTCTCGTATTCCCGTGCAATTTCCGCACCCTGCTAGGGTGACTACCTTCGATGCACCAAACTCTGTTTTCCCCTTTGACCCCTTATCCCTTGTGGCGGAACTAACACCCGTTCGATAAAGCTCAGCTGTTCATGGAATAGTGCCGATCTTGTTGTTCACTGTCTGCATCCCTGGATCCCTGCCTCTTGTCTCAACACGTCAACTTACCCGATCGACCTCAAATTGCTTATGGTCAAACCCGAGCCCAAACACGTAGTTAATTAAGTCTATGTAACTTAGCTTGCCTTTCAGCTCTTGCCGCACCAACTTCTTTCAACCCCCAAATTCTCAGTTCACCACCGTCGTTTAATCCACTTCATGCCTCACAACTCGTACTAGTTTTTACAACACATTCAACGAAATGCCTGGAATTCATACCGACGGCGCAAATGGCCTTAACGGCCTGCACATTCGTATACCCAACCGCTTCCTCATCTGGGGTGGCCACGGCTGGATTGCCGGCCTTCTGAAAGACCTCCTTATCCGTCAAGGCAAAGAAGTCTACACCACGACAATCCGCATGGAAGATCGTGACAGCGTCGCCAAAGCACTCGAGGTCTTTAAGCCAACGCACGTTCTTAACGCTGCGGGCTGTACTGGTCGACCTAACGTGGATTGGTGCGAGGACAACAAGGCGCAGACGGTCCTTTCCAATGTCATTGGGACTTTGACACTTGCGGATGAGTGTTCTCGACGAGGGATTCACTGCACTGTTTTTGCGACTGGGTGCATTTATCAGTACGATGAGGAGCATCGCATTGGGGGAAAGGGGTTCAAGGAGACTGATGCTCCGAACTTTGATGGGAGCTTTTACTCGATGACGAAGGCCCACGTTGAACCTGTGAGTGTTATAAATCTTGAGAATGTCTCTACGTTTCTAATATTATTCTAGATCTTGGCAAGTTTTGACAACATCTTGATTCTCCGCCTTCGCATGCCAGTTAGCGACGATCTCAACCCCCGCAACTTCGTCGCCAAGATCTCCAAGTACGAATTCGTCGTCGACATACCAAATAGCAACACTATTCTTCACGACTTACTCCCTGCGTCAATCATATTCGCTGAAAACAAAGATACTGGTGTTTACAACTTTACAAACCCCGGTGCCATCTCACATAACGAGGTGCTCGGTTTATTCAAAGAGATTGTACGACCCGGGTTCACGTGGAAGAACTTTAGTATTGATGAGCAGGCCAAGGTGATTAAGGCTGGACGGAGTAATTGTCAGTTGGATAGTACTAAATTGGTGAAGAAGATGAAGGGGTACGGGTTTGAGATCCCGGAGGTTCATGACGCGTACAGGCAGTGTTTCGAGAGGATGAAGGCTGCCGGGATTCAGTAGTTGCCAGTGTTCTCATCATTCTCCGTAATTTAGTTGTCGCTTCGTCCATAGAAAAGCTCTCTTTACATGTTCTGGATTTACTTTACTAGGGTCCTCGGGTTTTATGTAAAATAAAGTCTAAAGTGTGATACTCGCAGCTTTTACTTATGGCGCCACGCGCTTATCACCACGCACAACTTCCCGCAGCTTTACGAGTCATTCTATTCTGCTTTTATGCATCCTATCAGACTGCTCAGCGAGGTGCACGTTGAAAATGACGCGTTCTCATTCTTTCTATGCTAGCCACGTGCTTACAAATGCCATCGCCATCAACGCCTACCAATCCTTCACACAATCCCCTGGCACAAACGAGGCCCAATCCATATCCAGCACCATCTTAGCCTCGGGGCAATAATCGTAAATATGCTCACGCCTCTCTTTCGTCCCCCAAATACTCCCATGCATGTATCCCGTTCCACCAATATGATACCCCATTGGCTCATAGAACCCCTCTCGCCAATTATCTATACCTTTCACCCACTGTCCGGGTCGCCCAGGCTGCTCCATCTGCTCCATCATGTTCACGTGCTCGCATTCCTCTTCATCATAGTCGCCGTCGCACTTCGGCTCAGGTACTACCTCCCCGGGCCCGCCGTTCATCTCACCTGAGAAAAGCTGGGATACAGAGCCATTCGCGACTCGACCGTCGACATGATGGCCCAAGCGTGTTGAGAGCCAGACATCCTCGGGATCGCTGTTGTCGGCGCGCTGTTGGTTTTGCAGAATGCTGACAATACTGCTCACCCGACGGATCGACAGGCCGCCATTTCCACCATATTGTCCTCCTGTATTCCAAGGTGCTCCGACGTAGTCGTATCCCAGAAACTCCTCAATCGTTCGTTTATTATTCGCGCAGAGTATCGAGTCCGTCTGAAAGACGAGCAGCATCTCTGCTGGCTGCAGTACAGTATCATACAGCCATAAATTCGTTAAGAATCGAGAAATCATTTCTTGGCCAGCAGTGCTCATATTCGAGGGTATGTACGTCAAATCCAGTTTCCCGGACTTGACGTGCTCGCGCATAGCGGCAGAGGAGTTCACGTACGCTACTGATTCGTTGGAGCCCATGAAGCGGAACTTCCAGTCCGGCGGCATTTGATACATGAACTTGAGAATCAGAGGCGCGATGATAGGCTGCGGTCTGTTTTCGATGAGGAGAGCGACTTTGGACTCGTTGTATATGGACTGATTGGCGTAATGAAGCGTGATTTTCGGGAGGGTTGGCAGGGGAACTTCTGTCAGGTTGAGGATGATGAGGATGCTGCAATTATTGTCAGTCTCTTCGCGATGATTAAATCAGGAGTAGATTTACCCAGACACTGTTATCAATGCTATAATGGCGATGCGCGATAGTGACGATAGCCGTCGCTGCGCTTGGAACACCGAGGTAATCATCGTGATGACATGTAGAGGTTGATGGCGATGGTGGGTACTGAAAGCAGCTGCTCACCCAGAAATGAGTGCGGTTGCATAAATTGAGACTGCACTGCGAATCGAGCTGAACTCTTATCGTCCATTCTCGGGGTGTCGTTTTGTCTGGTGAATCTAGTCCAACCTTGGTGCTAGACCCTGTGCAGGGATTGCCAAAAACAGTATGGACCAACCCAAGTACGCCACAAACTCATCCCCAATTCTTTTGCCTTTTGATAAAGACCAGCTAATTCATTAGCGACAAACATGAAGACACTTTGTTCTTTTAACTTTGGATGGTGCATTGTTCTTGGGGGTCCCGTGTTCCCAAGCCAAGAGGGTCGCTGAGGAACCGGCCATTTTAACCACCTCATTACTTACCTTTCATGCATTCACTAATTCGTGCCATTCCTCGTCGAATCTAAAATGATGCCTTCATTTGTCAAATTGAAGCTTCGGCGAGACTCTCTTCAAGCTCCTCTCATTGCCATCGTAGCATTATTATCTGCGTAAGCGACAACATCCCCCAACCGCTTATCATCTAACAGTTACTTAGATGGTTCATCGCCCTCATCATTCTCCCACAATGCAAACCCGCCATCGCCTCAGCTCGTCAAAACCTCCCCTCAATCGCCATCGACTGGTCCCCCAACAATGATCCCCGAAAGAACTACAACGCCTCGAAAGTAGCGCTCATCATCGAACCTGAGCCCCTACCTCTGCTTGTCCCTCTCATCCTCCATATGATTGGTGTTGTGCCCCCAGATTGGCGATTCATCTTTGTCGGATCTAAAAAGAGTGTGTGGACTGTCGGTCGAGCGTTTGGAATACAGGTTCAGCAGGGTCTGGGCAAAATTGAGATGATGCAGCTGCCGCAGCCGTGGAAGATTAGGTCGAGGGAGGATAGAAGTCGTCTTCTCACTGATACCAGGTTTTATGACGAGTTCCTACCTGGAGTTGAGTGGCTCTTGATGTTCAGTTCTGATAGCATCCTATGTGCCAACTCGGAGCTGAGTTTGAATGACTGGTTGGATTATACTTGGGCTGGTGCTACAGAGTAAGCTCCCCCCTTCCCCATCTTCTCTACCAACTAATATTTGTCTAGTAACAGAGAAAACAAGAACCTCGCTGTCTACGGCGATCTCTCTCTCCGTCGCGTCTCAGCCATCAAGCAGATCCTAAGCTTTCAATCACGATACAACGACAGCGTAGCTGATGACTCATGGTTCGGCCCACGCCTCGAAGTCCTCCCAGATGCAAAGCTAGCCATGACTTCAGACCGACCCTTCGCTGTTCAGAACAATATCACCTCGCAGCCGATGGGGTACAACCTTCGAGCCCATGGGGATCAGGTCGACAAAGAGGTCTGGAAGTTTCCTGAAGCTCGGAAAGAGGCTTTAAAGTATTGCCCAGAGATACATATTATTCTTAACATGAAGCTGGAGAGGGAGAGATGCCCTGGGGATAATCTCATGGGTCAGATTGTGGCTTCGACGACTACGGCCGAAGCCGCTTCAACTACTTCATAGAATGGTTCCAGAACTGTCTTAATATTTTATTCCTGCTCAAGCCTTACTTGTTATGAACATCACCATGATGTTTTGTCTTTCCACTGTCTTACTTTATGCTCGCGATGTATTGCCAAGATCTCAGCGCTATAGTAGCGTAACCGCTCAGGACCCTCAAGAACCCTTAATCACCTTTGTACTGACTACTAGCTGGCGAGTACACAATGTGCATCGCTCAGGAGCTGACGCACAAATGCAGCTCGCTTGGCTATACGCTAGCTACTTTCAAGCATACAGTCGTTCGGGACTAAGCGACCCCTCAATAACGCCTCAAAGCCCCGCTTTCTTTTTGGTCTAGTTTGTATCGTCAACAACTGCCAGTCTGTTTATCAGGCGCTATCCCTTGCCGTGCAAGGGATGAGACAAATCCGGCCGCGCTACTACTAACCCTTCCGCCCTTGCACTAGGCAAAGCTGATGTCCCAACATAGGAACACGAACGTGATTGCCTTTCCACATTAGAAGCATACCACAGTACGGGAGCAAGAAAGCTCAATGCCTTCACCCTAAGGGATGGAAATATTTAGGTAATTTGGCCTAGTCTCAGGGGACTCTTTAATACGTGCATTTTGGTATCCTCTTTCTAAGTCTTAATCTTCCGTTCTCCCTGATGGCCCTATCGGGTGTGGGAATAAGTAGGTTTTACCATAATTCCGTTCTAGAAATAGAGTTGCCCCGTTCGGGGTAGTAAAGCGTCAGCTCCCTCTGTGCGCAGGGGATGAGCCCTGATATGAAGTTGGAGAACATGGGCTTCGGTTTCTAGGTGCTTAGCCAAATGACGGGTCGTTAGCCTTATCTGTTACTTTTCCATGTGAAAATGACACGCTCACCGAAAAGGGTTGGAATATGTGCCATTCTGAGTTAAATTACTTAGACTATACCTACATTACGCGCCTTGCCTCACCAACCTTTCTCTCATCTCAAACAGCTCGACACCTTCCTTCTATGCCCATTAATCCAACTTCTGTCGCTCTTTAAATCAATCATGTCACGAGAAGCAGACTCAAAGCTGTACTTTATCCCAGAGGTTGCATCTCCGTCTCCATCCGCGACAACGATAGATTCTTCACCTCAGACGTCCAACATCGATGATGAAGAATTCGGTAGACGACCGAGCGACTTTGAGCTCAACGAGCTCTTTCACGATGATGAACCCCTTCTGTCTGAGCACAATGAGCATGTACGAGAGAAGGAATCGGCACAGCCTGTACGTAGAGCTTCGAGCTCGGCGATCAAGTCGATCTTTTGGACGTTGGTCAATGTCGTCGCGACAGTCTTAATTGTATACCCTCTCACCTCTCTTGAACGCGGCTATGGCTGTGATGCTTACGGTATTTCAGGTCTTCACAAACAAAGCTATCCTCTCTGGCAACTCCCTCAAACATGCACAACTCTCTTTCGCAGCGTTTCACTTCACCATCACCGGCCTCGTGCTGTTCATCCTTTCCCGCCCGAGGTTCGCCTTCTTCACACCTAAATCCGTCGCCATTCGACAGATGATACCGCTCTCCACCGTCATGGCCCTCAACGTCATCTTTCCTAACCTCTCGCTAGCATACTCGTCTGTCCCATTCTACCAGATCTCTCGTATTCTGATCACACCTTGTGTCGCTGCTATGAACTTTGTGCTGTATAGAGCTACCCTCCCTTTTTATGCTTGTATGGCACTGGTTCCAGCCTGTGTCGGTGTCGGAATGGTATCGTACTTTGACACCAAAGCCACGACTGCGAGTGCTGCGACCACTGGGTTGCTGGGTGTTGTCTTCGCTTTTCTGGGCATCTTCTTTTCGTCGCTCTATACGGTTGGGCTTGAGAGCTACAGACGGCAGCTGAGTATGACAAGCATGCAGTTGTTGCTCAACCAAGCTCCCCTCTCTGCGTTCCTGCTGCTTTACTTTATACCCTTTGTTGATAAGGCTCCTGCTCAGGAAGATTTGTCTTTGGACCTTTGGGTCTTGATTCTGATGGTACGTCTTAACCTTGTTTTTGTCTCTTGAGATGAAACGTCGGTTAATAAGTCATATAGTCTGGTATATTCGCAGCATTGGTCAACATTTCCCAATTCTTCATTATTGCGGAAATGGGTCCGGTGACTAGTACCGTTGTGGCTCACGGCAAGACTTGCATCATTGTTGCTATCGGCTGGTACATTTCGGGCAGAGATGTTGCTGATAAGTCTATCATCGGCCTCATGATCGCTTTGCTTGGAATAATCCTGTAAGTAATTTGACACGATCTTTGGGCCTGTTAACTGATTTGATGTAGGTACTCGGCTGCTATCTTGAGACAGGGCCATAGGGCATAAAACATAAAATTAAATTGGGACAAGGTTTCACATGGAGCGTAGAACATACTGAGGATCTAATTTGTGTCTTATGTGATTCCTGCGGGCTCATTTCTGTGAGATGCTGGCTAATTGAAGGTAAAAAGAGTCAGAGTTGTTTAGGACACGCGCTGCCGAGGAATGACCGAGCTGGATATAAAATAAACAATTAAACTTTACAGTGTTTGGGGGGTTGGATTTCCGAGGTTTGGGGGGTTGGACCGCAGTGGTCCCGGTCGTTTTGGCCGTTGAGCGTGATGATGAGGTATTAGTCCGCACATGACCAGAAAGAGTAATACCCAGGCAGCTGAGATGAAGGGATAATGACAGAAACTCAAGAATGGCTATGAAAGATAGAAAACGGTGTGTGTTACTAGGTTTCCCAGAAGCCATCATATTTTAAATGCAACTCTTTCCACCTAATCATCTCCCATTATTTGCACAGCGGCTTTACAACCTAACTAACTTCTAGTGAACTGAGAATAGTGTAATCCTAATCAGGACCACTAACTGTCAGAACCACGACCAATTTTGTACAAAAGAACATCCAGATTTGATTCCCTTTTTACTCAATCATTCAGTTAATGCAATTCTGGTTGTAGTGGTATCGTTGTGCGTTAGATGAGCAAGGGTTGTATGTCAAGAACTTTTGCTACATTTTTGCAGTCAAGTAGTTGCTTTAATACTATACGTCAATTGGTCTGGTCACTACATGCCACGTTGAGTTACAGCCTTCCACTGCATTATGCCCTAGCTAAGAGTAATTGTAACGATGAAATAGAACTATGTCTCGCGCTTTAATTCTCTGCGTGATCCCAACTTGTCATGTCAACATGACTAAACGCTTATCGCAGCAGCGGGCGGCGAAGAGGTTGTATGTTTCCCATAGACGAATTTCTCCAAGTAATTGGCGATAGACTTGCTTTTGCCTAGCTCGCTTAAGTACACGGCTGTTTCTCCTTTTCTGGCAGCTTCCATAGCAGGGCCTGCGATGGTCTTAGATCGTTTTCCAACAACACCTCGGAAGTGGCAGGGATCTAAGGGCGACCGCCAAAAGGCAAAGTTACGACCTGAGAAATAAAGGGAGTTGGGTAACTTACATAGAAATCTAGGTCACTTTAGTATAAGTTCGTCGAACCTGAGATCAGTCTTTAGGTAACATCAATGCCCTTCTGAATATCAGGGTTCTTGTAGACCGAATCTTTGGACACAGCATTTGCAGCAAGTGGCGATATCGCGACGCGTATGGGGGGCACCTGAAACGACCTCCTCAAGCTTTTACTTATACCAGTAGCGATAAAGAGGTACTTCCTGCCGGAAATCATAGACCATCGCCATAAGGTATATACTCACTTGCAAATATTTATACGTATAATTCAGAGGTTATAGACGATTTTGTGTTATCTGTATTTGACTACAGATGAGACGATTGGTAAATCACTAGTAGGAAGATATTATCAGCCTCTAGCTGACCATATAGCAAAAGAGTATAAAGAGGAATTTCTATATACTCGCATTGGAATATCTCGAATGAAGAAATATTGTCTCTATAATCATGTAACGATATTAAGAAATATTCTGTTTGTTAAACCGATGCGTTTATAAGAACAGACAGACTTGAATGCGATCATGCTCGTTATCGTGGCTGCATTACGAAGCCTCTTAATCTTTCACCGCAAGGATTGAAGACGGGCTAACGCAGGTTTTTGCAGAAGTCTTAAGGCGTATGCCTGGAATAGTGACATTTTGGTGCCTTTGGAATGGGACCAGCATGGAAAGTATCATGAGGGGCCAAAGGTGCTGGATTTGAAGGTGCACCTGGGCAGGACTAGAAAATGGAGTTATGGGGCTATGGAAATTTAAGCCATCGAATCCCGTTACATGATTCCTAGAACTGCATCCCAAAGCAGTAATAGTCACGGTGCAGGGTCGGATTCCATGCTCCGCATGGGGTCAGCTAAAGTGATCGAGGCAACGGGGGCATTTAATGAACAGGACTAAATAAACAAGGATCAAGTCCATATATTCATAAGATCAAGACTTCTGCTTCTACTTATGCTTACTTCGTGTGTCTATCGCACTATAAGATTATAATTTCCAGTTCAAATAACTCTAACCATATAGAGAGGCAGAAAACTAATTACATTTCTATTCAAAGACCATTTTCAGAAGCTCGGATAAGGCAACGGCGAACATTACGTAGGTGCCCTGTATTTATAGCGCCCTCAGTTGTGTTGTCCCCTGTACCCAAATTAGCTTAGTGCCGTCCTGATTCCGAATACGGTCCTACACACCGGATGCTGCTTACCCTGAAGTTAAGATCTTTTGACAACTGCTCCTCCTGATTTCACAAGACCGTGGCGTACTGTTCATTGCTATGTTCTCAAGACAAAGAAATATCTAATCAGAACAACGACCAGCAGCTAGTGCCGTCGTTCAGAAAGCTTCAATATGTTCATATGGGTGTTATTGTCTTTTTAACTGAACAGCTGCATGATTGTAATCGTTACAATGAACTCCTGAACTCAATTTCTCACCTATTTAGCCCCTACCAAAACGTGTACAAAGAGTTAAACGTGATTCCTGTTGCCGTTTCATTTTTTGCGGCCGCAACTTCCTAGCATCTATCTAGGGACAGTCACCAACAATTCAACGATTCCCAACACTCAACACTCAACATCTGACGTCTGATAATTATCTTCAGCACTGCAAAAATGTGTATTTACTGTTCAGCCACTGAGAACAGTGATAAATATCCGACTACACCCTGCGCCACACATGATTCGAGTGAAGCCAGCAGCAAGACTACATTACAGCAAGAAAGTATTAAAATGAAGAGGATACCCCGGGAGAAAGCAGTTAAAGAGACGAACGATCGATTCCATGATACCAATAACCGAGCGGAAGGCGTTTTCGCGCAACATTCTTCTGAATGCTCAAGCCTCAGGGCCTTGTCGGATGCAGACAGGGCCCAGAAGAAACTACAAGATGCAATCCAGGACTTGCAAGACACAAAGGAGCGGAACGAACAGGTTGAAAAAGAGCTTGAAGCTGTTTCCAAGTCAGCGGATCAGTATGTCACAGACCTCGGAGGCCATGTTCAGTATGCAGACTATTATCAGACAAGACTCGCCATGGCGGAGTACAAATTGGATGTATCTGAGCTTACTTGCGGCTTTGAGGATTTTGTCGAAAGGCGACGATTGAAGAAGGAAGCTGGAAGGGAAGATGCTTTCTTGGCCACGGAAAATGACGGCGAGGAACGGAGATGGAAGAAGAAGTTGGAAAAAGCGGAGGAGGAGGTGCGAGAGGCAAGGATTAAGATGAAGCTGCGAGAACAAAAGGCACGATCAGCCTTTTGGAGTTGGCGATAGAAATAAAGACCTGTTATTAAGGTGTAAACCCTCAGAGAAGACAAACTAAGTGCTGCGTTTAGTTATGTACACAGCTCAGAACCACACAACTCAAACTTGGGATTCTCAGCTTTGTATGCCACGACCACTGGTCAGTCAACTGAAAAGCCGTGATATACAAACAATCGGTATCACTGGGGCCAAAGTTTGGGGTACAAGAATCAATTGAGAGAGTGACCAGAGCGACCAACCAACGAGATAGAGACGGACTGAAACGAGGGAGGATACAAATTCCAAATACCTGCCATTCCACCAAACATGAGTTCAAAGTAGCCAAGCCTGCCACACATCTTCAATTCCGCACCGATCCGCGGCCTGAAGTGCGTTGTCGTCCTTCCAACCACATCCCAAACATAGCGGAACCAAAGCCCTAATCAGAGGCAGGGGAAGAAGTCGTCTTGACTGGCTTGGTGGAAGGAGGAGACGAAGGAAGGTCATCGCTGGGAGAAGAGGAGCAAGAGCAACCAGAACAGCGAGAGCAACGAGAAGAGGAAGACGGAGGAGGAGAGGAAGAGGGGGAAGAAGAGAGAGTAGAGGTAGCTCCCCTAGGAATATCATTAAGCTCCTTCTCGTTAGCTGTGACCTTCGCCGCTGTCTTGAGGACGATTTTGTCGTTCAAGGCCTTCACCTCGGCTTCCAACTGAGAACGAACATGTTCGTCATCCGACTCTTCCTCCAGCCGGGCTAGGTGCATATCGCGGCGTTTGGTACGTCTCGGTTCCTCCATCCACTCTCTGGCCTCCTCCGAGTTTTGGAACCCTGCAACTATAGGTTTGAGAGCTTTAGACTGTAAATAGCATAGAAGGAGTCATGAATCTTACACTCAGCTCCTGGATACTGGTGAGTTTCTTGCAGGACATCGTTGTAGTCGGTTCGGAACCCCCAATTGCGTCCAATACTGATGGCATATACTGACTTTCTCTTCTTACCCATGCTTGTGTTATCGAGAAGTAAGGCTAACTGTGAAGCTGAGTACGGGTTAGTTTTTCGAGGAAGGAAGAATGGGGTGAATTGGAATAGAGAATGGGGAGATGGTCGAATACAGTGTAGGAATGAGGTTAGCGACGTAGTAAAGATAGAAGAGGGAGCAAAGATCTGGTAGAAGTGAAAGAAGCTGATGATCGAAATTGATGATTCTGAGAAGAAGACAGGAGAACACATGTGAGTCTTTATAGATGATTGTGGCCTACTTGGCCGCCGTAGCTCAGTCAAGAACCACGCAAACAGCGAGGCGAGGGACGAGGGGAGGAGCATTGTGTCCGTCGTGTTCCTCAGCCATCCCTACCAGAACGTCCCAGTCACTCCCTCTCAACTTTCTCAAGTCATCTCAGGCCGACCTGCTCCCAAGGCCAAAACGACTTGCTCGTGATACGTTATCTTACACAATGATGTGAACTAACTACTTGCGGAGTTGCCGAGCTTCAATGGCTCCCGGTCCGGGCCATTGATGTTACAGACGGGAGGACAGGTACTGATCGAGGGGTAGGTACTTTAGCCCTCCAACTCGGAAACGTCCAATGGGAAGCATAATCTATGGATGTGAATAATGTCAATGACGTGTCGCAGATCAGCATTGGAAGATCTGTAAGCCGTGGGAATGCAAGTAGGGCAGCTGATACCGGCAATGAGAATGTCATTGCGTTATTTCTCTCAAGACCACCACTGCAAGGAGTCTTGTGATGAGCCGATTCCTTGGCTCCAAGCCTACGAACAGGGTTTAGACACTTGGGCTGAGCGTTTGTCTGCCCCTCAACCTTAACCCTACTTTAGGGTCAAGTCTGCGATCTGACTGGCTGAGTCTGAGACCCCACTTTCTGTCTCATCACATATCTCGACTTGCAGCTTTAGCGTGCTCTCGCTGTGTCGCGTCTGGTCCTGTGACTCGGAATTCATCGCTGCCACCTTTTGCCCCCTCAACAGTTTCGCAAATCTGGGAAGAATTGGGCTTAGTTCGACACTTGTATATGCATATACCGGGGGATTGCTCAGGATTGCTCTTTGTACCTGTCTTAGCCTGCACTCCAATTCCAATTCGGTGACGCAACTATCTCAGGAATGCGCTTCGAGCCCTCCCGATTATTCCGAGACGAATGTTTCGGTAGCGATTGTCGCGGGATGATACTAAAGGTGGCTTCTTCTTTATGAGATATCGAGCCGACTTTCAGGGAGTCTGCGATGCCCCCTTCTTTTTTTTCGTTAAAAGTATTCTTTCTTCTTCATCAATGCTTTGCGGCCAATTTATCGTTGTCCAGGCGCAAGTTTCATAAATCCCGCTTATCCCACCCATCACTTAGACCATCAGTCCACTGTCGTGCAACTTCAACATTATATCTTTGCCATCTACTACTATCTTCTACCAAACTGCCTTTATCACTATACCTCTTCCATACTCTATTGCTCTTCTTCATAGTATCTCATTGCACCATGTCTTCCTCGTCTTCACTCACTCACTCAACAATCTCTGGAGCTGATAACCACGGCTCTGGAGGGTCGAGTAGTGGTCAAGCTGGCGGCAACGGCTTTGGCAGCACTGCAGAAACCCCATCCCCTTCTGGTACTAGGCAGGCCACTAGCCATGATTTTGAGTCTCGTCGGTCTTCGCCGACGCCTAGCCATTTTGGTACTAGCCAGCCCAATGGCTCTGGCTCTACCCAAAATTCCCCGCGAGCCCATAAAGGGAAAGGCCTCCAACAGTCATCTTTGGATCAGTTCTGGATTAAAGATAAAGGTCGGCGCACTCTTGCTGCTCGCAAGTTGTTCAGGACTCCGGATCAGGAAGAGATCCACCTTATTGACGCCCTTGCTCGCAGTTCCGGATACACTGTTCCACAACTGTCCATGGCAAGCACTTTGGCAAAGAAGAACAAAGCCTGGAAAGAGGCTCGCAACGCTGTCCTCAAGATCAAAATAGACCCTAAGGCCAGCAGTATATTGAGCCCAGATGCCATCCTTAACAAATGTGCGAGACTTGGTCCCCCTTTCAACGCTGTCAAATCTCTGCAGTTCTCTCCTCTGGAGATGGATCGGGTCCTGTTGGTCGTTCGTAGCGACTTCGACGCTCGAGAGATTCGAATGCACGAGGAAAGGTTAAAAGCCATTATCAATGCCCCACAATGCCAGGTCCTTCCTGAGGAATTCTACATCAGCCCTGCGGACATCACTCGGGACCACGTTGACAAAATGAAGACTTCCAAGAACAAAGCTTATGGAGACAAGTCTACCCGATACAGGCTTAAAAAGCCCAAGGAGTACTTGGAGTTTTGGAAGAGAGAAACAGGCCTCGACATCCATAGGGCATACTGGAAGTACGGCCGTTTATGGTTTGTCCTGCGGAATCGTGAGGAAGCCCAGAATGCAGCTTCAGGGAAGATGTATACTTTGGAGGGACTGCAAACCTCGTTCGAGTAAGTAGAGCAGACAAATCAATATCAAGCAATATCCTGACCGCCTTCTCAGTTCTCTTGATCCCAAGTATGTGCCGAAACAGTGCTTCAACTGCCAGGACTTCGGTCACATGGCAAAGCAATGCCCCAACCAGGTTCGTTGCGGTCGGTGCTTAGAAAAGCATAAGACAAGTGAATGCGAGGCCAATGAAGACAAATACAAATGTCTTTTCTGTGACGGAGCTCATCCTAGCTACTGGCTGAGGTCTTGCAGGCACCCTCGGGTTTTGGATGTACTGCACAGGTGCAGTCTATGGCGAGGCCGGGCATCCTGGGAATCCAAGGGGCAGGAGCCTGAGGCTTCTGGGCGGTCCGCTTCCCCTGGCATACCCACTGAGAGCGATAGTCCTCGGTCCGGGTTTGGAATTCAGGAGCTCCTTCGCGAGATCCTCTCGGATCAAGGCGCAGCAACACCCGATGAATCTCTGCTTTCTCATGCCCTCGGCAGAGGTGGAAATATATTGGTTCGCCTCATCGAGGCCTTCGTGCGTGTTGCTGCAGCTAACGTAGAACCTACCCTTCGAACCAACCTCGGTGACCACGCACCTCAACCACGCAGGTCGTCACCGTCACCTTCGGTCCTATCTACTCACAGCCGCCTGGGCACGGTCGCTGGGGATTTATCTCTAGCTAACAGCCCAAGAGCATCGGCAAGGGTCCTTTACGACTATGCCAACCGATCGCCTTCTTGGCAGACACCATCGCCTGCTTGGCAAACTCCATCCCCTGACGGATCTCTGTATGGATCTGGCTTGAACAGCAATGGTGCTTCCCTGGCGAGGCAGGTATCTGTAGAGCCTCCGTTCTCCTCTATCTCTGAGTTGAGTGACACGGATCTCTTTATGGATACCTTCGAGGAACCAGCCCAGCAAGAGGTCTTCGAGCTCTCTGCTGATTGCCCAGTTGAGTCAATCTTTGAGCTCTCTGCCGACCATCCTTTGTATCCTGAAGGCCATCAGTCTCCAGCCGTCGCACAAGAGGCTGAGGATACCTGTGATATGGTGCCGACAGACTCTGCTCCGGAGGTTTCCCTGGATGGCCTTCCTGAGCTCAGTCGAGATATGATTGTCGGAATCATCTCCATCCCTTCTACACCTATCGGTTCAGAGGGCGAAATCGACTGGGATTTCATCCCCGATACTCCTCCTGGCATTCCTACTTGTGCTGTCACAGCCGACGAATCCGGGGTAGTGGAGGATGCACGCGAACCCAAGTCAGCGGATGCCGAATGCGATTCTTCCCCAGAGACGTCAGTTGCCCGCAAGCGTCGCCGATCCTCCTCTACTGCCACGGATCAGTCCAGTAGCGCAGCGGCCCCTCAGGTCTGCCCAGAAGAACCACAGCAACCGATCGCTCTACCTCCTTCTTCACCGGAAGTTGGTTGCTCATCAGCCGTGGTTCCTTGCTCTCTCCCAGACTCAGACGTCGCTTCTCAGCCTCCAGAGGGGTCTCCTCCAGCGGAGAGTTCGGCCGTTGGATATTTGAGTGTCAGGAAGCGGCGTTGGAGGCCGGATGAGGACCTTGACATCCTCGCATCTCCAATTAGCGTCAAGAAGCTGAGAGTTGAGGACTCCCAAGTTCAGGACGGTAGTGAAAAGGCTTTGGCGGCGCCGTCCCCAACCAGCCCAACCTCGGGGCCTCTTACAGTCACCCGCACTGTTGTATCTGACGATCCGTTCCCTATCAACAGCGACAGCTCCTTGCTGTTGCAGCCGAATCCTAGTACACCTCCACTCAGAAGGTCTCGCCGTGGCGTTCAGCCTTCCTTCACACCAGGGCCTTCAACGGCGTCTAGTTCTAGCAGGTCTAGCTCTGGGTCATCATTCGTCACGGTTGGATTTAGTCCCAACACTTCAGGGCTGTCGGAATCTCCCGCCAACCCCAGCCACGATTCATCCGACCAGCTCGCTGGAGATGACAGCAGCCCCGTAGCGGGGACCTCTCAGAGCTCGCCCCAGATTGCTCCACGCGAAAGCACACGAGTCTTGCGACCTCGGCGAGGATTCATAGATGACGACGAGATAGCAGCCCAGCTGGAGAGAGACGCTTCTCAAGCTTCTCCTAGCGACCAAGAGCTGTTTCAGTATGAGATCGGCCCTGAGTCAGCGGCTGCTTCTGGGGAGGAGGATGGATCTGACGATGAATATAGCCCTGGAAGGAAACAAAAGGCCCGGTCAAAGCGTAAGTCTAAGACTGGTTCAAGAGGGAAAGGCAAGGGTATTGCAAGAGAGACACCGGACACTGGCCCTAAACAAACGAAGCTGGACCGGTATTTCTCTTAGTTTTGGACATGTGTTTTGGCGTCGAGGAGGAGATGGACAGTAAACTGTTCGGTAGATGTCATATGAAGGCATTCCGGTTGTCAGCATCATCGTTCTCGGTACACTAGCATCGGCAGTTTTCTCTTCTGCCATCGATGACATTACATGGCTCTGTAGCTCGAATGAAGAGCTACACGTCATGAATCAGCCCAGATGAAGGGTGCATCCTGCAGTTGAAGCAGTGGTAGAATCGCACAGCTATGCCTTTGGCTGATATGATAGTTTACAGCCTCAATACACTTTCGATACCCTCATCATCAATGCTTCACGGCGCCCTTGCGGCAACACCATCGTGATGTTGAGAGTTTAGAGTCATATTCTGGCATGATGCCAAGGAAAAGTCATGCCGGAGGTTGCATATGGCGTTGATAACGATGGATCAGATGCCGGCTCACGGACACTTCGTGATATCATGATTATGCACGTTTACGAGCTATTCACGCCCTTGCGCCCGCTATCGATGCAAATGACCATTCTAAAGTGCTCATGTGGTCACTCGGAGAGGGCGACAACGTTCCGTGCGAGCCGGTGAAGACCAATGAAGTCGGTGGTCGTGAACACCATGATAATCGCAGGAAGAGGGGTAGAAGCCACAAAGTCGGATGCATTCCTTTCCGACTTGGCGTTGAATGGTACAGATTGAACATAAAAAGGCCCCGAATTCCTTCCCATTATCCTTCTTCACCATCCCATTACATTATCACTTTTACCTTTACTCTTTGCAACCACTATTCTTGTCGCTTTGGTACTCGTACCTTCGTCTGCCAAATCTCTCAAGCTCTGTGAAAGAATCCTCAAAAAACACTTCTGAAATTTCTTTTAAAATACCTTAAAAAAAGCCTCCTTATATTTCGTTTATCATCGCTCTTGCCTATCTCACCGCTCTACTCTATTGGCACACTACGCTGCCTATATCTCGAACCATTGTACTAGCTACTACCCGGGGCTACAGCACAATTTACACGTCAATCACACCTATTTCGTCACGCCTTCTTTTGTATGTAACTTCTTCTTTCACTCACGACATCACTCTGTGTTCCGAATACTGAAGTGTACAAGTTTCTAGTAGCAGCTCAAGACTTATCTGCAGTCTTGCAAACCTCGAAGGTATTGTCAGCCATTCATCACTCTTCATATGCCCAAACTCACGCTTAGAACTATAGCATACATCTCACTCAGCTACTGGAGCAAGTAGCTACCTACCTACCTACCTACCAGCCTACCAGCCTACAAGCCCTCTAAGGTATCAACCCATTACTATTATCAATACAGTAACAGTCAAAACAATTGCATCACTTCAATATGCAGGCTACCAATCAAGAGGACAGCATGATCGATGATACCATGATCGAGGACCTCGAGTACATGAACATCGATGGAGAATTTAATCAGTTCGAGGATGATAATATCAGCGGTGGCGAGATCCGGGAAGACGAGACCCTCCTGAAAGAGATCACTATCTGGAGTGTCAATCTCAAAGGGGCTCCCATCAGAATCCGCCACCTCGAGACTGCACTGAGACTCGCACCCGAGAATGAGCGACCTCTTGTCTTAGCCATCCAGGACCCCCCAAACCGTCTTGCATTCCATAATATACCAGGATACAACATCTTCTTCTCCTCTGATCATCCCATTACTGAGGAGCAATACCCAACCTGGCGTAATGGAGCCTCGGCTACCGGGACCAACGCTACGACGAATGCTACAACCAACGCCGCTACCAACGTTGCTACGTCTGATGGCACTTCAGGCGTTACCAATCCGCCCAATGGCACTGACCCCCCAGCCATTACCGCTGAGCCCTTGATGCACAGCGTTTGCTTTTACGTCCACAAGTCCATCCCCACAACTTCGTGGGGAGCGATAATGGATACCGGAGACAACAATGGCCTCGTAGCTACGCTTCAGATCTTGACTGCCGATCGCATTCTCACAATTCACAACGTCTACGACCGCAATAACAGACTTGACCTGGACGCTCTGTTCGAGCGCATCGACGACACTACAGGGGATGCTGTCCTGGTTGGTGATTTCAATCTTCATCATCGCAGCTGGAGCAGCCACACGAGGAACGAAACCGCTAAAAGTAGGGAGCTTTACGAGAGAGTCAGCAGCAGCAACATGCAACTGCTTACTATTCCCGGAACCATCACCTATTCCAACTCCCAGGACGAGTCTGTTAGGAGTTCAACAATCGACCTCACGTTTGCAAATCAGAACATTGTTCCCGACGTGGTGTACTGCCGGATTCATTCCGCCCAGGGTTTCCGAAGCGACCACCGCATCATCGAGACCAAGATCACCCGCCTCATTAAAACCAAGGTTCGAACGAGGCCCTGTCTAGACAGGGTTAACCCAAATACCTTCAAGACCAAGCTTAAGGATCACCTTCCTCCCATGGATGAACCCCTTAGTACTCAGGAGCGGATCATCAGCTACCTCTCCAAGATCATCCAGGCCTTGAGGGAAACCATTCGTTCGGTTGCTCCCATGATTGAGATTGGCCTTCAGAGGAAACGACAAACCATCCTCGAGAAGCAGTTGAACGACCGAGTATCTAAAGTGACTGCTCTCCAAGAGTCTCCTACAATAACGCCAGAGATCCAACATCGGATTAAGCAACTATGACGGTACATCAGGAGGGATAAGCGAGAGCTGTGGCGCATATTCACCGAGGTGGAGCCCCCATCTATACGAAAGACCTTTCATTTGGCCTCTTTGGGGCAGAAGATCTGTCGACCCGTGGAATCCTCGCAGTTGCCTACGATGATTCACAGCGGCATGGAGGATGCCGATACTCCTGTGAAGAAGGTCAGCATGTTCAAGGAGGTCATCTTCCGCGCCAACAAAGGCCCTAAGTCCTGCAGAGCCCCAGTCTCTGCAGACTTCACTGGTCGCGGGGAAGAGATGCATATCCGACAGACCTTGACCGACGAGGAGCTCGAGGAGATCATCAAAGGTTTGCCGAGATGGAAGTCGACCGGACCCGATGAAGTCCCGTACGAAGCCATTCAGCTCGGAGGCGACGAATTGCGACCTCATCTTTTGCGGGCTTTCCAAGTCTGCCTCCATATGAGCTACCACCCGGCCAACTTCAAGGATGCCATTCTCGTCATGGTACGCAAGTCAGGCAAGCCTGCTAACATGCCTACGAGCTGGAGGCCTCTCGCCTTGCTGTCATGCCTTGGCAAGATTCTCGAGAAGATTGTGGCTTCAAGGATGCAAGAGGCCCTCAAGGCAAATCCACATCTTCTACCCGCAAGGCAGTTTGGCTGGAGAACGACTTCGGAAGCCCTCGAGTACATGCTCGACAAGGTGTACAGCGCCTGGGCCCAGGGCAAGGTTGTTACCATCATGGGACTTGATATAAGCGGTGCTTATGACAATGTCTGGAGGCAGGCTCTCATCCAAACTCTGGCTGACAAGGGTTTCCCACGATGGATCGTCAACATGATTCAGTCTTTTCTTTCAGATCGCACAGCAAGCTTTCGCCTTCCTGGTATCATTTCCGACCAATTCGATCTCAACACAGGCGTTCCCCAGGGTTCGCCGCTCTCGCCTATCCTTTTCCTCTTCTTCGCTGCTCCCCTTCTCCAACGCGCAAAGACCTTCTCGGAACACCCTGTCGAATTGAATGGCAAGAGGAGCAAAGTCAATCTCTCTGCATTTGCATTCGTGGACGACATTTACCTCATGGCTATATCAGACAGTTACGAGGCCAACTGCAAAGGTCTCGAGATGCTACACGAGAGCGTCATGACCACAGCAGACGAGCTGGATCTTCGTTTCGGGGCCGGGAAGTACAAGATTATGCACTTCAAGAAACGACAGAGCAAGAAGGGCCATAACAACGTGATCCCCAACATACCCGACTTTCATGAGGAGCCGGCACCCGAGATGAAAATCCTCGGCGTTATTGTCAGCAGTGACCTTACTTGGGGAGAACACATTTCGATGATTATTCGCAAGGTGAAGCAGAGGATGGGCTACTTGAGCTTCATATCTGGGTCACATTGGGGTCCAAACCTCATGACAATGCGCCTCTTCTTCATATCCAAGATCCGACCTGTTTTTACATATGCCTGCGGAGCGTGGTTCATCAGAAGGGAACGGGACGACAAAGACAAGATCAGCTATCAGATCAACAACAAGCAGATAAAGCGTCTTGAGGATGCCTACACCTTCTGTCTTCGCAAGATTTCCGGCGCTTTCTACCGCACTGCTCCACAGATTCTGGAGAAGGAGATATTCGTCGAGAACATATGGACAGTTCTTCACTCCCAAGCCACTTTACAGCGCGCCAAATTACTCTTCCCTCCGCGTCCGCTATGGCGATCAGACAAGACCTTGGAATTCTTGAAATCTGGGGTTCGCAACCCGTACGATGATCTGAATCTTGATGCTTTTGCATGTATCATCAACCTGTTCCAGAGTATCAACTTTGACGAAAATGCAGAGAGGCGTAAGAAGGGCTTGAACGCCCTGGATGATCCAAAGGCTCGCAACATTAGACTGAGGAGCTTCATCAAGGTTCGAGCGACCCGAAGCTGCTGGGTCAGATGGGAGAAGTACACCCTCCACCGAAGGTTTGAGAGAGCCAGGACGTCTCGCGGGGACAATAGTGCTCAGCTACCCGCTGCCCTCACGGAGCGTTGGGGTAAACAGAGCCTTAGCTACTACGACAAGAACATGTCTCGGGCCCAGACCACGATTCTCCTCCACTGTCGGACCGAGTTCATCGGACTCAAGGCCCATCTCTCCAAGATTGGCATCAAGGAAGCGGGATGTGGCCGTTGTGCTTGCGAGGAGTTTCGAGAGACGCCATTCCATCTCTTCGTTCAATGCGAAAGGCTCAAGGACGCACGCAAGAAGCTTGAGGACATAGTCGGTCACACCACCTACCAGCACTTAGTCACGAAGCACAGCAAGGTCGCTACCCAATGGGCCTTGAAGTACTTCGACATTGAGCAGTTTGACTCGGTGAGGTCAAAACATACGGATTTCGACTTGATTCCTGGTATCATCCCTCCTCGACTTGGGCAGTTGGACGATGCAGACTCACCACCTACTCACTCACGCACTCCATCCTCTCGTTCTTCCACTAGAGGGAGAAGCTCTCGGGGTCGAAGCCGTCATCACGGCCGTCATCAAGGCCGGCATCACCCTTACGCTCCGAGGAATACGACGCATCGCTCTGCTGGGCAGACGAGATGGCGTCGTTGACTGTGCATTCCGCCTCTTCGTTCCCTCCCTTTCACCACGAGATGCCTGGCGCAGTCTCTGGTACACTCCTTCAACCACGACACCACCACTACCCTATCATCGCACAGTTGCCTGGTGCATCTTGCATTCCCTTTACCGCGGGTGGTTACCGCCTCGATGGTGGGCACCGCTACTACCTCCTGGTATGCTGAGCTATACCATGTCCATCCAGCTTCCCGGGGAAGTTGGATCCTCTACTGCCATGAGATGGAGGCTTGGTTCCTCTCTATGGCAATTTGAGGTGAACCGCTGGTCGGATTGCGCGTTTGAAGCTCTGCTTGAGGCAGAACTTTCCCATTGTGTTAAACCCGAAGTGTATTTTCTGTGAGTCCACTTCCGATCGCTTGTGAAGGCTTTGGTTCGATGCTGACTCTTTCCGCCAGAACCTTGTGACTGACTCATAAACTCAACTCCGCCACCACCTTCCGATTGCCCCAAAACTTCTTGTAAGTTCATTCTATCATCACGACTCGGCGAAACGGACAGACTTACGCGTCCAGCCAGTCCAACCTTCGTGTATGACTCATCGAACCCTCGACTTGGACCTTTACTGACAGTTCAAGCTCAGCCCCAATCGCACCGACATACGCGTCATCACGAAACTTTCTGTAAGCCTCTTTCCCTCCTTCAGCTCTCGAGTGACTCACAGGTTAACTTATAGCCAGTCAGGTCAAGCTTTTCTCGTGCGTCAGTATTTCTCGACAAATCTGATAGCTGTGCGCCGTACCTGGTCAGTATTCCTGTTAGATCACTTATCTGTTGTCAAGTACTCAAGCTAAGCAGTGATAGCAGGAAGTCCTTCTCAGGTATTTATCGCCCGCTTGTCCCTCACATATATCTTTTGCTAAATACAGGACAGCTAAATCGCCATCCACACCTCGAACACGGACACGATCCAAGCCGGATTGTAAGTGCCATCTTGATCTGTTGGTGATTTTAGCTAATTATACATGACAGTTGCCGCAACAGCTCTGCAGCCTTTTCCCTTTCCTCCTTCTTTTCCTTCTTCATTTTCTTCAAGGTGGATAGTGCACTCTTCTCTTGCCGGGCAACTTGGATGACCCCTGCGGGGAATCTACTGTAGGCTGCTGTACAGGTGACAGTCTTACAGTCAAAGAGAGCAAGGTGTAAGTTCCCCTGTGATCATATCAGTGTATGGATAGTCCCTAACTATGTTTTAGCGATGAGAAATTCGCTGCTGAGCTGATGGAAGTCCTGCATGCGGATCGATGATATAGCTTTTCTAGAGTGTTTCCCAAGGTCCTTATAGCTGTCTGCGATTTTAAGGGTAGCCCTGTACTGGAATGCAGCTTGCGGTGTGACTACAGCCCTAGTGAGTATGCCTTAGCAGTAACACGCGATGTCTCTGACCTGGCCTTAGTTGGTGTAGTCGTTGACAGCTGCCGTCTGGGGGGGTGGATGTTGAGCAAAGATTTCTCTTGTTGGTGCGGGTGAGTGACTCCGAGGTAGTCGACCAAGACCTTCTAACATCTCTAGGAGTCGCCATCTTGAAGATCAGGGGTATTTGTGGTGTTGAGCTAACCTTTCTTGGCCGACGGATTGGAGGCACGTAAGTCACCTCTGAGACTTCAAGACAGTGGACTAACATTAGATTCAGCATCTTATATGCCTCCAAGGGCGGCCAAAGAGTCATAATCTAGGTTTTCCTCTTTTTAGCATTTGGCTGTAGCAATTGGTTAGTCATTTGGTATAATGTCTAAGTTGTGAGCTAGATGTGTTATTTGCAGTTGAGACTTGTGGCTGAGAGCTTAACCCAGCGGACAGAACTTAGTTTTATATGATACCCTCGCATACATATCTGTCCTATCATTCATTTGTGAAACTATGTTGTTGACTGTTGCCTATACGGTTAAGCTTTCGGGGGCACACCGATATCGCTGTGTGACTCATACCATGTCGGTGGTCAGCCGCTTATAAATTACCCCTCTATCTCTTACCAAGCACACATCTCTTTCTTACCTTTCTTCTCCAATCCTTGCACATAGCCCTGCAACACGAGACAGAGATCTATCATCATGCCTCTCGAGACCCTCCCTGACACGCCAAGGGCTAGCTTCCTAGATCTTCCCTTGGAAATGCGCCAGCAAGTCTACCTACAGTACTTCGCCGTCAAAGGGGGATATATGTACGACGCCGAAACCGACAAATTAGTGCAGGCTAATCGCTGTCCAATTGATTTATCACTACGACATGTCTGTCGCACGATTGCACGCGAGACATACGATTATCCTTTCACACTCAACACCATCACTTTCGCAACAGCCTACAGACGGGATTGGAGAAAGCAGGCGGCTATGCTTGAAGTTATAACAACCTATCACTTCCGCCTTCTAGGTGCCATGCTAGATCGCCTTAGACATTGTTTAACCCCCGATATGTACAAGACACCCATCCAGCAAGACTTGAGATACATGCCAGTCGTGGAAAAGATGATTTCCTTCACAGTTGATATGGAGATTCGCCATCCAGAATACAACGCAAATTGTCATTCAAACGATTACATGCTGGACTTCAAAACCGGCCGTGGAATGAAGAACAGTGGAGGCGACGTCACAAGACCATCAGAGCACGACAACAACGTTTCAAGCAACCGCGCATATACCTACCTGCTACAACAAATTGCAAACCGGAATCCTGAGAAGTTCAGAGAGGCGATTGATGATGTTCTTCCAGGCTGGGCTAAGTCCCAACCAAACCCAACATCAGACTTCTTCAACCTTGGTTTCGACTTTTGGGCAATACCTTCCATGCATCAAGTCGTGGACTTGGTGGAACAGCTTCAGCTGGAAGAAAGATGGAACCAACTGGACCTATGGCGTTACAGTGAAGATCTCAAAGAGGGCTACACTGGTACAAGGTACTGCTACCAGCGCAAACAATTCTTTTCAGCTGCAGCCTTAGCCATTCGCTTCCTGAAAAACATATCACAGATCCAACGCCTTCTTATCACTAAGTTAATTCTCAATGAGGATAGAATGGCTGTTGGAAACCCCGAGTGTCATATCATTGGCTTGATACCGTTCACAAAGGAAAACCCAAAGCTATTTATCAAGCATCGGCTTAACCTATGGCGAAATATTATTCCAAAGGGCGAAGACATCACGCTCGCCAGTTTTCCCACCTACAACGAGTCAATCATTGAACGTTGGGAGGAGAATCCGGGTCCACATCAGGTTTATGATGAATGGCCTGGCAGAATGATTTCCCTTTTTATTATGCATACCCGGGAATCTTTGATTGAAGGATTATCACCTCATTCATATACTCTCATTTTCGATGGAGAGCCTGAATTAAACCATTCGACCGAAACTTTCCGATATCTCATGGAAAATAAAATTGCGTGGATAACTGCACATACCGATTGCGTGGCTCGGGGAATTCTTGCACCACCAGACAGCAAGAGTTACCCATTTCAAACCTGCACTTCAAATACCGGAAGTGCCGCTATCCAAGACAGAAGTTCAATCATTCAATGCAACTTTACCCTAGACCAGCCTTGGAACTATCGTCAAATCGCAGGGGATAACGACGAAAAGATTAAGGGATGGGATGCAGTTGACGAGGTCCCGCGAGACTTCGACATTCCTGGTATAAATGACCTGGATCATGACAAGCTTGATGTATCGAATGGTATGGTAGATTGGTTGCAAATCCAGGGCGAGTATTTTGAAATGAAACCACGCTCTGACTTACCAGAAGCAGATACCAAGGTCCTTAATAGGGGGTTACAAGAATAATCAATCTCTGTAGGACGGCATCTGTTGTGTTAAATATAGAAAGCTATGATGGGAGCCAATATACGACCTGTGTTCGCAGCCTAAACCCCAACCTTATAGGCAGCAGTTAACCCCATAGCCCCCTATGTGAAGCGTCTCATGACAGTTTGTCAGTATCAAGCCAAGGTCTACAGCAGTGACATGTAAGTATGCTCTATTTAAGTTGAAGATTAAGCCCGTTGGATACTTTTCGTTTAAATATGCATGGTGTTTTATGTAATTCTAAATTTTATATCGCCCTCTTAAAGTAATACCGTATCATGGCAACGGATTGTCCTTGAACATCACAATTCTAGTAGCCAAGTGAATAAGTACCAGGTTGGCTGATTTAGCGTTTTCGCCGTCTTTATAAGCTACTACCCCTTTCACAATACTTTATCAATCGAAAGGCGAAAGTATCCAACCCCTCGACTGGGACTAAAGTACCCAGCACAGAATGCAATAGATGCACCACGATACTCACCGATATATAAAGATAAGACGACTTGCCCTTACACGATTTAGTCAGGTAACTGTTTAAGCTTGACATTGTGACTTTCGTAATCTAAGCTATTCTGTAATTAATATCTGGAGGTGACTTGGCAGTGTACATCGTCGAAAGGCTCTCAGACATCAATGTTCCTTGTCTGAGCCTCTCAACGAATATCAACCTTCTAGCTGACTGTCCGGTTTTCGGTTTGTCTTGGTGACAGAGACGCCTAGTGTCACCAATACTCGCGTGATGATGTTCCATCATTGTCCGTCAACGAGGTTTCAATAAAGTGACAAGTACTTGGAAACCCAGCTAGTATCGTGAGATCATGCATGGCCTGACATGGGAGGGATAGTCTTTTGTAGCATCTCTTGAAGAACCTTCTTGAGATACCTTTTAAATCAAAAGTATCATAAGTGATAGTTAATTATCAGAAGTAGTTCGCGTAGTGAAGAGTGAAGAGTAATGAGCGGACGTGCAGGATCGATTCCACTACCGAGGAAAACGCATTCGCAGCCGAAGTCAGTACATATCACACTCAGGAATCACAGCGACCACCTGATCATGGTCGACACAGAATGACTTTGCAAATGTGTTTCTTATTTGTTAATGAATAGATCATAATTCCTTATCCGCAATAAGTAGTATGAAAGCCTTCCCGGCCTTTATCTTAAGATATAATGTGACATATGAAGGAACTTTGCCTTAATAGTAATTCCCAGTAATTAGCTGATAGCGGATATTAACTTCTAAGCCTCCCAATACGTGGTCAAAGTATCTTAGGGTTACTTCAGACATGCATATCTTCTTCTGACCAGGCCGCTTAACGCGTCACCGTCTTTGTCGAATTAAATAGTCATAAATAGCAATATACAAGCTAGTTGAATGAGAACAAGTCAGTTCCAGGCTTTAGATATAGAAATCGCGATTTTCAGCTCTTAAAATGCTTTCTTACACCTTTTCCATCTGCAACAGCAACCATTTCTCTTAGAAGCCATAAGTACCATAGAGACTTAGATAAATTATCGTAAGTTAAGGATATCTTTTAAAGGGTTTATTTTGATAATTTAGATATCATGTTTTCTTACTTTTCGAGGAGTAGCTAGGCACGTGTCGACTGCATGCGAACTCTCGAGGAGCCACCTGAGCAGTGGAAGGCCATTGTTGCATCGGCGGCGATTGAGCTGTGTATCTTGATTAGCACTTACTGAATAGATGGTTGGTGATACTACTGACTGAAAGATAATCAAAGTGGTCGCTTCACCCACGATATTGGTCAGACGGATCACCATTCCATCAAGATGTGAGATGGGCTGTTGGTTGAAGATGTCCTTCAGCAGCAGCTGTCTTCTGATGTGTCATCATGGGCCATACAATAGACGTATTCTGCACAGGCTCCGTTTATTTTGGAAGATTTGTGCGCTTACGCGTGATTGAGCCGGCTCGTAGTACAGAGCTAGAGACGCTTTGTATTATTGACTTGGTCTCATCAAATGACGAGTGCCTCGACACGAGTTCCAATGGGCTAACGGTGTTTATATACCAATGGTATCATTTTTATATAAACCTCCTTGGCAAAATACTGCTATTCACGTCTGAAAAGTGAGATGACTCAGGCTTGTTGAATCTCCCGATGCATCTGTTGTAGCCAGGAGCAGATCTCACAGAGGTCCAAAACATGTGATGATGTTTACGAGAACTTTTACCCTGAGTGACCAAAGGATTGGGGCAAGCTTAGTATACATGAGTAGATATTTGGACCAAATTATTGTAACATCCTGATTTAACGTTGGAAGCTTGACTTCCCCTGTAGGTGTATACCCTGTCAGTGTAGGGAGGAATGCACAGTTGATATTCGACCACTTTTTATTGGTGCAAACCTTGCTTCTTCAAATCCTCAATTGGCAAGGATTGTCGCCATCAGGTCACTTACAGTCTGTGCACAGCACTCGGACATTTCCAAATGAGAGATAACTGCAACATTACACGGCCAGTGGATCGGACCGTAAACGAACCCTGGATATACATATAGAGAAGCGGGGTAACAAAGACCAAAGTTGCTGTAAAGAGGCATTTTAACTCATCTTACAGTGTAGCAGGTATCTGTGATGCTACTGAACCTGACATGGGGATTATTCAGCTCGATTTGCGGACAGCGTCCTTGATCGGGTTTCTCATCGTGGTCGGGTATGTAATCTCGACGATTCACCAATGGGCTCGCCTGCGACACTTCAAAGGCCCTGCGATTGCAGGGTTCAGTCAGTTATGGTTGATCTCACGTGTTGCTGGTGGTCGTACCCATCTTGACCTTTGGGAAGCTTGCAAGAAATATGGTGAGTTCAACGGCGGAGACGTCGGCGGGTCCTTTTGTTAGGCCATACCGTCATCATCTATGATCCTGCTGTACATTATGCCAGTATCTCGACTTTATCTCACCATTTTATGGCTCGCGAATTGACACCAGTGGACAGGCGATATCGCCCGCGTTGGACCAAACGACCTCATCACGTCCGACCGAGATTTAATGAAGCACATGCTCAATGTGCGCACGCGATATAAACGCTCCAGCTGGTACGATGCCATGCGCCTGGATCCAACAAAAGACAATATCCTGTCTCAGCGCAACGATGACCTGCACGCCAGTATCCGATCGAAAATGGCAGCAGCATATTCCGGCAAAGAAGTCGATAATATTGAAACTACAGTGGACGAGAACGTCGAGCGTTTGCTGGAGTTGCTCGACACCGAATACATAGCCAAAAGGAGACCATTTGACTTTGGATACAAAGCTCAGTATTTCACGCTTGATGTAATTTCTGCACTAGCATTTGGTGAGGCGTTTGGCGACTTGGAGACTGACTCGGATGTGAATGGTTACATCACTGCAATGGAAGAGAGCATGCCGACCATCATAACCACCACCGTGATGCCGTGGATGATCAAATTACTACAGCTTCCTATCTTCAGAAGGATGCTACCGTCGGAAAAGGACAAAGCCGGCGTAGGTAGAGTCATGGCGATCGCCAAGAAGGTCGCTGCTGAACGCTTTGGCCCAAACCCCAAGGTTCAGAGAGACATGATTGGCTCGTTTGTTGCTAGAGGACTTCTTCAGCATGAGGTCGAATCAGAGATCCTGATGCAAATGTGAGTCAAGGCTTCACTCTCCGTCTCACGTCAACAGGTAGTTAACACTCGACGAGTTTAGCAGGCGCTGACACGACCGCCACTGCCATTCGAGCAACTCTACTCTACATCATTACCAACCCCCGTGTAGTTCATGCAATGAGAGTAGAGATCGACAACGCCAAACTAAGTCTGCCCGTCGTCACAGATACCGAAGCACGCGCAATGCCATACCTCCAAGCCGTTATCAAAGAAGGTCTTCGAATCCACCCGCCAGTCGTCGGCCTCATGAGCAAAGAAGTCCCTCGGGGTGGGGATACATTCAAGGGGCAATATCTACCCCAAGGCACCAAGATCGGCTACTGTGCGTGGGGCATATTCCGCCGACCTGACATATGGGGTGAAGACTCTGATGAATTTCGTCCAGAAAGATGGCTGGACTGCTCTGAAGATAAGCTTCGTCTTATGGAAGGGACTCTTGATCTTGTTTTTGGATATGGACGGTGGCAATGTCTTGGAAAGAACATTGCGCTGATGGAGCCGAACAAGGTATTTGTTGAGGTAAGTCTAATACGACCTGATACAGATTGTTTCTAGCGTGTCTGCTAATGCGTCAACGTATCTGCAGCTAGTCCGGTGTTTTGATCTCGCTGTCGTTGATCCAATTAAACCATGGCAGTCCATCAATGCTGGCATTTTCCTGCAATCCGAATACTGGATTAAAGGGTATAGAAGGGACAATGCGTCAGTTGATGGAAACAATGGCATTCACTAGCCTATCCTCTGAGGTGCTTAGGGTTATGCGCAAGAGACTTGAGATTACCTGCCTAGGCACCATGGCCGAGGAATATGAAACGGATGAATCATGACAGAGTACTGTGATAAGGTTGTCAGGTGTTAAAAGAGGCTTTAGCCCCCAGCGCACAAAGGTAAAGAACACCAATAAACACATACGGGCAAGATACTCATTGCCCTTGCTGTTGCCTAGGAATGACAGAGTACAGTGGAATACAATCTGGAGGAAACAGAATAGATATAGTTGAGACGAACAAGATTTTTCCTACCCCGAACAATATCTATGGCTGATGAACAATGAAGGCCTCCTCTGGTGAACGTCTCTCGTGGTTTGATA
Organism: Fusarium mexicanum; assembly: GCA_013396015.1. Lineage (NCBI taxonomy): Eukaryota > Fungi > Ascomycota > Sordariomycetes > Hypocreales > Nectriaceae > Fusarium > Fusarium mexicanum. The sequence goes on along the minus strand of JAAOAM010000024.1, from coordinate 10,615 downwards.
AGTTGATTCTTAGATGGCCATGCCAGTCTTCACAGCAGAACATATTCGTATCATTCCCATCGTTGCTACTAAAATCATACTCTTAGACGGGATGAGCGAGACTACGAGTTGAAGTAAAACCGTTTATCAAGGCGATGTTTCGAAAGGCAGTTTTCTAAACTTTTCATGCTCCAATCAATCTGCTATTCAACAGCTCAAAAACTGATCCAAATACCAGATACAGTGATGCTAGATGCGGCGTCGCGCTTTCTGCTTTCTACACACACTCTATACCAAGTGGTCCTTGGCTCAACTTCCAATGTCCATCATCCAAGGGTCGACCATGATTTTCATTCTCTCCCAACGATCCAAGTTTTATTTCCAAGTCAAAACAGAGCACCAAGTGCAGGGATATGGTGGAAGGTCTCGTTCCTTTAGCTACTCAGTCGTCAGAAATGTCGGTGATTATAAGAGAAGCGCAACTTGCAGTCGATGGGGACAACTGTACTCATACTGAAGACACAAAAGTGACATGAGCCGTACCAGGGACGGTCTCAAGAAGTGGCTGATGCTGGCTGGGGGTTGAGCACAAACTCCGTGTACCAAGGCCAAAAGCCTTGAGCTGACCAAGTTCTCAAACGCTGGACGCCAGCGATGATACGAAAGGTCGTAGACAACTTACCAGTCGAGCCAAAAGCTCGGTCGGTCTTCCAAAGGATCTACAAGATTAGTGAAATGTCCAACAAGATACAGCGAGATGAAAAACCACTCACCGTCTTTCCATCAACATAGGTAGACGCCACGAATCGCCACTGGTGTCCCTCGACAATGATACCAGGGATGAAGGGCAGATTCTTCACATTATCGCCAACGAGCTTTTCCAGGTGCTTCCACTGAGCTGCATGCTATACCCCCAATTGAAGTCGTGCCTTTTGCACGTCCTGGCCGCTCCGCTTGGTCTCGATGCTGAAGGAGATGGGTGTCATCTTGCGATAGCCAGTATGGTTGATGGACTCCTCGGCGAGATGCGCGCGAAACTTGTCGATGGTTGCTCTGGCGTTGGGCTGCGTTTTGTCGATGTCGGGATTGATGTAAGCGACGTAGTCGACCTTTTTGCCAGGGGCGGCCTTGATCTTGTACTCGGGGAGGATGGTGGCGGTGGTACTGGGACTGAGCGTTAGTTGGTGATACGTGAGATTGTTTTGGAATACAAACCAGGTCAGAAAGCCGTCGAGCTGTGGAGGGCAGGGATACCTTCCGTAGAAAGCGGCGTTGAGGAGGGGGGTGTGAACATGATTGTTCCAGGTATGCTCGTCGAGAAGATCCTCCTGGCAGGTATTGGCGCTGGCCACGATCGCGATAATGTCGTAAAGGTTGACTTGGCGATGAGAGTCCGACGGGTACTTCACCCCATTCTTGTCGAACATCCCGGTGTTGAAATCGCAATCCTCAATTGTCTTGCCAGACATCTCAGCCTACCAATTGTTAGTGAGAAAAGAGAGCTGAACTGAATGGATTGATCTCACCTCAAGATACTCGGGGACAACGCCATGCCCATCCGCGATGCTCTCCATGTCCTTCTCTAGCTGCACCAGGGACTTTGGGACCAAAGGATCCGACGCCTTGAGGGGCTTCTGCAGGAGCCCATTGGGCGTGATCGAAAGCTTGGACATGACCTTCTTAGGCGATAACTGCTTGACCGTACCGCCGCTCTTTTGCGAAGAGCCAGTGTCGGTGACTGATCGATCAGGTCGCGAAGTCTCATCGTTGTCGTCCTCAACAATGATCTCGCTCACGTCACCCTCGTCGCCGTCTGTCTGTGCAGCAAAGAAAGGCGCGACACCAAGCTTGCGCTTCTTCACCGGAGAGCCCTCCATGTTTGAGTCGGCACCTCTGTCGGATGAGAGCGGCGGCGAGATAGGGAGATTGGCGTCGGAGAGGGAGCGCTTCTTGGAGATGGGTTGCGCCAGATGAGGGAAATGGGGAGGTATGTCGTCGAGCCAAAAAATAATGCGTTGGTTGATGCTGCTCATGATGCATACGGGAGAGAAATGTGAGATCATGGCAAGCGTTGCTGAAACGGATTTGGAGATGAGGCGAAGGTGGAGTCAGTTGTGATGCTTGGCTCTGGTTTACGCGGCAACCAAAACTTGCCAGTGTCAATGTCGGCCCTTTTAAGAGTGATTCAGTGCAGCCTCGGTACAACAATCTTCCGCTCATAAGCGCCCATTCTAATCTACAACCGATGCTACGATCACAACTCATCCTTCTTATACAAATCAACCTTAATATCCTTATCCTTCTTCACACCCAGCGGATTCCCATACGCATCATCAGGATCATCCCCAACACAATGATGACACCAGAACAAATTCCCTGGATCGTGCGCCCTCTTCACAGCAAGCAACTGCTCATACCTCTTCTCACCCCAGTACCTATCCGTCCAATTATGCATCACATACGAACTCTCAGAGAAATAACTGTTCCTGCCAAGCTTGTAGATCGTATCCTCGCACTGCTTCGTCGATAGAGTGCGTGCGTTCCATAGCATTAGACCTGAGCGGAAGCCGGGAGATATAGCTGTGTCATCTGGTTGTGCACTGCCGAGGTTACCGGTGATCGACGTGTAGAGGTAGTGGAAACCGCACCGGTATCCCATCGGATCTGGGGACGTCTTGTCGGGGGTTTTGAGGCTGGCGACGCAGATATCTAGCACGTCCATCATAGTCGAGGCGAACTTTGTCTCCATGTCTTGGCGGGAGACAAAGACCGAGTTTTGTGAGCCTGTGGCATCGTCGGAGGGCTCATGGGGAGGGGGTAGGGGGTTCATAACCGAGATCTGGAACTTGTTTGGGGGCATGGAGAGGAGGTACTCATACGCTGAGTTGAAGTTATCCTCCTGCACAGTCTTTATCTGCAGCACGTCCTTCAGACTGTCTCGGAACATAGCATACTCCTGCTCCTTCTGACCACCGGCGTAGAAGTACTCAAAGTTGAGAGTCCAAGTGGCCGTGCAAAGGTCGCCCTTCTTGTACTTGCTGGTGTCAATAAAGAAGCCAGGCTGCGTGCTCACCTTGGAGTTGAGCCTCAGCTGCCACTCTGCGAAGCGAGGCCACATCTCACGCAGCCACTCGTAGCCAAATTTCTCCTTTGAACCAGTGCAAAACGTGCCGGACTGGGACATGAAGACGCGACTCAGACCTCCATCCGGTACTGCGTGAGCGCGGAGCGTCATGGAGAGGATGACGCCCCAGACACCGCCGCCACCACCACGCATGGCCCAGAAAAGCTGAGGATTCTTCCGACGACTGGCTATCTTCCTGTGAACGACAGTCTGGCCGTGTTCATTGCGACCGACTTGTAGAACTTCAATCTCGAGCACGTTATCGACGCCAAGGCCCATGGAGGGTGCAAAAGGACCGTGGCCGCCGCCAAGATGGTATCCTGTCATGCCAACGGTAGAGCACCATCCAGACGCCACAACACGATCATACTTGGCAGAAAAAGCATGCATCTCTGCAAAGATAGACCCAGCGCCAAAGCGGAATGCACCAGCGGGAGCCAACACTGGATCCTCGCTCCAAGTCGGAAGAAACTCCTTGTTCTTGAGCAGGATCGTGCGGATGAGAATGCCGCCGGTAGGGCATGAGTTGCGGCTGTTGTACTCGTGGCCCGTACCTGCTGTAGCGATACACAGACGATGCTGCGCGGCGAATTTGAGCGCGGCTGTTATATGCCGCTGGTTGAGAGGAAAGACGACGATGAAGGGGTTCCAGTTGCGGTATTCGTTTTGGTGCAGTGCTGCCTTGCACATGTCGGACGCGGTGTTCCAGATATTAACGCCGTCTTTGGTGTTGAAGCACGGCCGCTGCATTTCCTCAATATTCTCATAATAGTACAGCGCCTTGAGACCCGTGCTGCCTAGACCGTAAAAGGCCTGGTTGTTGATTGACCCCGTCGGAACTGGCGCGGGTTGCGGCGTGGGGTAATTGCCCCACTGGACACCGAGTCGGGGTATTGTGGGGTCAAGAGCTTTTTCGAGCTTCTTGATAGCTGTCTTAGTAGGCCAGCAGCTAGAGTCCTCGGGAGTGCACCATCTGTGCTCGTTAGGCGGGGGATGTGCACCAGTAGCTGATGAATCAGCCGGGTCGCACGAACCCGCACCGCAGTTGTCGTTCTCGGGACTGCACGAGTAGCGACACTCAGCGCTGCATGGATTACACCGTCCCATGGCCCACTGCGTCTTCTTATCTCCTGACGTACAGTCGAGCACGGCGTAGGAGTAGACTGGCTGGTACCGGAACTTGAAGTGGCAGGTAGTGACAGCACCACTGGCGGTAGCGAGGAGTACTCTGTTGGGATCCTGTCTAGAGTGGGAGACTGAGTAGCTCTCCACGCCGCGCTCAGGGTGGTTGGGCCACTTTAGCGACGCCAGACCATCTGATGTAAAGCTCCAATTCGCGAGGCCGTCTTCATGGTGTCTGGATACCTGTAGTGAACGCCATAGACCCAGGAGCGAAGTAGGTGCACCGGCAACGCCAGGCTGGGAGTGGCTGACAGGGCTAGGCTCAGACTCAGACTCAGATTTGGTCTTGGTCTCAGACTTGGACGGCGGTGAGATAGCATCCGAAGAAAAGGAACAACCTTTGGCCGATGCCTTACAGCGGAACATGAGAAAGTTTCCACAGCCAGGTGTGTCCATAGCAGCGTAGAAACTCGCCGGTGCCGGTTTGCCAGTATGATTGCAGGCTAGGAACGCTGCCTCCAGCTCGCCGACATCAGGTAGTCGCTGCACCAAACATTCCTCAAGTCTATTACCGCCGCATCGCAGAATCAGTTCTTTAGACCCACGCCGCTCGTAGTTACATGTCTGGGGATACGGACTGTCAGTATTGACCGTCAACACCTTGTCAGTAAACGTCTGCGCGAACTCGAACTTGCCAGACCCTCCCTGCTCTGCACCGAATGAGCGCCAAGTGCCTTCCCAGGTGGATATTTTATTGCTGCTGCTAAAGGCCGGCATGGCCAGTTCCAGCACTGCATAGTTGGCACTATTTGTTTCGCTGTCGCTCGCTTCCAGCGGCGCATTGCTCGGATCTAGCTCAACGGTGCTATTGAGCTGTGCAGGCTTACACAAGTCCCAGCTATCACCGCACGAAAAGCATTGCTCAACGCAGTCAGCAGACATGCGCGGCACGCTCTGTACATCAGTCGCCTCCCAGCCCACGGTAGCGAGATACGCGCACTGCACACACCCTGCGCTGACATTCGACTCGAGATCATCCGAACCAGGGTCATCGAGCCGCTGACGCAACTCGCCGTTTGCATTGAATTCACTCGCTAGCACAAACGCAGTGCGGTAGTAAGACTCCTGCGGTAGGCGAAATGCTTTACGGTCTGCGCCGGGGATGACGGCGCAGGTGCCGTGCTTCATCCATTCGGAGAGGATGAAGCATTGCATTGTGTTTCCGAACTTTGGGTCCGTCGGCCAGAAGTGGTCTAGTAATTTCTTAAAGGTCTTGAGGATCGTCTCATCGAACTCCTCGCCGTGGAGACACCCGTACGGCTGGTCCTTTGCGCCATTGCCCCCCGCCGAGCTGGGCCATAGACCGTGTAGAGTAAAGTTAGCCGGTTTTCCTTTGACACTGGCGTCATCCTTCTGCATCGCCAGTGTGTAACCGTCGACAGGGAGCAGTCCAGAAGGATACTGCCCAGAAGTGCATAGGGAGAAGGGAGGAGGCTTTTGCTGTTTCTGGCCATTCTTGATTGTGGTACAACCGTCTTTCCACTTGAGGTTGCATGATGCAGCTTGGAAGTTGAGCGGGTTGAATTGGCGCAGGGGAATGGGGTTGGAGGAGCAGTCGTCTGACATGCCGGTGCACTGTGCTGAGGCGAGGCAAACCAGGCCCAGGACCAGTGCAAAATGGGCGTGCCAAGTCATGATTGACTGAGAGCAGTATACTGTTCGTTTGTTTGTCTCCTGTTGTATTCTTTTGTTTTACGTGTCCAGGTCGGGTGCTCGTGAACAGTTACCCAGCCCTCTATATATTACTCCAAAATCTAACTTCAATAGTCTCCCTTGACGACCCGCCCATTTGTAACCTCTGTCCTCTGAGCTCTTGTCTCCTTGGTCTAGAGCCGTAATGTAAGAGCTAACGTCTACTAGCTGATGCGGCTGAGTACGAAAATATCGAAAACGGCACAGTCGCGACGGCCGGTGCTTGGTGGCGCACGGAAGCACGGATCAGGCACTAAAGTGATTGGAGGTGCAAGTTCAGGTGGGTTTGCGGATTAGTCCAGGCCCAAGCCACCAAGGGATTAGGGCTGTCTCCTCCATTTCAAAAGGCATTTCAGCTAGCCACAGCTTCTTTCTAACCCCATTCCAAGCAATTGAGTGTTCATGTTTAAACTCAGTATGGAACTGGTTTGGGCTAACGATCAATAGTTTCAACGCCAGTGCCCGATCTGGTTGGGCTAAGGACGGTTCATGGCTCTTAGATCGCCAAGACGGCATCGTCGATAGGAACCGCCGCTAGTAGACGGAACGTGCGGGGTAGCAACTCCAATTGCATCCCTCGATCCATTCAAACCCTCTCATTTCATCTCTCAATTCACCAGGACCAACAATCTGTGTCTTCCTTGCCGCGAAGGAAAATATAGAGATCATTGGCCTCGACCAGCCAATACATACTGGCGCCTGTTTACTGCTTGGAGGTTTTCTTAGAGTCAGAGATAATTGAGTTATTGCAGGAGTAAGGCCAGCGGGTGCTTCAACGGCTGACCATACGGGGGCTTTTGACGAACCGTCTATAGTTAATATCATGTTCTAGCAAACATAATCGTTGTTCTTCTGTTCAGGCGCCCCTTAGAGACAGCAAGTTCACGAAGAATCATAACTTACTTTGTTCTCTAGTTTCATCCTAAACCATGTTCACGTTACGGGAAAAGGCATTGTTGTAGCGTTACCCCCACCAAGCAAGTCCTTGATTGTTTCTTTGTAACGCCTTATTTTTAGGTACCTTACAGCGACTTCTGATCATTCGATGATGTTACATGTAAGCTCCTTTGTTCAGTATGAACAAACTCGCTGTACAGGTTTACCAATCGATATAAATAAGCTCCTGTGCCGCTCTATCATTTGCACAACAGTACGGAATACCGACTTCGGCACAGTAACTCAAACCACTAACGCAAAGGCTTACTTCTCCTCTCTTACAGCAAAAATGGCACCCTTCATGGAACTCTATACCCAAATCAACTTTCTCTTGAATCACCTTCAACGCTCTATCAAAGAAACACAGGGCACATATCCGGGAGTCTTTGGGCCCAGTGTGGACAACAGCGGCGGTACTATCATTCCTACTCCAGAAGAGATGGCAGCGCTTGTGGAGCATATGCATCAGGTTGACCCGCTAGTCGACGCCTTGCTCATCATAGCTACGGAGGAATGACAACAGCAGCTGGCTCAGCGTCATAAGAGACGGTTTACATTGTCGCAGAGCGAGGTGCTCCAGATGCTGCAGGATCTGAAGAATCTGGAGCGTGTAAACTAGAAACACCACGGATGGTGGCTGACTAAGTGGCTATGTTTCGCGATTCGGGGTCAACGATAGTGGTAAGGTGCGAGAACAAGTTGTTCAGATAGTTGGTTGCCAGTCTAGAGAAGTAAATTTGAGATGTTTATCTTACAAATACAGAGACTCTCCTTTAAGTGCTTGACATGATCTAACAACTGACTTTATAGCCACATCTTGCTGACAGGCTAGGTGTCGGGAAATCGTCGGGTCAGATCGATCCGACCGTGCTTATCTTAGCGCCAGGAGGCTGGTATAAATTCGCCTCAACTTAACCAATTTAACTTAAACCTTTTTAAGGTCTCTTAAAGCTTATTTATTTACGCACTTCAGTGCGAATTAGCTGGTCGTCACAGTAGATAATAATATCAAGGACATGGCATTCTGCATCGAACCATGCCAGCTGTGCTGCGCCCTTGTTAAGGCCATGCTCAGAACATCAAGTAGGTTTATAGCAAAAGAGGTCTAAAGACGAACACTTTACTGATATTAACTGTTGACATCATAGCGGCGATTGCCTTGTTGCTAGGCTAAACTGCTCCTCAAGACTGCCGGTAAGTTTGCACGCTAAAGGCAATATCCTTCTTAGGCAACGTTGAGGGCAACGAGTATATTTCCCGTATGCGTTTATTGGTACTCTTTACCTTTGTACCCTGAGCGCTGAAACCTCTCACACTCATTTCGCCTCGTCCAGCTAAATGTCATATGCTCATCTTTATCTGTGGTTATAGCTTCCTTTTATTAATCGTCTTTGGATTTATGCCACAGCCTGGCCCATATATAGTGCTGTGCTATTCTTTCCCCCCACCACATAGGTCGGAAGTCTTCCCGTCTTCATCCATAGTGCTTTATGCGGCTTCGGGAATTCAACGGTTGCGAACCGGTTGATCTTCACGTCTATCAAGCAGTCCGCAGTCAACAAGCATTTTAGAGTGCGTCTAATACCTACCAATATTAGTAATGACCTTCATTGAAGGCAAGGTCCACTTAGAGTTTTCTGCGAAAGATACCAAGATGATGTATATGTGCTTTGTGAATGTAATGTCACCCGATCCACGTTTCCGCGGGACCTATCGTTAAATTCTATATTAAGGCGCGAAACCTTTTTTACTGTTGAGTTGTAGCTCCCACACAAAGTTCATTTTATCCCAACCAAAGCTTAAGTTAATTGTAGAATCTTACCTTGATCAAGTAAACTCTATAAGCACAGCACTGCATATAAAAATGGAAGCCTGGGTCTGCCAATCCAGCAAAAGCTTTCCTTACCAATATCCATCTTTACCATTCCGTATATCTCTCTAACGCCCGTGCGCAGCACATCCTCACCATGGACTTATTTTCTCCTCGTGTCGGCTGGCAACTGAGGACCTCTTGTCGCTTTCTAGCTCCATGGACATGTGAGTGCCATTGGTCCCGGCTCTCTCTCACAACAGTAGCTAAATTTTATCGCAGCAATCGAACCATGCCCCACCGCCATCACAGCCACCGGCCTGAACGACTTCCCGGACGAGGTCCTTATGCCTATCATTCACAGTATCTATGAAGGGACTGATAAAGAATCTCTGTTCGCCTTCTTTGCCCTGCGCCAAGTCTCCCGACGACTTAGGCGGTTGACTAAAGATGAAGCCTTTGACTCACACGTCTTCTCTGACAAGGACTGCTGTGAGCAGTGTCTCGGCTCATCTGGGATTTTGGCACGTAGAGAAAGTGCATTCCCCTCTCTGACAGGTGTTGATTTGAGAGGCCCCGTAGCTGGTGCTCACATTACGCGCCTTACACCCGCCCCTGTATCCTATATCGAGCTTCCCCTGGCTAGAGAAAAGCACTGCTTCGGCAACAAGGCTAAGAAGAGGGGCATCTGTTTAGAAGGCTTGAACGACTTTGTCAGAAAAGGCCAGACCTGCTCTACCTGTCAGAAGGGGCTGGATGTGAGAAAGAAAAACGGCACCTCCTTGAAATGCAAGTTTGCGCCTAGACACAGTTCTGACTGGAAGTTCTGCGAAGCATGTCGATTCTTACACCCGTCGTCATGCTTTTCAGCCGGTCAAGACCAATGTCTTGCCAGGACAGGCTATATTCGGCTTTGTGAGCATAAGGTCCTCAACTGGGATTATGTCCGATACTTTTTGAACGGCCCTTATACAAGCCCCAACAGGAGTCAAAAAGTCGAGATCATGAGATGCGACGATCCGAGTCACCATAGTCCTTGCAGCGGTGGACTTGGTGGGCCAAAGGCCGAGACGATCACGTATGCAACGGGTGGGGGCTTGTTGTTGCTTACGTTTACCGGCAACTCGGATCCAGATCTAGCACCAAGCGGCGTTAGCGGCGACACTCCCTACAGCATGAACGACGGAACGGGAACGATGACTCTTCCAATGAGTGTCATAAAAGAAGCCATTCAAACAGTCCGAGAGAAAGGCGGAAAGCACTTTGCACCAGAACGTCGATCGGGAGTTCTACGCGAATTTAGTGGTCTCAATCTTGAAGACGTCTCCACCGATGCCTCATCCTATGATGACCCAGTCAAACTCATCCACCCAAAGGGTTCAAAACCGCAAACTCACTCATCTCTGCTCCACGGCCGTCTGACCCAAGACAGTGTGAGCATTGCAGCTGGACCCTGTTCCCATCACAGTTCCGGAGAAAGTCATTCCTGCATCGCGATTCGCTATCAGCGAAGTATACGCGTCGGCTGGGCGCAAATGGAAGGGAGACTCCAAGAGTTGGATCTACCGAGCCATGATTGGTTTCATGCAATAAGTCGGGAGTCATATACGTACAGGGGCCCTTCTTGTGTTGCTGAAACATGCAATGATAAAGCTTGTCGGAACCACTACGCGATAGCAAGTAGCCGGTCACATTTCGCAACCTCAGAGGTTGAACTATCCAGACCTGCCATGATGATGGAAGTGGTCCATAAATGGCCAGTGGTTCTCGTAGTCCTATTAGTAACCGTTGGCCTGTGGTCAGAAAGCAATATTTTTAGTTAGTAATAGTATATTTTGTTAAGGCATTATAAGCTTTAACGTCGAATACTGGGAAACCGGCCACACCTAGAA
>JAAOAM010000023.1:0-147463 GCA_013396015.1 Fusarium mexicanum | reverse complement strand
AGGTAGTGGAAAATACGGGATCCCGTCCGCTCTCCCATAGTCAAGCCACTAACCGGCGGATTAGTAGTTGGGTCGGTGACGACCAGCGAATCCCCGCTGTTGTATGTTTTTTGCTGGATGTGTGTACCTCTCTCATTGTCTTGGACTTCTTGCTTCGGATGGGAAGTATCGTCTTTTGCTCACGGCTGGGGCGAGCACGTGGTCGATGATTGCGGTTGGGGTTGAGTGAGAATCGCGATGTGGAAACCGAAACCTGTTGTCATTCAGAAGATAGGAGACCCTACCACGTTGAGCTACTCCACGATGCTTTCAAAGTCGTTCGATGCGATGTTTTCTATTGTAAATCCTTCTATCCAGTCATTAATCGTGACATCACTCCGTTTCCATCTTTCCCATGAGTACCTCCAAGGGCTGATATTCTTTACAGGCGGAGGACTTGACAGCGGCTGTCGATACCGTCGAAGATACAAGTATTGTCGATGGGCACATATTGCTTGGTGATGATCTTGATCATCTCCTGAGCGACCATGCCGCCGGTGAGGGCTGATATATTGTGAAGTTCGCCGCCGGCCGCGCGCTCGACCTCTTGGGCAGTCTTCTTGTATCGTTCATTTTCCGTGGCTTTTGGTGCGGCCTTGCCAATGAAACCCATAATCTCATCTGCAGAAGCATTCTTGGTATTTGATGTTGCTAACAGGGCGAGGTACAGTGGGACTAGGGATAGAGGCATCTCAGGCCCAGCAAAGGCTGACATCTCGTCGTTTGCTAGCTCTTGTTCTGTACGCTATATGTTATTGAAAGTCCTTCTGACCAGAAAGAGCTGCACTTACCGACAAGCTTATCGAGACTGGTAGTCGTGTCTCCAGGGGCATTAATGAGCTTGATAAAAGAAGCATTCTTGCAGAAGAGCTCCACCTGCTCGGGATCCACGTCCTGACCGCCAGGAAGACTTCGGGCGGTTTCCAGAACTTGAGCAACATCCTGGCGAGCTCGTTCTTTGTAGATGTTTTGTAGCTTGATGTACACGTTGGATTGAGCCTTCATGTCAGGCAGTCCTCCAGGGACAGGTAAACGGCCATGTTCGTCATAGAATCTTTTCACAGCCTCTGTGGTGACCCAGAAACCCGACGTGATCTCTTCCTGGCAAAGGTTAGCGATCAAGACAAGATTAATTGCGCTTGTTCTTACAGGGTCTTGGTGGACATGGTCAAAGACTTGTCGAAGAGAACTAGGGAGGGAGGGCTTTACGACGTGTTTCATCACAGCAGCTATAGCCTCTTCAAAATTCTCTTCACCTCCCTCAGGGTTGTCTGTCCTCATGGCTTCCGAGACAGTTTTGCGGAATGTAGTCTTGTCGACGTAGCTGGTAGGGTAAGCGCCGCCATGAGCTTGTTTCCATTGCTCTAGATAATGAAGGAGAATGACAACCATAGGCAAGTGGCCATGCTCATGGCTATCGAGGTTGTCGATGTTTTCAGTCATGCTCTGGGAAAACTCAAGGAGTTCGGGCCAAGGGGCTAGAAGTCGCAGATCTGTAGTGGCGGTCTCATCGGGATGGGTGTCAACGATAGGAAATGTGCCAGGTAATGTGGTCTTGAAGTAGGAGTAGTATCCAACAGAATGAACCGCAATTGTAGGAATTTTATGTTGGTGAGAATAATCCCGAATAAGCTGAACCTGATCTTGAGGCAAAGGAAGAGCATATAAGATCATGGTGAATGTTGGCGAGCTACTGAGAAAGTGATCTAGGTGAAAAGATTCATCCTGAGGTATGTCAGTGGGAAGGGCCATTACGGCTGGGCAGATCGAACGACATACCTGGGTTTTAGGATACCATTCACCCTGTACTTCAGGGTTAAGTTCCAATAGAAAGTTGGTGCAAGCTTCAGCTCTAGACTTGCCCAGCCAGCTATCATCTACGAAGAAATTAACACCCAAGTCTTGGTGAGTTACAGCATTCTGGTCGGCAATGGTGAAACGGCCAATACCAGGCAGAACAAGATTCTTGAGAGTCTCAACGCCGACGGTACCAGCACCGGAGTTGACGAGGAGAATATTGGCTGATTCAAGAGCAGCCTGACCCGAGGCAGCCCAAAGTCGGAGTTGGCGGTCGTATTTCCGCTCCTTCTCTGATGGACCTTGAAGTACCGGAGGGGTCTGGATCATGACATCGGCCATATTGAGGTCCGCTGCTGATGAACGAGAGTGTACTTGTACTTGTACGTGACTGTGGCTGTCCAGGTAATGATGCGATGTGGCGCCGCGTAGCTTGTTCTGTAGGGAGTCAAACAGCGAGCAGACGGACTTCGGATAAACGAGCGTTGCGAGACCGCAGATAAGATGTGAGAGACTGCTAGTAGTAGTATAGACGATATTGATGAAGCTCTCGAGTGGAGTGGGTGAAGACGGCGTTGAATAATCGTTGTCTGTTGCTGAGTAGTGGCCAACCATTTCCGACCACTCACACACAGTTCGACGTGGGTCGAAACTGCGCTACGTCACGATTGGGTGGAGTCCCTAGGTAGTCGGGGTGGTTGAAGCTCGTGATTGGATTATCTTTGTCAGAGCTGTTGAAATGGTACCAGCTCTTGCCTTGTGATGGCCTTTGGAGGAATCGGATCGATGTGAAGTACGAGAAAGAAATAGGACGAGTAGGTAGGTAAGGTAGGTAGTAGGTAGAGCTGGTGATTTAAATAAAAGCATTTTGAATTTTAGGTTGTATTAGTTTGCGGGCAATGTCGAAAGTATATCATAGCTTTTCGCCGAACTTGAAGGTTACAGCTCAGGACACGAAAGTAAAAGTGCCAGGCCAGCCATTCTTCACACGCAATTTGACGTTCATAAATTTTGTTGTGTACTCTGTGATGCTGGCCACTAGGTAAACTACCCAAGGTACCTAAGGTACCTACTTATTAAGCTGAGTGGAGAGAGTAAAAGATATAATTGGTTCATGTTTAGCTTTATGTAAGGACCCAAGATATCTAGTAGTAATGAGGTAGTGCAGAATCCTTCAGCAAAGAGATGGAGTGATTGCAAAGCCCAAGGCACTACTCCGTAGGTAGGATGAGACGCTTACCTTCTGAATGGGCCTTATGACTTTTCAAGATGAAAAGGAATTCCGTGCTGAAATTCACCGGTCGCTCCCAACACAACCTACCTTAGGTCTACGGTGGAAGAAAGATGCTTGATTCGCTGATAAAAACTCCGAGATCGACACTTGCAGCCAAACAAGCAATTTCTCTGCACGACCGGACTTTTGGATTCTAACAAACAGCTTTTTCAGTACACTAGGTAGAGAGCCGCACGCAAGGTAACTTACCCAGGAGGTAACTAGCGGTTTGCTCATTTCTCTTCAAGCTTCAGGATTGGCTTCCATTCTTCGAATTGATTCCCCATTTACGCCTAGCTAGCGCTGGCCTTGGCCTTAAAGATCTTCAATCCCTACCTAATCCATCAAACACCCGCCAATCATTTTTCGAGACCATCTTAAGCGAGTGCGAGAGTGGACCCTCCATCACTCCACTTCAACGTCCTCAAGCTGACTGCTTCACTAAGATAGCTCGGACTCGCAGTCGGAAAGTCATGTTGGTCCCCAATTCTCATTTTAGTGATTCTCATAGGATGTGTCGCAAATATTTGGCCGGGGTGATTATATGTGAGAGATGCATCATCGTCAGCGGAATGCCTACATCCAGATCTCCGGGACCACTTTCTTGCAGCTATCATCCTGATCATATAAGGGACCGAAACCCTTGATCACCTCGTTTTAGTAGAACCACAATATCAAGACTGGTCGAGACAAACGAAGCATCGAAACAAAGAGCTGTTAATTACTCGTACCTGCTGCTTATTGTTTGGCGATCGAGAGTCCCCACGCACCAGTGATTCAGCCAAACCTGCTCGCAGTGCAACATTGCCTCCAGATTTTGGAGCTTCTATCAGGATCAAAACTCTCAAACTCCCACAGTCAACTGACTGACTGCCTTGCTTCATTTCATCGCATTTTGCAATCTTCTTGGAATAACCCACAGGAATATTATCGCCTTTCTCACCCCCTTACACATACTCACCATGGATGCAAGAGTAAATACTATGGATACGCGCACCGAGGACGATGGCAAACCAGAAACCATCTCTGGCTCCCAAACAGACCAATCACTTCCCGCGTCAGACTCCGACGAAACTGAAACCCCTGGAATACCACCTGCTCGTTTCTGGGGCCTGTGTGTTGGGTATGTCCCATCATCTCTTGTAGCTACCCGCTGCTAACACATACTGCAAGAGTCCTTCTAGGCCTGTTCCTTTCTATGATCGACACCTCTATCGTTGCAACAAGTCTACACAGTATCGGTGTCGACTTCGAGGTCCTCGAGGACGTCAACTGGGTTGCTCTTGCATACACTCTTGCATATCTCGGATGCGCCATCGTCTTCGCGCGTATATCCGATATTGTTGGACGTCGGGATGCCTTTATCGCAGCCTATATAATCTTCTTCGTATTTTCTCTTGCCTGTGGTTTTGCACAGAGTATTAACCAACTCATCGCCTTTCGTGCTCTACAGGGCATCGGAGGTTCAGGTATGCTCTACTGAACCGTCATGTTCGCCAGATCGTTAACACAGTCAGGACTGTACTCTCTCACGATGATCATGCTGCCTGAAATCAGCCCAGATAATATGAAGCAGCACATAGCGGCTCTGGTGGGCTTGGTCATAACCATGTCAGGTGTCCTTGGCCCTGTTCTGGGTGGCATCTTGACACACTATGCTTCATGGAGATGGGTATTTTGGATCAAGTATTGCTCCTCCTTGAGATATATGCTTTATAATATAGCTAACAACTTGTAGTGGCCCTGTTGGTTTCGTATCTCTAGTCATATTTATCTTGACTTGGCCCAAGCCGGAATACCTACCATCACAAGAACGACGTGCTTGGAAAGAACTTGATTTTCTTGGATCCCTCCTTGTTATTGCTGCTGCAGTTTTGGTCGTTTTCTCGTTTCAAAATGCTGGCACAGAAAGATCTAACGATGGATGGAAAACTTCCATTTTCATTGCACCACTGATCTGTGGCCTGCTTGCGTGCGGTCTACTCATTGCGTGGCAGATCTTCATTCAGCATCGATGGCACGATCGGTTTGCTCCCGCATTCCCAATCAACATCTTTAGCAATAGGATATACTCTACTGCCGTTGCCAACACCCTCCTCAACGGCTTTCCTTACTTGTTGCTAATCTATGTCATCCCCCTGCGCTTCCAAGTTGTTAGTGGCAAGTCTGTTCTCATCTCGGGAGTCATGTTGCTTCCAATGTTGGGGACAGCCGCCATTGGCAGTCTTTTAGCAGGCAAAATTAACGCCACCAAGAACTACACTTTTGAGTCATTGGTACTTGGCTCAAGTGTAATGACGATCGGCTGCGGTTTGCTCACGTCGCTATCACATGAGCCCAACGATGCAAAACTTCTTGGTTACATGACATTTTGCGGGCTTGGCTTTGGCTTAACCGTCGCGTCTTCGACAATGCTATCAACTGTAGAGGTACCCATTAGGGATTACGGTAGGCATCACAGCTTGGGTCGTGGAAGAAGACTGTTGCTAACAATACACCATTAGCTCCCGCGCAGGGTATTCTCTCTCAAGTTCGGCTCTTGGGTGGTAGCTTGGGCATCGCAGCATCATCGGCCTTGCTGAACGAGAAAAGCTCAAAGTATCTTTCGGGCGTTCTTACGGCCTATGAGCAAGCAACAATTGGTGGCTCTAACACACATCTCACTAGTGCACAGTGGTCAGCTGTCCGCTACACCTACGCTGATGCATTTCAGGTAGAGATGAAGATAGCGACAGTCGTTGCAGCTTGTTCGGTCATATCCGCGTTTGGTGCCTTTCGAAAAGGGCGCCTTTTGATAGCCGAGCAACGAAAGATAATTGTCAGAGAAGAGGAAGACCGCCGACGTGCACAAACGGCACAGGCTGTGTAGAACAACCTCGGCTCATATATTTACACAGGATATCACACCACATGTAGGGTTGCACCTCGGTGTTACAGTCTTTTGACTCAAGTATCTTCAGGGTTGTATTGTAAATCAATAGGGGTCCAGAACTTCTTCTTGTTAAATATTATTTATTCCCTGTCTCCCAACTAAGGGTCACTTTAGCCTGCTACAGTGACACACCTTATTTCCGCATTTATGACCGTGAGGAAGCATGAGCTGCACACCACTGTAGCCGCCACCACAGAAGAAAGAGCTATACAATGCATCATATTGAAAGGAAGCATCTGAGTCGTTGGTCGTTATATTATCTATGTGCCATCATCCATGCTACTACCTTCCTCCTTCGTTGTATCCCGATACATGTCCACCGCTGCTGTACTTGGTCTCCTCGGCTTCATATCATTGAGGGCCTCACTCTCCTCATCAATATCGTCATCGTCATTCCCCTCACCTTCGTTGTCCGACACGTCTGGCGACTCTGCAAGACTGTGCTGCAGCGATGCCATGAAGTCACCTGCTGCCTCAAACTTGGTGATCCCCTCCTTATGGGTCAAAGTCGAGTACATCCTCTGGGCCTCGTCAAGACATCGCCTCGCCTGGATGTGCTTGGACTGCTGAAGCCACGCATCTGCACTGAGCACGCTCCAAGTTGCTGATTTTCGACGGCGCGAGCCCCAGTGCCAACTGCCGACTCCCTCTTTAGAACCATAGCAAATAGCGAGTCGCTCCTTTATTAATGCATCACCCACGCTGCCAGAGATCTTAGACTCAAGAAGCCTCACGCCCCAGCGGCCTGCATCATCAATATTGGTCCCGCCCCGTAAACGCAACAGCTCCAAACCCAGGAGCAAGCTTCGCAGTGCTCCGTAGGGGGCACTGCACCGGGTGTTGTAGGAGTAAAACGCAGCCTCCAACATTTGATCTATTGTCTCGGCGCGATTCTTCGATGACATCTGTTGTGGAAGAAGCAACAGACTGAGCGCAGCCATCTCATTGGCAGCGGCGTGATGTTTCCAGGCCTTGGAATCGCTAAAATCGGATCTCAAAAGATCATACGTTGAATGCGCCAGTTTCCAATCCCTCAACATAAAGGCGTAGTCTGCCAATTTTCGCATAATAGCCTCAGGGGCTTCTGACCCATAAAACCCAGCAGCATTGTAGTTGTCTCTTGCGTTGCTTGTGCCTGTGGAATTCCTGGAGCTGCCGGTGAACGCCCACTTCCTGGATAAATTCATAAAGCGACCCGTGAGACCTCTTCGGCGAGAAGCGACTTGATCATTCCAAAACGACACATTTCGTTCCATGGTAGGGATGACAGACATGGTCACCATCTCACGCACAAACGTACGAATGGCAGTAGCATCAGATTCAAATATGTAGCGTGTTGGGTCCTCAAAGTCCTCGTCGTCTTCACTCCTTCGGATATCTTCCAGTTCCTCCTGCGCTGACATCCAGTCGCTACGGGGAAGCGGAATACTATCGTCGTCTGTCTCGGCACTCTGGCTGCTTCGCAATCGAAGAAGATGACAATGGGGTCCCATATTTCGTTTCATCTGTTCAAACAGCCCCATAGATCTTGTTATGTCGTCCTTCTCTTCATCGTGGACTAGCACATAGTATCGAATAAATTCACTGTCTACCCAAGGCGGAAGTTTTCGGTTCCCTTCCTTTGTCTCTGTGTAGAGTTTCTTTAGCTCTTCAAGAGGATTCGGATTCCGTGAGCTAATGGCAACAACACATGCCACGGGATGTGAAAAGGTTTCATGGGGTGAAATAGGAAGGCCAGACAGCAACCGTCGCAAATAAAGAGCGTAATATGGTGATGTCTCTTCTGAGCCCGTGTCTGGGCCTGCGAACAAGCCATGCTGGGGTAGCGCAGCGAACGAGTCCTCTGCATAGGACAAATGGCTATTGACTACAGCTTCCGCGTCCATGAGAAACTGCTTGCCCCTAAATGTGCTCGCTTGGCTGCCATTCTGACCTGGCGAGGATGCAGGATTCCTGAAGCCCGACACTGTGGGGTCTGGGTGTTCAATATTGTCACCGAATCTCGTAAACCTGATAGAGAAGCCTTCTGCAGCTTTGCTCATTCCGTTGCTGTCCCTGATCGTAACTTTGCCTGGTACGTCTTCACCAAAGGGCCGAAGTAATTCCCAGAGACCATTTCGAAAGCCCTTCTCGTCCATCAAAGTATCTGTATCATGGGAAGAGTAAATCGAAACATGAGGTACGAACGCCCGGAGGATGAGATTCAAAGGTTCGGATCCATCGCCCCCGGTCTCAGGTGGTGGGCGGCTTGGTCGGGCATCGAAGACGGTATGGGACAGAACTCGAGAGGGCGATCCTCGGCCGGCTGGGGATATTGAGCGTGACCCAGGGGGAGAGAGAGTCGAGGCATACAAGGAAGCAGCCGACGGGTTGGAACGACGAAAGGCCAGGTTGGTTTCCGATTGCGATAATGGTAGTGACTCTATTATAGGCGTGGAGTGTCGCGACTTTGGAAGCTTCATAGCAGACGCAGCTGCGGGCAACGCCTGGAGCGGTTCCGTCGGCAGAGTTGCATTCTCGGCAGATTGTGGCATGAAGGCGATGGCGAGCAGCGGCTTGCGGTTTGTGGTGATGATGTCGGACGGGTCGTAATAGTAGGGGTCCTATCCGTAGGATATAGGTATAATATAGGCCTGGGCTTCGGAGGATTATGAGGCGTAAGAAGGTGAGGGTGAACGGCGAATAGTATAGGCCACAACTCGGCTCGGCATGATCCTGTCACTGAAGCAAATAGGACATTAGGTGAATAGGTATAGGTAGGTAGGTGGTTAATCAGCGCCTTGGAACGAGGAACTTTGATCTTAAATTATTAAGTTAGTAGTTAGCAACAAAGGTTGGGCGACCATGTGGAAACTTGGGATATGCTGCGCGGTACGTATCCTTACCTAATGGTGGATGCGCCCAGACCGGGACAGCCAGGGACAGCGGATAACGGAACGTTGAGCTCTCCACTCCACTGTAATTGCTCTACCGAGGCGAGAGCCGCAACATGGGATAGCTGCATAGGTATCTATACAGGAACATTCAAGGTTCCTAGCTTTGAAGACAAGCCCTGTCGCTCTACCTTCAACGCAGCCCTTATCGCATCAAAAACAACATGCCTTCAGACTTATCAGCATATCTCGCTTCTAAGTACTTGGTCGCCGACCCAAAACCAGCGAAGAAACGGAAACGCAAGCGCGGCGCCGACACCAACAATGGCCTTCTTATTACAGACGATGATGATTCAGGCTGGGGCAACACCAATACGCAGCAGGATGACGAGGGAGTAGATGCTCCGGTCACAGTATCGGGGCGATCTGCTGAGTTTCGAAAAACTAAGAAGAGTAATTGGAAGTCAGTTGGAGGCGACGCTACATCAAAAGATGATTCGGCTGCGGCTGCAGACGCGATTCTAGCATCAGCCGCAGCGGAGCAAAACGCAGCTCGCGATGAAGACGAGGACATGCCTATCATTGAAGATGACGGATCAGCTGTGAAGATGAGCGACGGAACACACGCAGGACTGCAAAGCGCAGCAACTGTTTCAGCGCAACTTAAACGGCGGCAAAAAGAAGAGCGCGAAGAGTTCGAACGGCACCGCACATCAAAGGAGGAAGAAACAATATATCGAGACGCGACAGGCCGAAGAATCGACATATCAATGAAGCGCGCTGAAGCACGACGTGCGGCTGCTGAGGCCGCTGCTGAAGCGGAGGACAAGGAACGCCTGGCCAAAGAAGCTCTCAAGGGTGACATACAACTTGAGGAGGCTCGCAAGCGTCGAGAGAAGCTACAAGATGCCAAGCTCATGTCATTCGCGCGTACAGCCGATGACGAAGAAATGAATCAGGAATTGAAAGAACAGGAGCGCTGGAACGATCCTATGATGCAGTTCATGGCCGAGAAGAAGCAACCTGGCACAGGACAGGGCAAAAGGTCAAAACGCAAGCCAGTTTACGCTGGCGCAGCGCCGCCAAATCGGTACGCAATCAAACCAGGCTATCGCTGGGATGGTGTCGATCGTGGCAATGGCTTTGAAGCTGAGAGGTTCAAGGCACTGAACCGTAGAGAACGGAACAAGGGACTTGAGTACTCTTGGCAAATGGACGAATGAAAGTGTAGAGTTTGATGCAGATATTCTATTATATACCCATTTTAAGCGCTAAACTAATTGACCTTATCCTCCATACGTACTAATCTGAATGTCAAGCTGTATACTGTTGTTGGATTCCGGAATACGTCTGGTTCGGGGTGCGTTAACAAAGAAGTCGTAAGGCAAATAAAACTCCAGACGAGAAAAAAAGGCACGTAATTGCCGCCCTGATCGGGTATCTATTCTTTTACGATCTTCGGCGAAGTCGCTTGTCAGATCCATAGTCACAAAGCTTCTTGACAAGCTGAATCCACTCGGTTTTAGACATCTGACCTGGTCTATCACCCAGGCGGTGGTTGAAGAGCTTGATCAATTCGTTAACGGTGATGCCTTCGGCGGGGATCTTGTCGAGAATTTCAGATGGTTCGACAGCTGAAGTTCCGGGTGAGCCAGGAGAAGCAGCTGCAATGCAATATTAGTTTTAACTCTTCATGAAATCAGTCCGAAGAAAGACTTACCACCCTGGGTTGGGTTGGGGCTGCCAGCTCTGGATGCTGAAGGGGTGCCCCGAGCACTGCTGCTAACCAACTTCAACTTCTTCCTCTTGGGTGCAGCCCCATCTGACATCTCGCCAGCAGTTGCCTCTCCATCACTACCAGAACCAGCAGCCGTGGGCCGACGAGCGGCTCCGCCCTGTACAAGAGGAGTGCCGGACCTGCTTCCCGTGGCAGATGGCACGTTTTTCTTGAGCTTTTTGCGGGAAGATTCGTTTCCACTCGACTCGGAGAGTGCTGGCGAGCCGGCTCGCTTGAGCGACTTGCTCTTCTTAGAGCCTTCAGGCTTCTTCCCAGAGGGAGTATTGGTGCCCTTGGATCCGGAACCGCTCTGGTTCTTGTCGTCCTTGTTGACGTCCTTCTTCTCGTCATCTTTCTTGTCTTCCTCTTCGTCTTCGTCGGAGGAGTTGTCATCAGACTTGAAATATTGGTTAGCATTATTTTGACCCAAGTTGTTAAAAAGGACTTTACCGAGCTGCTCCATGGATTCTCTTCGGAATCGTCGCTTTCGTAGATATCCTCTCGATCTCTCTTGATCAATGCCTTCTTGGTGGCTTTGCCGAGCTTCTGTCGTAAGATCTCTTCTCGGAGTTGTTCGTCTAGTTCTTTATCCACTTCTTGCTCGTCACCTTCTCCGAATAAGTTGGCGCCGAGTTGTTCCCGACGAATACGGTCCTTTGAGTCTTTTGTGTCTTCGTCATCATTCCTTTCGAACATTGGGGCCTCATCATCATCTTGAAATTCATCGCCCGACATATCAATCTCATCATGCTCTAGTTTCTCTGACCTTGAGGCAGCCTTGAACGTGGCACTTTCGGTCTTGACCATCGGGCCGCTTCCGTAGAACATTTTTCTTGTGGCCTCCAGGTCTTTTCGTCCAGCTTTCTTCTCTTCATCTCTCATGACCCAACGGCCCACATCCACCTTCTTACTCATGAAGGCCTCCACCTCATCAATGTCGTAAGTCTGGAAGGGCGGCTTAGATGTAAATTTGTACCACTTCTCCAGGGGGATCATGCGGAAAACAGTCGAATCTATCATGAAAGCCACGTTAGATCCAGAGAGTGTGTCCACAAAGTTGCCAACCCAAACATTTTTGCCCTCTGCATCTTCGAGATGCCATGGAAGAGCTTCCTCGTATCGCAGGTCGGATGCCTTCTTGGCAGTTTCAGTCTTGGGCGCCCGGTTGAACGTTGTTTTCTCCTCTTTTTGCTTCTTCGGTCGCTTGGGATTAGGATCTTTGGCCACAGGCGCAATCTTGGCCTGGTCAATGGCGCGCTGAGCCTCCCGTTCAGCTTTCCTCTGCGCCTGTCTTTCCACCTCTTCCTCGTCAGCCTGGGGCGCTTCATGTGCTTCGGTCTTGACAGCCCTTCCCGGGGGCGGTTGGCGAGCATCTCGTCGGTGCAATGTCACGGGTCGTGCGAAGTCGTCCTGGTCGGTTGGATTGATCGATTTTCCTCCTGCTTTAGATTGAGTGAACTTCATCATGTGGTATCGAATGCCGTCGAGAAGATCCTTCTTCGTTGTCATAACGGGGATGTCGCTGTACTCAGGTGGCGGTGGCTCTGACCAGCCACCATTTTGACGTCGAATCTCTTCAATGTTTGGCTTTGTTCCATTTGGCCTACCCGAAGCAGATTGCGCTGTCGGCCTGGGTGGTGGTCTTCGAGAAACAAGGGGGTTTGCCTTGGGATTCTTACGCAATGGCCGAAGGGGGTTGGGCTTCTGTTTCTTCGGGGCGCCATTTGGATACCCAGGCGCGTTAGCGGGCGGATTGCCTGGGGGAGGCGGCGCGCTCATGTTGATGAAGAGGTCGCGCAATCGCGAAAGAAATCCCGGGAATGCTCTGACGACAACAGGTCACAGCCTGTAGCCTAGCTCTGCGCAAAGCGCGAGGTAAACTGAATCAACGCGCGTATCTGGAGGAGTTGGTGAATTAAAGCGATGGGATTTTGATGCTGTTTGTTTTATCAATACAGGAAAAGACTGGTTTTGCCAGGCGAGGACGCAAAGGAGCTTTTTATGCCCGGACAAAGATGATGTTAAATGCAGGGACAAAGGTCCTGAGCAAGATAGTGCGCCTACCTTATGACGATGACAAAGGCTCTGAAGTAAGAAGCCACATGTGGCTGTGCGCTCCCCAATTTGCTTCCAGTTGCCAGTGTTCCTGAGCCTTGCGACCTTTATTAAACTACTATCGAGTTTTACAATTAAACCTACCCAAACAAAGTATGCGACAAACCATATTGTTAAACGAATGCCCTGGCCCTGAAGCGAAAAGCTCATACGTAGAGCTTTCCTATAAGATTACTGTTTCTTGATTGCGTGGGAATGGCGTGAGGACAAAGAAAATATGTACAATTCATTCCTACTTTTATCTGCCACAGAATCTTATTGATACACAGTGTCGACAAGCGAATACTATTATTTGTAACAACTTCCCGGGCTATCAGAAGTACCTATGGAGATGTTAATTTTGGTATGACAGGCAGCTTGTGGTTTTACACACGAACCTCAGTGGTTTGCACAGTAAGTAATACTAAACACGACACTGTAGTGCATAGGTATGGCAAAAATAGTGAACTCATACCTGCATTTTGTGGAGATCACCAGCTCCAACCACACCCAGCACATTTCAACATCGCACCTGTACGACTTCATTGCCGCAGCCAAGGCCCCCAAACGAACAATCATGCACCCAATCCATTGTTCTCTCTAGTCTCCCACTTCTTCCGTTCTTTGTTCATCTTTCACTTCGTGTTGGTAGGACGAGGCCAAAACCTCTACACTTCTTTGCCTGCCAGGACCCCTCCCTTCACCAGTTGAAAGAAAGCGCAGAGCTGAATTGAGGTTGTTACATCCATCAAGTCTACCGCGCGTTAGGTTTTATGCGCCTTATCACGCAAGGAAGTATTCTTTACAGACGCGATCGTTGGGATAGTGTTCGCTGAGCGGAATGCAACTATTCACACCCTGGTCGACATTCTTACAACAAAGAGTCCTATCGCCAGGAGCCTAACGGCAAGGGCAACTCCATTACTCCATCGCATAGTATCCTTCTCGAGTCGCAGATGGTTCCTCATCGGCGTGAGCCTCAAGTGGAGGCCCCTGGTGACTCCCAAGCTGGTCTTGAAAATCACTTGCGCAATCTGATCATCTCCAATGGTCCACCAGTACACGATGCTGTGCCCAGGGCTTCTCTACAATCTGCTCCTATATCTTACAGCGACTCAATCAACAGGAATAACGCTGTTGAAACGTCCGACGGTGCCCCCCATCAGTCCAGACCCGCACGGAAGCGGCTAAACCAGGCACAAAGACGCCAAATGAGCTCTCAACTATCCATATCTATTGATCCGCGGGCCCAGCAACCTCCCCCAGATAGAGCTTACCAAAGTCCGACATCTCAATACTCCCGCCCCTCTCAGCCTTATCAACGCCAAATGCATACTGACTCTCAGTCATGGGGAGCTCCCAACGAAAATCGTCAAAGTGGCTCGTTTTCCCATCGCCACTGGAATAGCACTCAGCAGTCTAGGTATCGAGGCTATGATAATGCTCCTTCCTCCTCCCGTGGCCGCCCCAACTCTATGCCTATCCAATCGAATCGGGGTTCTGGTTACTTGTACAACCCCAGACGCGCAGTTCAGTTTCATCCCGAGGAAATTGTAGCTCAGGATGCTCTGCTTGACCAACTTTGTTTTCAAGTCATTTCCAATTCCGAAATCGAAAGATCGGAAATAGCAGAAAAGGAGGAGTTCCGTTGCAGGATTGAAACCATTAGTCGAGAGGTCATTGCCAACTTTGAGAAGGAGGAAAGGCCAGAAACAGACTTTCAACCCCTCACAGTTCAGTTGAAATGCTTTGGTAGTTTGTCTTCAGGCTTCGCAACCAAGGCTTCAGACATGGATCTTGGCCTTCTTTCACCAATGTCTGCCTCCCAGCCTGATGCTCCCGGATCTCCTATACCGCGTCTCCTGGAGAAGGCTTTCTTGGAAGCTGGTCTAGGGGCGAGGCTTCTGACCCGAACTAGAGTCCCTATCATCAAGCTATGCCAGTCCCCGCCGGAAAAGCTTCGGCAAGGACTCCTTGAGGAGAGGTTTCGATGGGAGAATGGCCTTGATGAGGCCCATGAAGCTCAGGAAGATGATGAAAACGATCCGCAAGCAGCAAACAGTGAGCACGACAATCAGCAAGACCACCTTGCAGGTATTCAAAACAGTTCCACAACCGTCGTTGAGCCCGTATCACTGGATCCCATCCAAGACGGCACGAAAGGGATTGAACTTAAGCAAAGTCTCAAAAGCTCTCTCTCCTCGTACTATGGCTTAGCCAAGCGAGTTCTTCGTAGGGCCGGTGGCCGTGATGCTACCATCTCTAATTATCGCGTACTCTCCGATGAAGATTGGACTATATTGAACAGAGTGAGCGAGGCCTTCATCGGCGGTCTTGCGGACACTCGTCTTCGTGATCGCCTGTCCACGTACCCGTCTCTCTCCTTTGTGCAAGATGCACAGAGTCCCACCAAACGATCTTTACTTGGGGTATACACCCAGATTGAAGGCGAACATATTCGGCAGCGCTGGGAGGAGAGTGGTGTCGAAGAGCGTAACCCCGCTTCTCAATCGTTGACTGGGCAAGCCTTGAAGGCATGGAAGGACGCTCAATACAGAGAAAACTTTGGTACCGATCCCATCTTTTTCACCAAAGAACTTCAATTGGCCCTTGACAAGCTTAAAAGGGCCCCTTCCGTGCAATTCGTGGTTTTGGAACAGGGTCAACATGAGGCGCCTGCGTCATACTATACGAGGGCACTCTACATTTTTAACGGACTGAAGCCAGCTAATGAACAAGCCATCGCAAAGTGGACGAGTATGCTTGTTACTCAATATGTCAGCGGTATCCATCCGGAGGAGATTCGAAAAATGTTACAGACTTGCATAACCACATGTTCTGAGTCCCTGTCGCTCAGAGGAGTCGGGCTCTTACACAAATGCATCCATTTAGCATGGGAATTCGAACGAGCATTAGATAAGGATTCGTACGATGTGTCCGTCGTGCAAGATGTTAAAGACTATATCGCGCTACTACGGTCACCTTTACAACATAATGATCCCCCGAGGCTTGGCGACGGGTTCTTCATTCCCCTCGCACCGACAACGGTAGACCTTGTGGCGAGGATCCGACAACTTCCAGACCCTCACAAGATGGCTCCGAACCAGCCACGCGATCGATACAGAGATCATTTAGAGTTTCCCAAGACAGGCGCAGGTGTGCAATGTGACATCAACTTCTCCGCCCATTTGGCTCTTCATAATACGGCTCTCCTACGATGTTACTCTCACACCGACCCGCGCGTCCGGCCCATTGTCTTATTTGTTAAGCATTGGGCGAAGACTCGTGGGATCAACTCGGGATATCGTGGGACCCTTAGCAGCTATGGCTACGTTTTGATGGTCCTTCATTATCTAGTCAACGTCGCTGAGCCCTTTGTTAGCCCAAATCTCCAGCAGCTCGCTCCTCCTCCACCACCAGGGCTCTCGCCTGTCGAATTCGAGGATATGGCTATATGCCGTGGCCACAACGTTCAGTTTTGGCGTAACGAAGAGGAAATCCTGGAGCTGGCACGTGCAAACCAGCTAAATGGCAACACAGATACCATTGGCCATCTCCTGCGTGGCTTCTTCGAGTATTATGCCCATAGTAGTATGCTCAGCACTTCCACGGGCAGAGGATTTGACTGGGGAAGAGATGTGCTCAGTTTGCGGACGCCTGGTGGCTTGCAGACAAAGCAAGACAAGGGTTGGACTGGCGCCAAAACAGTCATCGAGGCTCAAAACATTGGGCCTCATCCGCCGCCTCAGCCCGACCAAGCGTCTTCCACGGCAGTACATCCTAAGGAGATTGATGTAAAGGATACAGGAGCACAGCCCAAGCAGGGCACGCAAGGTAGCGTCACAGGCAAAAATGGAGAATTCAAGGAAGTCCGTCACCGCTATCTCTTTGCTATCGAGGACCCATTCGAGCTGGATCACAATGTTGCTCGAACTGTCACACATAACGGTATTGTGTCGATCCGCGATGAGTTCCGTCGGGCGTGGAAGATCATCAAGTCGGCTGGCAATGGCAGCCCTCAGAAAAGCTTACTCCGGGATGTGACAGATATAGAGGAAGAAGTCAGTCCTTTATCTCGCCTCCTGGATGAGATTCATGGAGCGGGCCGATCCCGGAACACTTGATTGTATAATTATGATGTTGAGACGATGTACGAAGTTACGGACGGGTCATGGTCAGGATCGGTGCTGGCGCAACGAGATGTCATCGTGTGGCTCACTATTTGAGTCTTTGATAATGGCTAGGCTCGGTGAAATTTATCGTCGGTTCGATATTCACCATGTGACAAATTACACAATAGTAGTGAGCTTCTTCTCATCTTGGTATTGGTATGCATTGTGATTTGTGAAGCTCAACTTCATTGAGACAGCACATCAAAGAAGTTTCTGGACGATGACTTGGCAGAGTTGTTCTGCCTTTTGGGGGCATCATCTTTACCCACCTTCCGTTTTTTCTTGTCTTTGGCAGCTCTTTTTGACACTGCGTCGAGGCTGGCATTTGGCAATGGGACAAGCCTAGAAATTGTCTTGTAGATCTGGCCCCCATTGCCTTCCTGCAGAAACACAATTGTTCTCTCCACATCAGGAAACTCCGCCAGAGGTGGTAATGACGACAGCATGTCATTCAGCTCTGGTAGGGTTATCTGAAGCTGTCCAAGTGAGATGATTTGCTTCAAGAGTCGAAACGAGTAAAGAGCGGCTTGAAGATGAGCAACAAAGTGAAGAGTATCCCAAGTAATTTTCCTGGAAGTTGGAGCTTGTAAACTCTCTTCCAAAATCTGCAGTGAATGTGAACGCTTGCCAACTTCATGGCTATATCGTATATCAAGAGTCAGGCACAGGATGTACCACGCCCGAGTTATGTCGACTTGTGATCCTGCTCTGATCGTGGCCATTAGTCTGGCCAACTCTTGAGACCAAGCTTTCGCTTCTTTCTGGGGCAGCAAAGCAACCTGTCGCCCTTTTTGTGCCAGAGTGTTGACCCTCCGGTACTCCTGAACAGTTGTTAAAGCACCAGGAATGATCCATCTGGCTGCTGTGTAAGCCAATTGTCGAATTGGCGTGCTCTGTTCCCAGGCACTTCCCCGTGAAGGACTCTCTAGCAGAATAGGAAGAAACATCTTGGGATCGCTTGTAGTGTGCATGTGGCCACTCTGGGGTCCCAGTTGCAGTATCATCTCCGATATTCTGGGGTCCAGTGAGCCGATTTCAATTACTTTTCCGTATGTTGATGTGGGGATTGGCGCAACTACATGGTCTAGATACTCGTGACAGAACTCGGTGTAACCCGTTTCGACGGTGATTGGTTGTGCACACTCCTGCAAGAGTTGTGGAAGTGTCGAATGGGCGGACCGTTTTCGTTCGTAAGCAAATCGGCACATCTCAGCAGAAGAGGCAAGCTTGAGTTTCTCGCAGATGTGGGAGGGACTAAAGTTTGCGCATGCGAGATTGGAGTGATCATCAAGATAAATGTCGCGAAAAAATACGACCCTTCCCTTGCCAAGATCATGGACTAGAAGATCAGAGTCGGAGGTGAGAACCGTCCCGCCCGATTGCGATAGATGCTGTGCGCAGTATGCATCTGCCTCGCCCGGGACAAGAAAGACTATCTTGGTGTAGCGCGGCGAAGACCTCAAGGCATCAATGATAGCAGGGACATGAAAACTGGGTGGCAATGCCGATTTTCCTGGTGGCTTAACTGCAGAGAAGAGGACTGGAGCAACTTCATTGGCGGCCGAGAAGTAGGACAGGAAGAAACCATTGGGTTCAGATGAGTGTGAGGCCTTCAATTGATTGAGACTTTTGATCATGCGCTCCATGCGAACGGGTTCTTTTCCTTTTGGGAGATATCCGTCAAAATATATGGCATCGCTATCATGGTCAGTCTCCTCCAAACTACAACAAGAGACACCGAACTTACACGCCTACACCACGCCGAGTGAGTTCATCCAACCATGACACAGCGGTCTCGCCGAGAAGTTTGTATGACGGCTGAGGAATACCATGCCTGTTGCAGATGTACAAAATATGATAAGCTAATGCTGGCCCATCGACGACTACGTGTTCATCGTTAAGGCGTCCATGAACAACGTAGGGCTCTAGGGTAGATATGAGACGAGGAATCCCCATGTTGTGTGTGGGTTGCGGGAGGGGAAGGTTAGGTAGTGAAGCTCTATCCCATTTCCATTCAGAAAGAAAGCCCAATTTGTTATTTTTCGAGATAATAAATAGCTCTTTCCGGGCCCCTCAATGTCGTTGTTACTCAGAAATCAGTTGGAGGGGTTACAGCTACTCAGCTAATCGAGCAAGAATTTCAAGGGCCTTGACTGCGAATTAACGAGGCTGTGACGCAGTTTCCGGGATGCCCCGCTTAGTCAATGACTGCGGGTAGGAATACAGTGCTAAACACTGTAGGGCTTCCGGCTTCGGGATGCTTGGTTTTGTGCCAAAAATCGGCTTCTGACCCCACTATAAGAGAATTTACAGTAAGAGTCAGCTTTCCGACACACAGTGCAACGAGCCGGGGTGATGAAGAAAAAAAAAGCTCCAGCCTGAACGCGGCTTTCCTTCAATCTCAATTTTTCTTTCTTCCTCCATTGTCTTCAAAGCTTCACCCTTCCACGTCGGTCGATGGGCTGGTCAAGATGCGCAATACACTTATCTTCGCAGGCAATTCCTGCCCCGTCCTCACAGGTCAAATCTGCGAGAACCTGGGCATGCATCCTGCCAGCGCTGAGCTTACCCAGTTCTCCAATGTGAGCTTCCCTTGCCCTCGTGCTCGTAGCCATAGTCATTCAACGTGACCCTTCTTTGGCCAACCATCACGATCACTCCTCTGCAGGCCCATGTTTGGCAGTCAAACAAGCTGCGTGCTTTGAGCTAACCAGTGCCCAAGGGTGAAACGAGCGTCAGAATTCTGACAAGTGTCCGAGAGAAGGACGTCTTCGTTGTCCAATCAGGCAGCCCCAGCATCAATGACTCCATCATGGAGCTTCTCATCATGATCTCGGCCTGCAAAGGCGGTTCTGCTAACAAAGTCACTGGTTCGTGGTTCTCGTCCCCTGCTTGAGACCTCAATCGGCTTACTTGTTACGTCCAGCCGTCCTTCCTTATTTCCCCTACAGCCGACAGTCAAAGAAGAAGTCGCATAGAGGTGCGATTACTGCTCGCATGCTTGCCAACTTGTTGGGTGTTGCTGGCGTTAAGCACGTTATCACTGTCGACCTTCATGCCTCGCAGATGCAGGGCTTCTTCAAGTGTCCCGTTGATAACCTGCACGCAGAGCCTATCCTTGCGAAGTGGATCCGCCACAACGTGTCTAACTGGCGCGAAGCGGTCGTGGTCTCCAAGAACGCGGGAGGAACCAAGCGGGTGACATCGCTTGCTGATGCTCTCAAGCTCAATTTCGGGATTGTTACTACAGACAGGAAGCGTGTGAGTAACATGACAGCGAGCATGATCATGAGGCACTTCGATCATAATGTAGAGCGTCAACCCACCCCGTTGGAGTCTAACCGACCCATTCCCTACCGTGGACCCCCGGCTTCCGAGCGTGCGGTCGAGTCCGAGGCTACCCCTAAGAGGCAGACACCCCCCCCTCGCTCCTCGCGAATCGTGACGAACCCACAGGGCTCTCCTACACGGGTCAGCAGCTCTGCCCGTTCAGTGACTCCCAACGCTGCTGAGGCCGCGGATCCCAACACTACCCCCCCTGCTGGATCACCCGATGGTTCGGCCGATGGTGAGGCGGATTATGATGACCATAAGGCGTCTGAAGTTACACAGGGTCGTTTGGTTCAAGGTCGTATCGTCGAGGATGATTATCCGTCTCCTGATCGATCTGTTGTTGACGGTAGCGTGGAAGATGATCCCATGACAATGTCTCATGCTTCATCATTCTTCGTCCCTGAGCCTCAATCTCTCGGAGGATCTGGCGACGCTGCGGCGAGTTCCGACGAAGAGGACAACGCATTCGAGGATCCAGGCGCCGAACATCTTATCACTCTAGTTGGAAACGTCAAGAATCGGACCGTTTTCATCGTGGATGACATGATTGACAAGGCTGGCTCTTGGATCGCTGCAGCTGAGACGGTGGTCAAGAAAGGCGGAGCAAAGAAGGTCTATTGCATGGCCACTCATGGCGTTTTTGGTGGCGACAGCCTGGAGCAACTGCAAGCATGCGAGTGCATCGACCAGATTGTTGTGACCAACAGCTTTCCAATTGATAAGGACAGGGCACGCAACATCAGCAAACTCGTGGTTCTTGACCTCTCATTCCTACTGGCGGAGGCCATTCGACGTAATCACTATGGCGAGGCTCTTTCGCCTCTTTTCCAACATTATGGTGATTAGATAGGACTGCATCGCAATGCTTCCAATCTCACACAGTCACCTGTTGCTACGGCATCGCGCCTAGTCTGCCTTGGCAGCTAAGTGCTTATCGACACTACTATTCGTGTTTTGATGATTACTATTCATTTTTAGCGAGGCGTCTGGGGAAAGGTCATATTGGTACCCTAATGCTGGACCATTGAATCCGAGGATGAAAAATTCCGACAAAAAAGCAGAGTAGGTGATGAATTACGATTTCAGTTTCTGGTCTTTTGGCTAAGGTTCGTGATGTGATATGATGTAGCGCTCGCCTTTTGTCAAGGCTCAGTTAAATGTAACCCAGCGGTGCTGTCACTTGTTGACGGCAAGGGCCTGATTCACCCCAGAATGGGTCCTTAACGGAACGTTGGTAGAACAATCTCTCGGTCTTAGAAGGCCTGCAACTTAGAACCGTCATGGATTCGTGTCTCTTCGGGGACAAATGAGTTGTGGGCAAGAGAAATTTCCGAACATTTTGTGAACAGGATGCCCTTTGTAGCAGTTTGTCTCGAACATTTGCTGTTCAAGTCACTATATCTAGGTATCTATCTATAGCTAATACTTTTGTTTAATACAGCTCATACATAGTAATTGTGTCATCTGTTCGCTTGAAACTTTGTTATGAGGGCTGTTTATCATGTTTACTTTCGACTAAGTCTTTCGGTGCATAATACCAGCACCAGCCTGTGGTCCAGAAGATTAGCCAGAGCTATCGACTCTCGAGTTTTGAATCAGTCTTACCTGATGACTGGGGAATACCAGCGTATCAGCAACAACGACGTTCTCTCGGCGAGTTGCGGTAAACACGATGATCTCAGCAATGTCGTCGGGGGTGAGAGGTTCGCATCCGCTGCTCGCAGGTCAGTACCGTGTATTTTGACCCGTCCAAGACAACCTACGCATAGACAGCATCAGCCTTTTCCTTGTCGCCATAGAACCGCACCACAGAGAACTCCTATTAAACCGTGAGCATCTCGTCACGTTGGCTCACACATTGGTTACGCTTACAGTTTCGACCTGACCTGGATCAATCTCAATAACACGGACACGACTGGCAATGAGCTCCTTTCGCAAGCTGTCAGTGAAGCTGCGAACAGCGGCCTTTGTAGCGCAGTAGATGCCGCCGCCAGGGTAAGGCTCTCGGCCAGCAATGGAGCCGACGTTGATGATATCACCGTGACCACCGTCTGGTCGGGCGAGGAAGATGGGGAGGATAGCCTGGGTCATGTTGATGAGACCTGTGACATTTGTCTGGAACATAACATTAATGTCCTCCTCAGCAATTTCAGGGGCACGAGCAACACCCTTGACAAGGCCTCTATTGTGTTGTTAGCACCGTTTCAACGAATTTGTCCACATATGGACAGGAACTTACGCATTGTTGACAAGCACGTCAATGTTCCTCCACTCCTCGGGCAAGTTGCTGACAATACCCTTAACCTCAGCAGGGTTGCTCACATCGAGCTTGAACGGCAGAACCTTGACACCATCGCCGACCTCCTTCTTGATATCTTCAGCAAGTTCCACGAGGGAATCAACACGGCGTGCAGTGAGGATGAGACGAAGATCATTCTTGGGTGCAGTCCGAGCGAACTCCAGAGCCGTGGAGCGGCCGATGCCGGAGGATGCACCGGTGACAAGAATCGTCTTGCCAGTGAGACGTTTGGCAGCAGCAGAAGCCATTGTACGACGAGTGAAGAGGGGACGAAAGAGGGGAGTGAAGGAGTTTGAGTTTGAGTTTGAGTGTGAGGCTGAGGTTGACAAAGAGACGTTGAGGGTCTTGGATACGGTAGTGAGTAGGCGACGGGTATTCATTTGTTGACTAAGATGGTGGGGAAGATGGAGATGAGGATGGTGTGATTGGACTTGATAAGAGAGGTTGAAGATTGGGAGGAGTCAGAGTTGAAATACTGGGAAGGGTTCAGTTCGGGTATTATACCTAGGTAATGAATGAATGATGTTATCTAGACGAACTAGGTCCATGTTGGGTACCTACTAACTAACGTAAAGCCCATGAGGATGTCTATCTGGGTGCTAATATTACAAAGGCACTTTCTGATTAGATAAAAGGAATAACCAAGCAGATCAAGAGAACATGACGATAAGAGTCGAATTTATTTAGGTGTTTCCAAGATTCAAAGCCTCCAAACTGTCATATTGAAGGAGCGGCCTTTTCCTACCCCGCGATTCGACATGACATGTGCTCCAGTGGGGTCGGGGTCCAAGGTGACGAGAACGCCCTATAAAGAGCGTCATTTTTTAGGCTCTCTACTCTGTGTCGACCTCAGCTTCAAGCTCAACTTCGAGGTCTTTCTGAACCGTACCCAGGGATAGGAATCTATCACGGCGCTGCCGGTCTAATAGACCTGGCTCCAATCTAATGAAACTATTTTGTGTACGGACACAGCAGGGAAATACATCTTTATTGAAGATAACTTTGTACTTGTATAAAAGTTGCTGTTAGGAAGCGATACTCGCTGAACTCACCGTCTCTTTGGGTTACCTCAAGTGCAAAAACAGAGTGGGTTGGATGGAAGTGAGGGAATGTTCTTTACAATGCTGATAAAAGGTAATTTGGCTCTCACAAAGGACAAAGGGTTGGATTAGTACCTTGCCTTATGCTCTCAAGCACAAGACGAAGCAATTTAATACTACCTTTAGGTAGTTCTAAGCTGTAAGTTGACGGCTCATTTTATTGGTTGCCATCCAATGTCATAACTATCCAGTAGTTACGGAGTACTGTGTTTACATACCCACACTGGACTGCCGATCACCCTGACAATGGAATTCCTACCTACCTAACCTACTAAGGTAGGTTCACTAACCCCCACTACCTACTGCCTAACGGAGCAGGGCGATACCAAATGTTAGTACCTGAAAGGTAGGTACCCATGGATGGACGTGCATTGCATTCACCGCGTGCATCCATCCTCCAAATGTGTCGTCATTCTTCAGACCTTTCTTTAAACATCCATCTTTTCGTCTTATGACGTGGAAAAAATAGCCGTTCGAAGTACCCTCACTTTTTATCCCTTTAGGTTTGTCATCTGCGAGTCTTGTCTGCATACACCGATTCAGCTTGCAAAACAACAACATGGGCGAGCTCGCCGACTACCTCATCAATAATGACCCCAGCTTCAGCAGGTAGCACACCTTGTCCCGCGTATCTCGATAACTGTTGTTTGTTTGACTAACAAATCTCGAGGTCACGATTAGCAGCCAGATATTCGGATTTTCGATCACAGCGCACTTTGAATCCCGATGGCTACCAGGCAAACATTTCCGCATGGCGCCAGGCCCTCTCAGATCTTGTCGCCAATGGCAAGATTTCCCACCGTGGATCCAGCCCCGATCACTTCGTCCTTAAACTCGACGACTCCTTACTGCGGTCACTGGAATACAAGGAATTTGGCCAGCCCCTGGCCCTTGGAACTGTAGTGCGCGAAGCGACCGCCGGCCGGGAGTTTATCCCACTACAAGATTTCGAGAAATCGCAACAGAGCATCTATCAACGCAGTTGGGCAGGTCTACCATGGAGTGTGATGAGTTGGACTTTGCGGCAGCTGGGCGTGGTAGACCCTGCCAGAGGCGACGACAAGCTGCCCACAGGTCAATATGTCATTGTCAAGAATATGGAAGCTGCTGCGAAGGAGCTGGGCGATCTGATGGCCGGAAAAGTCTCAAGATTCGATCGTGTTTTCAGCAGAGCACAATTTCAAAAAGCCTTTTCCGCGGCTATCGTTAAAGGCCAACACCTGACGGACTCAGACCTTGACGTTCTACTCAAATTTTTGTCGCGGGACAAGGAAGCCATCGAATATGATGGGAACACCATCAGAATTAAGGGTTCTGGGGAGCAGAGCGGTATCACAAAGGAGGACGCTGCGATCGCATCCCTGAAGGAGCTCACAGAAAGTCTGAAGCACCAAACCGACCTCCTTAACACACGCATCGATGAACTCTCCCAAACAGCCAAGGATGCCGTCACTAAAAAGAGTCGCGTTGCAGCTCTTGCTGCGCTCAAATCCAAAAAGATTGCAGAGACTTCGTTAGCTACTCGCTACGCGACTCTGAACCAACTAGAAGAAGTTTCTGCTAAGCTCGAGCAGGCTGCTGACAATGTGCAGCTTGTCAACGTCATGGAGGCTTCTTCTGGTGCCCTGGCAAGCCTCAATGCACAGGTCGGTGGTGCCGAGCGCGTCGATGCAGTTATGGATCGCCTACGGGAGCAGAGCAGTGCGACCGACGAGGTGAGCGCTATTCTGGCCGAATCAACAGGCGAGCCCATCGACGAAACCGCGCTCGACGACGAGCTCGAGGCTATGGAGGCACAAGAGCGCGAAAAGGAAGAAGAGAAGACGAAGAGCAAAGAGGCCGAGGAACAGAAAGCCCACGACGAACGGGAGGCAGCTGAGGCACAAAAGAAGCTCGACGAATTGCCTGATGTACCTGCTGGTGGTGAGGAGATCCGACAGAAGGAGCAGACACCAACATCCGAGACTGGGATTGCAAATCTGGCGATATAGAAGACGCCAGGCGAACGGACTGGGAAGAGAACCAAGCTCAATGCAGGCTGGATGGTTCATACGTGTACATGATGATGTAGTAGGATATCCCTGGCGTTTTTGGACTTAAGATTGTACAATTGGGTTTTTGTTCATTAGAATCTATACACCAAAGGCACATTTGTTGTTGTGCCATTATAATATCATTAGGTGGTATCTCAATGCATGCCCTTCTATATATGCCATTCCAACCATCAGTACGCCGTTCTCGACCGGCTTACGAGTCGCGATCGTAGTTCTCAGGCCAGGGATTGCTGTGTCTTCAGTCTTGTGAGAGCCTGTCCCTGCGGGTGTCTGATGGATGTCTGCTCGAATCTCTGGTGCTCCCTCGGTGGTCCTTAGACTGAGAGCGCGATGATTCAGGCGATGAACTATCGGAATGTGACGTTCGACCTGGTATTCCTTCAGCCGGTCTTGATGGAAAGGCCGTGGATCTTGACAAAGTCCGCCAGTCTGCAGAATGGCCTTGCAACCGATCGCTGCTCTCCTGCGGTGTTGTAATTCCGTCCATTTTCGACTCGTTAGCAACGTCCTCAGCCTTCTTTTTGGCCTCAAGCCTAGTCCTCTTTGCATTTGCAATCAAGTCTTTGAAGGACGAGTCATGTTTGGCTGCCCATGCTGCACCGTCGAAGTCTTTGTCCTTGATAATTGCTGCATTCTGTATAGATCGCCCTGTTGTTGGAGCTCGTCCTCCCTGTGTTCGCTCCCAGACATCCAAATCATGTAACAATTCGTGACGTTTCCTTGGGCGTGCAGCGTCGCAGTTTGAATTCCATATCGTCATCCACTCTTTATGTCGGCGCTCCAGAAGAATTCGAGGGCCCTGATTTGAAATACCAAGATCAGCCATCTTCTTTCGCAAAGCTTGGTCCTTGAACATGGAGTAATTTATTGCAGGGAGGCGGTCCGGAGCCTTTGTCTGATGTCGTTGTTGGCTGACGCTGGTGTTTGAGCTGCTGCCAGG
This sequence comes from Fusarium mexicanum, assembly GCA_013396015.1. NCBI lineage: Eukaryota > Fungi > Ascomycota > Sordariomycetes > Hypocreales > Nectriaceae > Fusarium > Fusarium mexicanum. The sequence goes on along the minus strand of JAAOAM010000023.1, from coordinate 120,780 downwards.
ATTTCCCCGGGGCCTTTGTACAGGTCCTGTACATGTCTCGAGGTGCTTGAAAACCTGCCATTCCTTCATTCGACTTTCGCAAACTGGGCACGCGACAAGGCCGTCCTCTGGCGATTGTTAGGAAAGAAATATGCGCCTTTGGCACCGCTGAACTCACCTGGCTCCGGTTGGAAATCCTCATCACCCTCTGAGACTTGGACAGTCTCGTCTTCATCAGCAGGAACTGTATATGAGGGGTGGGACCGAGTGTTGCGCAGTCGCGTGGATGACCGTAGTCGCTTGCCATCTGGTGTATCTCCCAACTCATGATGATCCTGGACTGCTTTTCGTTTTGAGCTTGTCTTGGTATTTGCGTTTCGCGCCAGGTCTAGAGTTGTTGGTCTGGCATTGATGAATGCTTGCACAGCTTCTTCCATTGCCCAATTGCTCCGCAGCTTGAGCTCTTGCTCCGATGCGCGGCACAAGGGGCATTTGCCCTCATTGGACAAAGCCCGTCGGATGCATAGTGAGCAAAAGGTATGGCAGCAAGTTGTGATCATGGGGGTTTTGTAGAAGTCCTTGCATATTTGACATCGCAAAGCACTTTCGACTACGGCAAGGGCAGTTAGTGGCGTCGTGAGCCAGTCTGTAGAGTCAGGGACATCATGGTTGTCCATAGGGGGCGCAACAGTGCGAACAGGGGCTAAAGCGAATGAGTAATATGATGTAGGTAGAGGGCGAAGATGCCTCCGAGGTTGAACTGGTCTTGATATCCTCAGTAGGACTTTGTAAATTTAGGACAAAGATCCCAGGCCCAGAATAAAGTGGTCGCGCTGGAGACGCGATCTCTAGGATGACGCTGGTAGTGATTAAGGAACCCGATTGTAGAATAACGCCTTTGAAACGGTCAGATTGAGTTAGTGCTATGCATTTAGCCAGTTGGTGACTGGCCTTTTGAAAGCACCCCACGTGATGTCGTGTCCTTCCCAACGCGTAAGGTTAAGGTACCTAGGTAGTTAGTACCTTGCAGGCATGGATCCTTAATGTTAGGGACAGCGATTTTGTCAATTGAATCTCGCCGCCTGTTATCAACCATTTTTTGTGTGTCAAGACTCCAGAAACCAAAAGCAACATGGACGAACATAAAAAGTTTCTGGCGGATCGTCTGCTTAGTGAAGAACAACCGGTTTGTTTCAACCAACCCTTTTCTCACGCTCACTTAGTACAGCCACTGACTGATGGAGTGTAGATCACGTATCGGGTCTTGAGTAGAGCTTTGGATGTACATGTCAACACTGCCAAAGAGTAAGCCCGAGAACTTGTATAGGCTCTGGAATAAGCTCTAACCTTTGACAGGATGCTTTATGACTTTCATAGCTATCAAAATGCGCAGAAAGCTAAATCTGTTCATGCGACATACCTAATTTATGGCACCAAAACTCAAGAGAAGGGCGAATCTGACGGCGATGTTGACATGTCAGGCTCATCGCCCGAGGAGCCCCTTTCAGATGAGGTTCCGACTTCCACACTCACTCTAGCTCGGGAAGAAGAACTAAACGGTACGAACCCACTAAGGGGAACTCGTGAGATGGGCTCGAATTGACCTGTCTCCTAGATATCCTAGCTGCCTATGAGCAGGTAGTTTCGATCCACGTTTACAGTCTTTCACCTCATCCGCACAAAGACCTTTCCCTCCTGTCAGATGTTGCATCTCAACTCTCGGAGTATTCATTAAATGGGGACATCACTGCCACATCTAAGAAGTATGGCGTTATCAATAACCCGAACGCCCGGAGGAGAGAACGCACGATGCGGCCTCAACCCTCTGCTTCAGCTCCCTCCCAGGCCGTCAAGAAAGAGCCTGCTGCATCAAAGCCAACATCCAAGACAGCGGCCAAGCAAGAAACGGTGAAGCCCGAGGCAAAGCAAAGCAAGTCTGCTAAACTGGAGTCTTCAGCTCCATCGGCCAAGGAGGGAACACCAGCCCCAAGTGGCGGGAAGAAGCCCGCGCCATCTCTCAAACGAGGAGTATCTGGCGGTATCATGCAATCATTCGCAAAAGCGGCTGCACGACCACCTAAACCCAAGCCTGGCCCCAAGAAGGAAGAGGATACAGCCATGGCTCTCTCTGATGATGGTGAGGCAGATGACTCTGACATCGTGGCAACCAAGTCAAAGTCCACTGTGGATTCTACCGATATCAAGCGAAAGCGTCAGGAACGTGAGGACGCGCTACGAAAAATGATGGAAGACGATGACGAGGAAGAGGAGAAGGAAGAGTCCGACAAGGAGTCCGAGCAAGCCGATGAAGAGATGGAAGAAGCACCAGAACCTGAGCCAGAGCCCGAGGCCAAGAAGGAAGAGAGCGAACCAGCAGAAGTGGTCTCGAGCACTGGTGGTGGACGCAGGAGGGGCAGAAGACGCGTGATGAAGAAGAAGCGAATCCTTGACGATCAAGGATATATGGGTAAGTCTTCCTTACAATCTTACTAGGCTATGATGCTAATTGCCAAAAGTCACCATCCAAGAACCTGGCTGGGAATCCTTTTCTGAGGATGAGGCTCCCCTAGTGACCAAAAAGGCAGCCCCTGCTCCTACACCTACACCTTCATCATCTACAGGCTCCAAATCAAAGAAGCCGGCGCCAAAGGGACAGGGCAACATTATGTCGTTCTTTTCGAAGAAGTAGAATGCATGTGGAAGGACCATCAAAAAGAATTGGGGAGGACAACGACTGCAGAGAACATGTTCTAATCATTTGTTGGCATCTATAATATCACCATCGGCCATTGTGCTAGCAAGCGCCTTGTATTTCTCAGGGTCGGCCTTTATCCTCCGAACCACCTTTGATAACCTTTCAACACCTTCTACCAAGTCCTCCTCGGGGACATATGCGAACGTCAGCCGTACGGCGTTGTCCAAATAAACAGAAGCCTCATCGCCAGGCACTTGAAACATAGTCCCATTCCCCACAACTAAATTCTCCTCGGTCATTGTGACTTCTGAAACAAGCTTGGCTGAGATACCCTCTTCCAAGGTGAGCCACACAAAGTAACCTCCATAAACACTGCCATTGACAAGACCAGCGTCTCGGATGCCAACATTGAGAGGTTCGAGATGCTTATGTATAGCTTGCATCATGATCCGATGACGATGTTGAAGTTGAGGCCTGAGCGTAGTGGCAAGTCGCTCCTGAAGAGCCCCTGACTGAACCAAATCGGCCATGATAGAGGCAGAAAACTGACTCGGCGAACCGCCGGATTTTGTTGCACCCGTTTGTGCCAACCCAAATGCAAAAGCAGGAGATCCTTCGAGCCAACCAGTTCTCATCCCAGGGCCAGTGAGTTTACTGAACGATCCATTACTGACAGCGTGCCCAAAACCATGGGGATCGTTGTTCGCACGACCCATAGCCAAGTCAATGTCACACAGGCGCGGGAGTAGCATCTCTGGATGCTCGTTAGGGCTCAGACTGCTCGAAATTTTGCTGGGGTCGCTGTCGATGCGCCACTGGAGAAAATCGTATACGTCGTCGCAAATGATGAGGGCATCATACTTGCGCGCAAGTTGAACAAGAGCTTCCCGACGGCGGAGCGACATTGTCTTGCCGGAGGGATTCGAACAAGTGGGAACCGCGTAGATGACATGTCGATAATGCTTACGGTACCTTCCAGCATCACTCACAGGGGCCTAATGGAATTGGCGTCAGTTTACAGACTACCTTACTAACAGCACTCGCGAGTGTCATACCTTGGCTTCTGGGGCGTGCTTCTCAAACTCAGCTAGTTTGGCCTCCAACGCTTCAATATCAACGCCCTCCTCATCTTCTGGCGTCGCCCTCAAGCGTCCTTCGAAGCCATTGTCGCGGAAGATCTGGAAAACAAGGTGGTATGAGGGTGAAATGCACCAAACAGCCTGAGTTACGTTGGGGTCTGTGAAGCTCTGGAGGATGCAAGCGACATTCTGACTTGCACCGCCAGAGATACAGATACGATTCGGATCTCGTTCAACACGATAGTGCTCCGACAGCCAAGTTGCCAATGCCTCGCGCAGCGGCTGATAACCAGAATCTGGACCGTATTGCAGCGCGGGAACATATATAGCTGGATCTGAAAGGTTGCGCTGAGCAGCAGCTGAGAGAAGGTCAACAGGTAGAAGACCTGGGTTTGGCCAGCCGCGAATCAGATTAATCTGATGCTTCCGCGACTGAGGATTTGGGGGGAATTCAGAAGCATGGGTTGGTATCGTGGCCATCTTGGCTGTGTTGAGGTATGATGGTGATGAGGGGCAATCGCTATTATGGCGACATAGAGGGGAAGCTGCAGCGCTATTAGACAGTAAAGAAGAACTACAACGCAACGTCCCGTGATATTGGCGTCGCCTTCCTTTATATATCGCGTAATTCCTATAGAGGCCAACGTCAACAGCGAGTCCAATTGAGCGATGTCGGGCCGGTTGAAGGATATTCATGGAGACGAAGACGATGGTCAATGGTTCAGACGGCTAACTTGCCTAGAATGGTGAGGGTTAGAGACGGATAACTGTGGACCTTTCTTAGTACCTAGTTTAGGTATTACAGTGCTCGCAGCCAGTTCATTAGCTCAAAATCTGGCCTGGGGTAACGAGATCCGATATCAGGTTATAGGTGCAAGATCACGACATTTGCCTGTATTAAGCCCAGCGAGCATTTATTATGGATTCATTCGTTGCCGCAAACACCATATGGTTCGGCATTCTCGTCAATCATATCTCATACGGTGCAGCGCCCTCGCCAAAGATCAAGTGTGGTTTCCTCTTAGCCAAATCCAAGATGGTCGATGCAAATACACCATTTGCCCAAGCAAACCAACTTCTCGTGTATTGTGTAATGTGCTGAACATCAATACTCTCGTGGACCAAGCCCAGCCTGGCAGAGTCGAGCACAAGTTCAATGCAGTCTTTGATCTCTTTGTCATCGTTAGAGGTTCGAGCCTGAATGAGAAGGCTCATTGGCCACGCGTTTCGTAGTCCGATATGCGGTCCTGTAAACTGTCAGTAGCAGTACGAATCATGTATGTATAGGAAACCCTACCTCCGATACCCTTGAATGCATTCCCTTCAAGATAGTAGGGATTTCCACTCTTTTCCAACAACATCTTCCTTGTGTTCTGGTAGATCGGGTCGTTGACCTCACAGAATCCCATCAGAGGAAGTGCCAGTAATGAAGGATAATTAGCATCATCCATGAGGATCGACGAGCCGTATCCATCTACTTCATAAGCAAACACATCTCCATATTTCTTGTGCTTGACCACACCATGCTCCATGATGCCTTCGCGGAGCTTTGCACTCCAAGTTTCTAATTTTTGCGCCAGTGTTGCTTTACCCGCCTTCGTAAGAATCTTGGACGCTCGCTTCAGCTCGACAGACATTTGTGCATTGGCGGGGATGAAGAAACCGAGAATTGTTGCATCGTCGCTGGGTCGGAAGGCTGATCGAACCAGGCCCGTCCCCCAGTTTAGAGGATTCCCAACGCCCTTCAAGTTGAGTGTTTCAGTTCCAATGTCGGTGCGCCGCGAGAATGTGTACTCGTTGCGTTGAAACTCGCCGGTCTTGGGGTCGAAGGTCGACTTCGATTGCTCAGTCAGCACGTTGAGGAGGGTTTCAACAGCGCGGTACCATCTCTTGGTTAGAAACTCGGTTGAGCCTGTATGATCGTGGAAATCGTTGCCAAGAGCGAGGAAGTGTGCCAGGGAATCCAGCTCATACTTGCACTCGAATACTGCTTGTGGCTCATATGCTGGGTGTACGTTGTCTTCTTGCCCGTTAGACGAGAGAGGTAAGTCGCTGATGGGTGGAGGTTGAAAGGCGTTACAGTATGGGGACTCAATCACATACTCGGCCTGAGTGTTGATGGCACCGAGCAGCAATGTGTGAATGGCCGGATCCTTCTTCGCAAGCGGCTGATAAGGGCGCAACTGGTTTGTTGAGTCGCGTAACCATTCCGCTATAATGTCACCCGTTATGATGAAAGATTGTGGTCCCTGCCAAGCTCCCTCATCATGGAAACCCCCAAAGCTTCCCATGCGGAAGAACCCTGTATCCTCTTTTCCTTTGGTATGGAACTTGACGGTTGTATCGGTCGTTGAGGGGAATGCGTTCTCGAAGAGTCGTGCTAGGTCGGGGTCTTTCATACGCGACGTCACATCTTCAATGACCTTTTCGATAGCGTCTGATTGAAATGTCCGGCATTTCGTGCTTGGTCTTTGGTAAGGGAGCTCTCGAGGGCCAGTACTGAAAGGCCGGCTACAGAAGGGTTCAGTATGTTGCGCAATGAGAATAACATAACATAACATACTGAGGATATGCTGCATATCGTGTATAGTCGGGACATATGCGATGGTAGTCGCCAAGAGGCCTCTGTTCGTCATCTGGACTGGCGCTGGCAAGGGTCGCGCTCAAGCCAAGCAAGCTTGATGCCAATATACGAAGTGACATGATGGGACGCTAGAAGGAATGGTAATATTAGGATGGAAACATAAACAATTTCTTGGAACTTAGGTCGGTGTCGATTGGGCGTCAAAGGTCAAAGTCCAACATGAGAATGAAAGTTGTCAGAGTTGTGGTGTTACAGCTGTCTGTCGCATTATTATCCCCCCGATTACGTAGGGCCAGACAAGCTTCCGCCAGAGCTCCAACGTGGGGCTCATCAGCCAAGCCATAAGTTATCATGGGGTATGCAGCCAATCGCTATATATGATTTTGACGGAACAGGGGTATCTATCATTAAAGCTATCTCTACATACCTACATATATCGCTTGCTATTTCAACTTCATGTCTATAATTACCAACCCCATGTTCGGCTTGAAGCTGTAAACACTGGGGGCTTCCATTGAATCTTGGTTGGATCCACTGTTCGTTTCCTCTTCAACTTGGTCTTCTCCCGTTGCTGGATCAACTTCTCAGGAATCACAATCTTGTGGTCGCTCTTGTGGTATACCTGCATCCTGAGAGCTTGCAGGGTGTGCTCCACGTCTTGTGTTGTCATAGCCAGCGCTGTTGATATGGCCTCGATCGTGACCTTCTCCTCACGCTCATTGTATCCCATAAGTAGCTCCAGAATGTTCTCTGACCAATACTGTCGGTAACTCAGCAGACCCAAATCCGACAATGGCTTTTCTGGAGAGCCGAGCTTTCCTTCAATCCGAGAAAGCTCATACGAGAACTGAATTAGAAGTCGACCATAGCCTTTGCGTTGATATTGCGGCATGGTTAGAATACAGGCAACATTGTATCCGTCCGCACTCTCTTTTTCCTTAGAGAAATATCCCACCAAGTGACATCCCTTTTCGGTTCGCGCAGTCATGACATAGAACAGGAAGGGATCCACGTCATAGTACAGTGTCTTGTGGTCAAGAAACATCTTGGACAGCAAGCAGAGGTTGCGGCACCACGTTCGTTGTCGTCGACCATCAATTTCAAAGAATGATATATCCTCGTTCCGGTAGAGCTCGTTTCCAGGTGGATGCTGTAGTGTGCACTTTCGTCGATGCCGCGTAAAGGCCTTCTCATCTCCATAATAACTCAAACAGAATTCGCAAATGAAAATCACATCCTCCTGACTGAAGATTTCGGGATACGGTGAAAAGTACCAGGGGTAAAGGTCGAAACGCCCAAATTGTACCTTGGAGATATTTCGAATTCGTGACACTTCCGTCGGGTTCTGTGTCATCGAGCCGGATGTGCGGAGTTTCTCGATCTCGACTTCACGGCTGAATTCTGTTGGTTCCCTTTTGACTTCAGCTTCCTTCTCATCTACATCCATGTCGTCGCCTCCAGCAGGTGTTGCACCATCAACACTGGCGCGAGCTTGGCTTTCCCCGTCGGGCCCGATCGAGGCAGACTTCTGACGATTTTGGGATTCTACGAAGTCGAGAGGGACGTCAGCTTTGAATTCGAGTCACAGAAACTGAAATACCTACCAGTCCATGGATGTGGGGTATTTGCCTCTGAAGCAACCGACTGCTCCCGCTTCCCAGGCCTCTTTTGTGACTTCTTAGAAGGTTGTGTTTTCTTGGATTGTGCAGCGGGCGCTTTCTTCGTTTTGGGGTCTTTGGGCTTATCCTTTTCTGGGTTTGGCCATTCGACCTCTCGAGTAAAATCCAGCCTAATCACAGGAACCCATTCATCTAATCGTTTATTGAAGTTATCGAAGTTGCAATAAAATTGCTTGCCGCTTTTCGTTGTTTTGATGCTAAGGATTTCGGCGCGTCGTGGTTGGCCTTCCTTTTCGACCCAGGCAATACAGCCTGTCGTTATTGTCTCTGGGGTCGCAAGGCTTTTTAGTCGAGGCTCACCTGAGCCCACGGTGGGCTCGCCACTAGGTGTGCCGCCAGCCATGATGAAAACAGGATGGTTGGATGGTATTTGATGATTGTCGCGTTAATGGACTCGTGTCGCAAGATAGCAAACGGAAGGAAATAATCTTGGAGGGGCATGGCAGAAAATGGGTTGGAGTTCTTATCGTCAAGGCGGTGAGAGCGATAGTTGCCTATCTATCCTTTCTTAAATGCATAAACTCTGTTAGACTCATTACTCACAAAGCCGCCCGCTCCATCTGGTGCTCTTTTTGCGACTTGTACAAACAATTCACTTTTTCTTTTCAAGATTTTTCGTCGGGTGATATCTTCTCTTGGGAAGATGGCGGCGCTTTCTTCCAATTGGAAGAAGCTTCAGGCAAAACTCAAGGAAGATTCTGCATCAAAGCCATCTCTCAAGCGCAAATCGGAGACTTTAAGAACGAATCCACCACCTAAAAAGTCTAAGCTGCAAGAGTCCCTCCAAAAACAGGCAAGAAGACCAGCAAAAGCAGCTCAAATAACAACCAAAAAGCCAATGGGTGGTGTTCACAGTTCAAAAATTGAGGAGTCAGTACCTGGGACCTCAACATCCCTTGCACTGTGGGCAGAAGACAATGATGTGTCTGCGGAAGCCCTGGCAGAGGCATACAGTCTGGGCGCAAAGGACAATTCGATGATGCTCGCCTCAGCGAAGGACAAAATCAACCATGGACTCACAGAAGGAATCGAGGTTGGAAAATACATCGCTATCGATTGCGAAATGGTTGGCGTGGGGCCAGGCGGTCATGAATCGGCTCTCGCTCGCGTGAGCATCGTCGATTTTCACGGTGTGCAGATTTACGACTCTTATGTGAAACCTAAGGAGAAGGTCACAAACTGGAGGACAGCGGTCAGTGGGATTGACCAAAAAAAGATGAGATTTGCAAGGGAATTCGAAAAAGTTCAAGCAGACATCGACAAGCTTCTCCAAGGCCGGATATTGATTGGACATGATCTCAAGCATGATCTAGACGCCCTCATTCTCAGCCATCCTGGAAAAGACATCCGCGATACCGCCAAATTCCCAGGCTTCAAGAAATATGGCAATGGAAGAAAGCCGGCACTGCGGGTTCTCGCTCAGAAGATCCTGAGCGTTGAGATACAGGGGGGCGCACATTCTAGTATTGAGGATGCGCGAGCAACCATGTTGCTGTTTCGCAAGCACAAGCAGGCGTTTGACGTTGATCACGCAAATCGATATGCGCCGAAACTAGCATCAGGCGGCCAGAAAGGCGCCAAATCGAAAAAGAAAAGAAAGTGATGGAGCGGCATAAACAAGTACATCCTCATAAAGTTTTATCAAGATACCCATATAGAGCAAGAGCTGTTATTTTCCGGACAACCAAGGTTCATCGAAGTGCGCCCTGAGTTTCCGAGGTAGGGAACTATCCTACCAACCATTGATTGGCCTTGGTATTCTGAGACCAATTTGACATGGTCCCTACCAACACAAGACCCATTTTTGACTGATTGCGCGTGAGATAAGATAAGCCTGCCACCCTCGGAGCTCTTTACGCGTCGAGACGCGTCTCCTTCTCCTGACAACGAACAAATCAACACTACCTACCACAATGTCGCAACCAATACTCTCATTAACACCCAACGAGAACAAATCCAAAGCTGTGGCGAATCTGTTGCCATGCCGTATACACTATGATGGACCAGTTGACCAGGCATCGACATTTTGGACCCCAACCACCACAAATGGTTTGTGTCCCTGGATACAAATCCCGTTGCCATGAGTTCACTAACAGTCCGAAAAGATGGTACAAAGTTAGCATATTTCCGAGGTAGAAAACTTCAAGGAAAGGTGGTGAAAATGCCAGAGCAATATCGAGGTCTTGTTGTCGAACGAGCTTCCGAAAAAGACCCCAAGACTGCCAACGAGGACGTGGTAGAGGATCTCGAGGCCAATCAAGAGTCAGAACAAATAGGAAGCATGAAAATAACTGCCGGGTTTGACGAGATGGTCGTTTGGGGACACGAGGCCGTGGCAGATGCCAGTGCAGATCCCTATGTTCGCAGTATGGAGGAGTGGCTTCAGATGGCCGATCGGGTATGGCTCGATATTGACTGGACAAGAATCTGTTGCTAATTTCTACAGATTCACTCTTACTCGCCTTCTACAGATACGACACAGAAATAATGTGAACGACAGTGACCAGGCGCCGAGCTGCTCCATCCACAACAAGCTGGTTGTTGACATCGTGAGATATCAAGATCGTCACCTCGAACCGACCAAACACTCCAATAATATACCCGAGGAATACTCCCAACATTCAAGACTGCGTTACGATGGTACTTAGCCTGTTCATGTCGTTATTAATAATCGAAGCTTAGACCACATGCAATTGGGAGCAAGTCACACTAAAATATGACCTAGGAGAGCAGCACATGCCTTTTACCTCGACCTCTGATGGGATATCCTTCTGTATGCTAAACAAAATAAAATAGGTCTATGATTCTAGTAATATCGGTTTTCTTTTACGAAGTCTGAAGTCGCTAGCCTCTGACTCTTCCTCATATGCATCTGGTTGAATGAGCGCTACCCCTAGTTCAAGGGCACGATATGTTCATTCTGATACTGCCAATGAAGACCGGCCTCAATCTTTCTGGTTTCTTTGAGTCTGCGTACTGCGGCGGCTGAGCACTCCATATACCACGGGGATGGCAATCTTGCAAGAGCGCGAAACGTTCTCTGGACAATCTCTCCTTGTCTGTTAGTGTATGGAAGATACCTTGTGTAGTTCCTCGGATCAACATGAGTATAGAGGCGCCTTGGAGTCGAAGCGTTTCTCAACCGCCTGCGCTCAGGGGGGTATCCTTCGGGCAGGGCTTTAAGATTGATTTGCTTGTCCTCGTGATCCTCGTTCCATTCGTGTATCATTATATCAAAGTCTCGAAAGTCCTTGTAGCAGGTGACGAAGAGCTCAAACTCTATCTTTGCTCTGCAACGTCGTGAGATGTGTGGATTCCACTCTGGGTTGCTGGCAAAGTGAGGAACCGTGATGCTTGTGCTGAAATCGGACAGCTTACCATTGATGATCTGCCTGTATGCTATGTCCAGGTCGGTGATTCCAAGTTGCTGTACGTATTTGATGTCTCTGAGGATCCTTTTGGCGCCTTTGTGATCTAAGTCTTTGCTCACTCCAAACTCCTTAACAATACCTCGAAGCGGCGGCAGGCTACCATCGCTGCAACGAAAACGAGACCTCATATCTCGAAGATGGGGGTCCTTGTAATATTCCTCTTCATCATCATCATTATAGCCATCGTAGGTGAAGTTGAATTTGTGTTTAGGGAGATGGGCGAACTGATTCATCATGGTGGCTTCGTGTGCATCATCCAGCAGAATATAGCCGATACATTTGACTGCCAGCTCTTCGTAACCGGCCTCTTGAAGTCGGCCAAATGCACGGCACTCGCAGGTGAAAGGCTCCGAGTAAGGGTAAAAGGCTCCGAGTGCATTTGGATCATCCCAGTTGTCCTCGTGTGCTGGTGAGACCCAGCTTTCGTCGCTCGGGAACCTGAACTACTCCTTGTTAGTCTTTGGCTGTACGTACACTGTACATTTAGAGTGGTACCTGCAAGTTTGAGAGCGTAAATCTGACCCCTAATCTTCACTTTAAACACAATAGAATGTGTTCCTGATCCTAGATGGTCTAAGAACTCGATCTGCTGCGGGCCTTGGAAGTCGAAGGCTTTTATCTTGGGGCCATTGCCCTGCGGAAGCGGAACCAAGTCTGCAACTGACTGTGGTCTCTCGGGATACATTGTTTCTTAATAATGAGAGCAATTCGGCAATTTGAATAAGTAATGACTGAAATGCTCGTATTGATTGCGTTGGGTTAGTATTTAGTAGAAATCCATGGTTCGTCGCCTGGCCTTATAAGGTCGTTCAGTCCCATACGGTATTGTGTGGCTACAATGTTCATTCAACCTTTTAATGGGGCATGATTGTAATTGTTCAGTCTGGGAACTCGTCTTGGGCTGCCAATATGGCCTTGCTAGGCCCATTGTTGCTCTTTTCCAACAAAGACACTATTGTGTTTACTCGGCGCTTGCCTTGTTCCACAGTGCCAGCCTTTAAGTCGGTCTTTGTGCTTCATTGTATGTCTACTACTGAGGTTTTGGCAAACCTGCGACGCAGTGCGCTTTTTTAGGACTGAATGGAAATCGCTTTCATTATGACAAAGAGTTGGTTGTGCATGACCTCAAACCAGGCCATCTACATTGTATACAACCGGGCCGATATGCTAATGGGAATGTATGCATTGTCTTTCATTTAGGACGTACCTTGGATACGTCAAATGGGACTCTAGCTTATCATCGGTAGTATGTACTCGTGATAAAAAAGAAATGGCGGTCTTCTTGTAGCATCTTGGTAGACCACCTTGTAATTCGAGCTATAGGAGTCTACTTCTCGTCTAGGTCCGTTGTGATACCAATTTCTCGTGTTGCTTCAACGTCATGCTGAAGAAAATCAAGCTTCTTCTTCAGGCGAGCAAAACAATCTTGGCCCAAGGGTAATCTCAGGATCTTTCCCTTTAGATGCCCTGCTGCTCCCTCGCCCGTGGCCACCTGGAAGATAATGTCCACTGCCTTACTGGGATCTCCAGGCTGCTTTCCAGCTGCCTTGTCAAACTTCTGAAGTGTTGCTTCCAACAACGTTCCTTGATATGCTTTCTCGCCAGCAATGTTGCTCTTAATGCTGGCCTCGAGGAAATTTGTACGGAACGCACCGGGTTCAACCAGCAAAACATCGATACCGAACTCTTTGACCTCCTTAGACAGACTCTCGCTTAGACCTTCGAGAGCGAACTTGCTGGCACTGTAGAGCCCGCAGCTGGGTTGGGCATCTTGGCCAGCGATACTGCTAATGTTGATGATGGTGCCGGAGCCCTGGCTTCTCATTCCGGGGAGGGCAGCTTGAGTGGTGTATAGAGGACCAAATAAATTTGTCTGGATCTGATGTTCGGCCTCGGCCTCCCTGAACACAGGCTTTAGTGTGCGCTCGGTCATTTGAACAATAACAGGGCTAACTCACGTAAAAAGCTCGATGCCTCCTAAGACGGAGTATCCAGCGTTATTCACCAAAAAGTCGATCCTCCCATAAATCTTCTCTGCATCTTGGACTTTGTTGGTAATGCTAGCCTTGGATTCAGTCAGGTCTATGGTGACGATCTTTCCGCCAGCTTCTTCGATTTGGCGGACAGCATCGGCTGATCTTGTTGTGTCCCGGACAGTTGCAATGACTCTGTGCCCTGCTTTCAGGACTCTCAAGCTGAGAAGCAGACCAAGGCCGTTGGAGCTTCCGGTAATGAACCAAACTGGAGTTGTCATTTTGATCTGATTGTTGATGGTAATTAGTGCTAAAGGCTGTGTAAGTTTCGAACTCGATCTGTGAATTGTTTCAATTCACATGCGCTGAGACTCACGGCGCTGTGTCTTATAGTGTTGGCATCACGGACTTAATGGCTCTCTATTCCCGTTTAACTTCGTTGGGCGACAAGCATTTGATGATGAATCTCCACACCATCTTGCTTATCACCGATCACGCACGGAGTATCGGAAATACAATAGCAACGACAGCATGCTCATAGCAGAATTCCGAAGTCAACCAAGGTAACAATAAATCTGGACTTTTTGGTCATTGGCCAATTGCATCTGAACGTCGAGATCTGCTGTTTCCTTCGACACACACTCTAACACAACTAGAAATGCTCTTAGTACGAAAGAAGACTGAATGATACCAAAGACCTATAGCATCATGGCTCTCTAGACCAATAGCCAATCTAAGAGAGAGTATGTGAGTGAGTCTGAGAATATTACCATTCAGTCTGATATGCAAGAAATCCAGCTTTCTCTTTATGTACCATTACAAGCCTAATTGCAACTTCGCCACGAAGAGAGAATTTGACCGATATCCGTACCTAGGTAGATATTTGCCCTTAAGAATGATCTCTCGGGCGCCGCCATAAGCTCCTTTGATGACTTCTTCCGTGGGATGTGCTGCCTTATGCAGACCACCGCCAAAACGCTGCTACCTTTAGTCACGAGGCAGTCTCCTACCCACAATGTGCCTATATGTAAGACCAGCACCTCAACGAGAACGCCCCAGAGGAGTCAGTAGTAACACCTTACCTTGTGGCAATGCTCCAAATTCGATGACCTCGCCTACTCGATACGCCCCCGGATATCCACTGGAGGCCGCTACTGGCAAAATGGCGACCTTTCGTCGAAACTGCTTGTGTATTCGCTCCAGCCCCGCCGCGTGATTGCTTGGAAGGAATACGGTGTCATCCTTCCTTTGCTGTTGAGCCCTCTGATGGCTGATACTATTCTCTATGCATCTTGTACGACTAAGAACAACCTCCATATCGTTCCATCTGTGGTTGTGGTGACACTCAATTCACGACCAACCAGGAGCTCTTCAACGTCGATTTATTCTCCAGCCCCGCCACAAGCACGCTCAACTATGATCTTGTGGACAGCGTCTTTGGCCGAGACGGTCGAGTATTTAGTATATATGGCATTGGTAACAACCTCGATGTCGAAGCTCAGAGGGCATATTCTGGCATGGAAGCAGTAAAGTTTGAAGGAATGGAGCGCAGGACTGACAAACAATTCACCGCGATGAGAGTTTTGAAATGGAAATATGGCATATATATACGTAGAAGTGCTTTTGTTACTCAAGGTTTTGTGTACCTTTCATAATCTAAGGTAGGTATGCAAAGTTTCTAATAAGTCATCCATCCAAAGGCCAGTACCTAGGTAGAGGTAACAGCACCGAACATATAACAGTAGAGCAAGCGAAACATACATACCTAATAGGTACCTAAGCGCTTACTTAAATTTTGTATTCTTGAGGCTGTGTACCTATTGCTGGTACTGGACCTCACTCAAGCAAATGGCCGCTCTGGCTGATGCCTACGAACCCAGACTTTATCAGCGCCAACACACCTTAGGATTTCTTTTACAAGGGGATCTCATTAGTAAATCAGTAGGTACCTTATGCAGGCATGTGGAAGCCCTAGAAATAAGGTATTGAGCATTTTCGCATCACCCCCACCATCGATCACTACCTTACCTACCTCCTTGAGGTACTACCTATGTAACCCTTTCACATCACGGCCTTACCTCCTCCTCGAGCCTCACATCCCGCCCCGTCAATTTTCCACTTTTCCACGCCTTCCCCCTCTCGCTGCAGCCTGATTTCACCCACTTGTGTGCCATCAAGTGATGCATTAGGCACTAGGTACCTACTTTGATCACAGATCACGTCGGCGCATTAACGTTAACCAATGACTGAACGAGACCTCCAGGTGCTTGTTATCGGGAAGGGTGCCCGAGAGAATGCCTTGGCCTGGCAGCTGAGTCGAGCCAGATCAGTCAAACATGTTTTCGTATTCCCTAGCAATGCTGGCACACATGAGGTTGCGGCCAGCAACAGCACAGTCGGGATTTCCGCCCTTGAAGGTGTCAGCAGTTCGGAATATCACGATTTGGCGAAGCGTGCCAAAGAAATCGGTATAGGTCTGGTAGTCGTCGGGCCTGATGATGACGTGGTGAATGGTATCGAAGAATCTTTTCGTAAAGGTCAGGGGCCAGCTATCGACCTCTATCCATCAATCGCAGACTGACATTCCCTCTTTTTAGTTGGCGTGCCTTGCTTCGCCCCTTCGCGCGAGGCTGCAGAACTTGAGGGGTCCAAAGTCTTTGCGAAGGAGTTTATGAATAAATTCGGTATTCCGACTGCCCACCACCGGAGTTTTGACAACCTCGAGGCTGCCAGTGCATACGTGCGCCATGTTTTCACCGACAAAGACCACCGTATCGTCATCAAGGCAGACGGCCTCGCCGCAGGCAAGGGCGTCGTTCTCCCTGAAACACCAGAAGCAGCACTGGAAGATCTTCGCAGCATCATGAGTGACGGCAAATTTTCTACGGCAGGCTCCTCAGTAGTAATCGAAGAGTTCATGGACGGGTACGAGATTAGCATGCTGACCTTCAGCGACGGCGAGACCTTCTTTTCTCTTCCGCCTGGGCAAGACCATAAGCGCATTCTAGAGGGAAACAAGGGACCCAACACTGGAGGCATGGGGGTTTACTCTCCAGTCCCCATGGTGACCCCAGATGTCTTACATAAGATTGATGAAGTCATCTTGAAACCTACATTCGATGCCCTTGAAAAAGAAGGTGAGCTGATACCCACGTTTTGTTTCAAATCGGCCGCTAACAACCCTACCAGGCCGTCCTTTCTGTGGCCTGTTGTTCACTGGTGTCATGGTCACCAAATCGGGCCCCAAAGTCATCGAGTACAATGTTCGCTTCGGCGACCCAGAAACTCAAAGCTCAATGCTTCTTGTTCACGAGGACACCGACCTCGCGAGTGTCATGCTATCGTGCACAAATGGGACACTCGAACAAGTGAAAAACAACATCAAAATTAAGTCAGGCTATGCTTGCAATGTTGTTATTGCATCCGGCGGATACCCTGGGGACTACAAAACTGGAAAGGTTGCTACATTGAGTTCTCCACCTGAGGGGGTGGTTATCTTTCACGCTGGGACCCGAAAGGAGGGTCGTTTGTTGAAGACCGCGGGAGGGCGTGTCTTTTCGATCGCTGCTTACGGTGATACCCTAGAAGAGGCACGTCGCAGGGCATATATGGGTGTCGACTGCGTGTCTTTCGAAGACATGGTGTACCGGAAGGATATTGCTCTGGGGGGTCTAGCCAACTGAGGAACAAGGCTACCACACCGTATACTAGATTAGTTCAAAGATGTAACAACTGGGGTACAGCTTCGTTGCGATTGTAGCTCCTTTCTAACCAAGTCCAGTATGATGTGTTCTCAGCTGCTTAGTTGAGTCTTTTGCTAGCAATGCCCACCGGTCTAGCTTAGCCACCATCGACTACAATACGTAACAGCCTCTTGCTCGCTCAGTTATTATCGCTTCTCTCAACGTCGGCTCAACTCGACAGTCCACGCGTCCTAACATGCACAGGCATACCATTTTTGACTCGTGGCGGCGAATCTGCTCCAACTTGATAGCAACGATCACCCCAGACAGTCGGTTGTGCCTTTTCAGAGTTTGCAGTTCCACTGTACGAAAGGCCTTTGTCAGCAACACACCCCGCGACGTGATTCAGAGCCCGGGAGACTTACTTGACCTGGTCCCATTCTTCCCATGCACACTCGACATCAAAGCATCTCGCTATCAGTACCATGGCTAGTTTTATCTCGACGGTGGCAAGATGTTGCCCGATGCAAACTCGTGGCCCTGCCTCGAAGGAACGCCAGCCGTTAGGTGGCGGGTATAAGGGATCCTCCGGATCAGTGACAAGAAAACGTTCTGGAAGGAACTCCCAGGCTCTATGCCAGATCTCGGGGTCACGATGAATTGCATATGACCCATCCCAAACAATGAAGTCCTCGGTTGGCAGCTTCTTCCCTTCAAATCCAGGATCGGAGCCCGGCGGACCCACGAGGAAGAACCCAGGCTCGCCACGACGCATTGAACCGACGTTGGTATGATAACGCATAGATTCACGAAGGACAGCTAGTGTGTAAGGGAGCTGACCCAGCAACTGTGGGTTCTCCCTTATCACATCTGCGACACCCCAGGCATTCGGGCCAAGGACTGCATCATGCTCCTCTCGCAATTTGGCCAGAACCTCCGGATATTCGCTGAGCAGGCGGAAAAGCCAAGCAATAGTTGCCGCAGTTATATCAAAGCCTGCGAAGAGAAACGTATTGATCTGCCCAATGGCCATCTCCAGGAAGTCAGCGTCAAGCTGCATGTTTGATTGGTCCTTGCTGCCCTGTCCTGGTCCTTTCTGTTCAGCTCTCTCGGCATCGAGAGCCTGTACAATTAGATCGACCAGTGTTTTTCCCTTCGCTGTGCGATCCTGCTGAAGCTTGTTCATGCGCTCTTGAAGGGCAGGAGTGAAGCTTTTGACAAGAGTTCTGTAGTTCTGCCAGAGTTTGAAATGGCGCCACGGATTGTAGTATTGGATGAAATTGGCAGGATTGACGAAGAAGTACAACCTAGAAATGCTGTCAAGAAGGGCGGCACAAACAGGGGAACTTCTTCCCCACTGCTCATGAATGCGAATGTTCCTTTGTGACGTTATTAGTATTCAGTAATTGACGTCGGCAAGTCTTTAGAGACATAGTGGAACTTACAGAAAGAGACGAATGATAACATCGAGAGTGAGATTGGCAGTGGCATCTCCAAGTGGAAAGACCTCGCCCCATTCTCCATCTTTGCCTGCTTTGCTCTTGAGAACGTTGGCAAAGTCCTCCACCTCTTCAAGAATGTCTGGTAAACGACTATTGATATTTTGAATACTGAAGGCTGGACTCAGTCGTTTGCGCCAGATCTTCCACTCCGCACCCTCCATTGAGGCCAAATCGCGGTTCTTTGTGAGGGGATAAAGAACATGTTTCTGTTCATAAGCCTTGGGAAGTGAGTGTTCTTGTGTGAACTGAGCTGAAACATGTGCATTGAGAGAGATAACCATCGGAGCCGTGAAGGGCCATGTATCAACGTAAGCAACAGGTGGGCATTTTGTGCATTGAGGGAAGAGTTCTTGCCAATTCTCTTGGATCCTCAGCATCAGGTAATCGCCGTGGGCATCGGATGGAAGTGTTGAGACGAGCTTCCCAATAACTTCAAGGTGACCGAGAATCATAGAATGTTTCATAATAGGCTATCGCTTGCATCAGAAACTGAAGTTATTTAGTGATAATGGAGCCACATACGATTCCCTGATCCTTGAGGGCCTGAAACTTCTTGCGAACTCGATAACCTTTTCGAAAGGCGTGGACGAGTAACGCGACTAGTATCACGCCTGAGAAGCGGAGGAGGCGGGTGAGGAGCGAGGAGCCGTCATCCTGAACCCCAAGAAGCCACATCTTGGCCAGTGGAGTCTGTTATACTTACAACTGCCGGGAATTGAAGATTGTGGATGCTCGGGAAACGTTGAGAAAGCCAGGTTGCATCGTCATTCAGGGGAAAGATATCTTTCCTGTTGTCAGACAGCCACAAAAACGAGATCCTGGTTGAAATTGGCCAATCAGCCGTTCAATGATAAGCTGAAGTGCCCCGCTATCAGCGACTGCCGTGTACATACCGTAGGCACCTTAAATTGATGATCGGGCAGTAAGCGGTGATCGCAGAAACCTTTGCCTTCCAAGTACCAAGTTGATGCGTTATATCAGCATTGACACTGGATCTACCTTGACAAGGTTTGATACCCAGTGCGATGCCGTTACAGTCTAGACTCCCAATCAGGAAAGGCGGGTTCCGTGATCTGATCCGTAACTATAGGTACGTGTTACTGGCGCGCATAGAAAAACGTGGGGGAAAGCTGTCATTGTCCATCGAATCATGGTAACTGATCTAGGGATTCGTCCTCTTGCTCGAAGGGCGGCGCTTGGTGAGAGGAGCCAGCGTCGGTGTTTAGTGCTCCGATGTGGGGTTTGAGAGAGATATAGCAGATGAGGGAACGCACGTAGTCATTTTTATCATAATGCCCCTCTTCTTCTTCTGACTTTTAGATACAACGATCACCTGGCTACCAAGAATTCATTCATCATGTCTATGTCAGTTCAAGATGCTACCAAAGTGCGAGAGGGGTTCCCTAAGCCCTTTCCTACCATTCCCAACAATGTCGTTGAGCAGCTTCGCTTGAATGGAAAGGTTCTCGTTGTTAACGGAGCTGCCGATGGTCTAGGGTACGCGGTAGCTGAGGGCTACGCTGAGGCAGGCGGAAATGTTGCTCTTTGGTATAACTCGTGAGTTGCTTATAATACTTTCCTTTCAATCAATGTCACCAAACTGGCCTAATCCGTGTTTCAGGAATGACGCTGCCATTGAAAAGGCTCGACTACTCTCAGAGCAACATGGCATCAAGGCATCTGCGTACAAGGTAGACGGTGGGCACTTTTCTTTGAACAGAACCTCTAGCAGCAGCTAACACGAACGTCTCCCTCAGTGTCCGACTCACAGCAGATTCAAGATGCCCTAAAGGCCGTTCTTGAAGATTTTGGCAAGATCGATGTCTATGTTGCAAATGCAGGTGAGTATTTCCGGGCTAAGGATCATGGTATTCTGGATAGAGCTAAGAAGTCGGTGATAGGCATGGCAATTTCAAAACCCATCCTTGAACAGACTTTGGAAGAATACAGGAAGCAGATGTCGGTGAATGGTAAGGAATCACTCCCAACGTCTTTGGTTCCACTAACAATCATGTAGTTGACGGAGTTGTATTTTCTGCCAAATACGCCGGTGAGATTTTCAAGCGTCAGGGTTTCGGGAACTTCATTATCACCTCCAGCATGAGTGCCCATATCGTCAACGTGCCAACAGATCAGCCAGTCTATAACGGGAGTAAGGCCTTTATAACACACTTTGGGAAGTCTCTTGCTAGGGAATGGCGCGAGTTTGCTCGTGTGAATATTGTATCTCCTGGTTTCTTTGATACAAAGATGGGTGCAAGTCCTGAGGCGCTGAATGAGGCGTATCGTATGGCTGTTCTTGGAAGACAGGGACATGTCAAGGAGATCAAGGGTCTTTACTTGTACCTTGCTAGCGATGCTTCAACTTATATGACTGGAAGCGATCTGCTGATTGATGGAGGCTATGTATTGCCTTAAGACAGTGGAAGTAAGGGACTCTAAAGTATCATAGATTTATTTTACGGCGGTCGATATTGAATAGGAGTGTAAAATCTATACAGTAATCATCACCAAGTTGAGTCCGAGGATGATTTCAAGTTATCATCTGCCTAGGTAGTCTACCTTACATATAGAAGAGAAGACTATCTAGTGCAGAAAAGCCTACCAGTATTCGCGTAAAAACTTGACCAATCTAGTGCCTGGCTAGCATCTTCAAGTTAAATGTTAAAAGTCTATGCCTGATTTAACACCATTTCCCTTCTCAATCACGAAAATCAAACTTTGTACAAACCATTGATCGTTTTTTGAGAGACTATCTACTATCACACCCAAGCCAGCGATGTAGATGGTTTTCTCGTGCCAGAGTGTGTACTGGATTGGCCTACTACAACTCGGCCATCCCCAACAAATCAATTCTCTGTTCTGATTGCTCACGATGGAAAGGTGACATCGGTAATACAGTCATGCTTCCCCTCCTTCGGAGGACAGTGACCCGAAGATAATTACCACCTGACTGCGAATACAGTAACTGCCGAGTCGAATACATATATATCTATTGTAGTAAATATTTCATATCTTTAACACTATCCATACAGTTGCGTCTTTAGTCCTTTGATTCCGGAACGTTTCTACCTTAATTTACACTATGAGCGAGATGGTCAGTATCGTCCGAGCTTCTGATAAATAGTGGACTGACATAAGGTTGATAGAATCCATCCTGTTTTCTCTATGGCCCCGAAGACGCTCGCTTCGGTGAAAGACCAATTCCCCAGATTGAAGATCCGCACGATGTAATTGTGAAGATTGCATACACAGGTGTTTGCGGTAGCGATGTGAGCATCAGCCCAACAGTCTTAGATTTAACACTGACAGTAGCAGGTTCATTTCTGGACAGAAGGCGGATTTGCAAGAAAGGTTTCTGAGGAGCATCCTCTGGTGATGGGCCACGAAGCTTCCGGGATTATTTACAAAGCCGGCTCAGCGGTTTCGAACCTCAAGCCTGGCGATCGCGTGGCTATTGAACCGGGCTTCTCGTGCAAGAGTTGCACATACTGCAAGTCCGGACGATACAATCTCTGCCAGAAGATGAAGTTCGCTGCGGACCCCCCATCGACACACGGAACGCTTTCTCGATATTTCAAGATCCCAGAGGACTTCGCATATAAAATTGCCGACTCTATTAGCCTGGAAGAGGCTGTTCTCGTGGAGCCTTTGAGTGTCGCTGTCCACGGAGTTCGTCTCGCCGATATACGGCCTGGCCATAGAGTCATAGTCCAAGGAGCGGGGGCCGTGGGCTATCTCACAGCGGCAACAGCGTGGGCTTATGGAGCTAAGCAGGTTGTCATCACCGATATCAACGCGAATAAACTTGAGTTTGCAGAAAAGGGTCTCAAGTGCCAAACCTTCAAGCCTCAATCGAGTTCAACTTCGACAACTGCACAGGAAGCTGCTAGATTGAGACAAGAGACTGGTCTTGTCCATGGTGCTGACGTTGTCTTGGAATGCACCGGAGTCGAATCATCAGCACAACTTGGCATCTATGCTTTGAGACGCGGAGGTGTTTTTGTTCAAATTGGACTTGGCAAAGCTATGCAGACTTTGCCCCTTCATGCCATGTGTGAGAGAGAAATGGTATTAAAAACCTCGTTCCGATATGGCCCTGGGGATTTTGAAATTGCTCTGGGGCTTCTCGAATCTGGAAAGGTGTCAGTTTCGTCTCTGATCAGTAGCGTTACTCCCTTCAATCAAGCTCCGGAAGCGTGGAAGAAAACCATGAATGGTGAGGGGATCAAGAATCTGATTGAAGGGGTCCAGGATTGAGATGGATGCTCAAGAACCAATGTTAAGTTTAGTAACTGGATATAGCAACTGCTTAGAGCCTATCATTCTGGGTGCTTTCGATATATCCGAGAAGAAGAAAAGAGTACCAGTTCTGGGTGCCGAGTACAGCATTCTGTTCTGATAATTATGACATCTTCTTGTCTTGGACAGTGACACTATTCCCGTCACAATGTCGTTAGTTTCCATCCCGTCTGACAATAAAGCCTCGAAACGACTATCAAAACAACGACGAAGAATCAATCTGAATTGAGAAAAGATGATAGTTTAGTGAGATAATCTATATCAAAGCGCTCTTTCAATAAATGTATGTCTTTTCATTTACCGTCTTCCATCCCGTCGCTCCATTTGCTGATCCATCTATCGTGTAGCTGAGTTACTACTAAGTTTTAGTGTGTCAATTTCATTGTAGCCCGCTTACCACTCCACCTGTTCAGTGGTTAGCAAGGATAACTAATCATGACTCAATCGCAAACTCTGCTCCGATCTAGACTCGTATAAGTTTCAGGAAATTAGCCTTTTATTTCCATGCTCAAGTTGTTCATTTTCACAATCATAGTTTGGTGATCATGGCCGATTCGTCACCGACTGTGTCCTCGCCGCCTCGACGAAATAGCCAGCAGGCGAACACTCCTCAATCAGCGACTACAGCTAAGAACAATCGCGATGGGGCATTGGTACTACACGCCAATTCCTCAGCCACAGCCTGGTGGTCACGATTTCGATATCCAGTCATTACTGCTGGGATCGTGCTTTTACTGAGTCCATTTACCTTCTTATGGCCTGGTCAAGAGTCGATTGATCCCACCAATTATGCAGAGCGTACCAAGCGAATCCTCAAGACGACGCCGTAAGCCAACTCTTAGTCTTACTTAAGAGGATTGCACTGACAGTCCGCAGTTTAATTGACGGCCACAATGATCTACCATTCATGCTTCGTCTTGAACTCAAGAACCGCATCTATGATGAACGTTTCGACTTTACCAATCGATTGCTGGGCCATACAGATCTACAGCGGCTGAGGCAAGGCATGGTCGGGGGTCAATTCTGGAGCGTGTATGTAGACTGCGACGAACAGCAAAAGCACTTTGAGGATCCTTCTGTGAGTGGCAGTTCTTTCGCCGAATCTTCTCTCATGTTTGACCGTTACTAACCTCTTCATAGTGGATCGTTCGAGACACGCTTGAGCAAATCGATGTGACTCGACGCTTCATCCGAGAGCACCCAAAAGACTTGGAGTATTGCGATACGGCAGCCTGCGCTAGAAAGGCGTTCAAAAAAGGCCGCATCGCAAGCATGATTGGCATTGAAGGTGGCCATCAGGTTGGTGGCAGCATTGCAAGCCTTCGGCAGATGTACGAACTGGGAGCGCGATACATGACTATTACTCACAATTGTGACAATGCATTCGCAATGGCAGCTTCAACTGTTGCCTCTGGAACTGTAGATACTGGGCTTGCAAAGCTTGGAAAGGTAGCTATCAAAGAGATGAACAGGCTGGGAATGATGGTTGATCTATCGCACGTTTCTCATCAGACAATGAGGGATGTTCTCAGTATTGCTCGAGCGCCGGTAATATTCTCGCATTCTGGAGCATACGCTATTGAGACGCATCTCCGAAATGTCCCCGACGATGTTCTTCGACGGGTCAAGCAAAACGGCGGCATAGTTATGGCCGTGTTCCTCAATCGCTTCCTCAACATGAAGCATCCTGAACAAGCATCAATACACGATGTGGCTGATCATATCTTCCACATCGCAGAAGTATGTGGCTGGACCTGCGTTGGAATCGGTGCGGATTTCTTTGGCATGTCAAACGTGCCTATTGGGCTAGAGGATGTTTCCAAGTATCCCAGTTTGATGGAGGTGCTCATGCAGCGAGGTGCAACAGATGAGCAGATCCGTCTGCTCGCAGGAGAAAACATTCTCCGAGTGTGGGGAAATATTGAAAAGAGTTCTAAAGCAATTCGGGCTACTGGTGAGAAACCCGCGGAAGAAGAATATGAAGGACGAGAGTGGCACAAGGGGTTTTCAACTGATCCCTACATGCTGAGGGGAGGCCTTGAGGAGGCCTTGAGGAATGGGGCCAAGATTGAGGAAGATATTTTCGATTTAGATGCCGAAGGAAGGCCAAAGATTCTGTCTACTTAGGTTTGTCTATAAGAGAGGAAAAAACAAAAGGCCCATGAAAAACTGAGCTGTTTGCCTATTTAGAATGCGGAACCACAGGGCTCATAGAAAGGTAAATTTCAGATCCCCTCCAACCCGATCATTGTAGATACCGGCAACTAACTTTGATCATTATTCAAAGTTAAAAATGCCGTAAGTCAAACCTCCTTCTTTTATAGAGTATTTGAACATGTTAATCAATGCCTCAGAAGGCTCAGATAAAGACCTTCCTCTCACCCCCACAGCTATGAACCTTCTCTGCACCCCGAATAACATTCGCCCAACGAACCATGTTTCTTGCTACTCCGCGCTTGCTCAAAGGGTTGACAGTTGAGTTCTCATGCATAGGTACCTCATCTACACTCAAGGCAAGACTTGCAGCGGCGTAGCCGGCAGCCTTAGCATTGACGAGAAATGCTTCCTGATTAATGTTCTTAATATCATCACACAGAGTATGATAGCAACCATCTTGCGGAGCACCAGCCCCTGTGAAGATACCGGACGAAGGAATGCCGAGTTCGAGGAACCCCACGTAGTCAGAGGACGCGCCAAAGGGTCTGTGGCGGGTTAGCAGAATCCATTGAACAGATGTTAGGAGGAAGGGTTTACGTGTACTCAGCAGGATACCCTTTGTCGGTCAAAAACTCATAAAGATATCTTGCGCCAGATTTGTGTGCGTCCGAGTCGGCATATACGATGTAGTAAGGCTGTGGAGAGGCAATCATGTCGTAGTTGTAGTAGAACCGAATCTTTCTGGACTCATCCTTGGACAGGTTAGAGACGTAGTAAGTTGACCCAATCATCCCACTCTCCTCAGCACCCCAGAAGGCAAATCGAAGCTTATTTTTGATGTTTTTATACTTCTTGACTGACTCGGCGATACTGAGTAGGGCGACGACGCCACTTCCATTGTCATTAATGCCAGGGCCTTCTTGAATCGAGTCAAGATGGGCACCCAGCATAACAACACTGCTAGAATCACCAGCCTTGGTATCTGCTATGACCTGCCAAGTCTCGCGCTTTTCAGTCAGGACATCGATGGTCAGATTGATCTCAAGGTTTTCCCCTGCTTTAAGACGTTCGGCCCAAGAATTTCCCTTGTCGTACGTGACGACACCAGCAGGTGCAAGCTTACCAAAGTTCTCTGCCCCGAGGGATCCAGATCCCCCCGTTTGGTTGGGATTATCATTGAAGACGATGGCTGCTGAAGCACCGTTGTCTTTGGCCAATTTGAGCTTGTTTGCAAACTGGCATTTTCCGCGCTTGATCAAGGCGATTTTCCCTTCGAAATCAATATCCTTCCACTGGTCCTCGAAGCAACCGGAGCCACGAGCATCGTCTATGGGGACGAGGGCCAAAGGAGCAGCTACGCCGCCAGGTAGGGGAGTTGCATGATTGTACTGCAGTGAGACGGCATCAACATGTTCTCCGTCGGGGCCTATCAGGACGATCTTTCGAGTTTGGGAAAAGAGATGTTTGAATGGCTGAACAGTGATATCGAAATGGTCACCACCGCCTAGGCGAGAAAGAACAAAATCAAGCGATGCCTTGTAACCGGGGAGTCCAAAGGCCCGGTTGTTGCTGTTGTCAAGGGCAATTCTGTATAAAGCTTGAAGCGTCTTGTCGAGACTGCAGACTATCAGTTTTCGATCTCAAAACATTTCAGTCCAGAGGTTTATTCGTTACTCCTCTGCTTTGATATCATCCGCTACAAGCTGGGGTGTGAGCTGTTTGTATGCACAAGCTCCGGCAGAGAATAACCCAAGGCCGCGAACGAAATTATTGACCTTCATCTCAAACTTGAACAAAGTGAATTGCTATATCGTTTTCAAACAGACTCGAGAGATTTCATTGCTTAAATAGAGAGATAATATATTGCGAACAGCCGGGCCTTCGCACAGGAACGCCGCCCTCGCACTCGGACCATAGTCTTTAGTTCTTACAGAAACCTAAAACCTGGTAGAATCCTTCGAATATTGCCAAACTTCGCATCGCCACAGGTCTTACTAGGAAAGTCTCCCAAAATCGAACGGATTAACCTGGGAAACGTTACTAGGCTAAATATTGAGGCGCGACTCTATTTGATATATGCTCCATTGATTGAGGCTTAGACATGGTTTGAAAGCGAGCTGACCACCCAGTGCTCGAGTCTTAATAAATTGATTTATGCTAATACGGGGACAGCGGGCTGATCTCCCGTAATTGGGGGCTTGCTAGACTAACGTTACCTGATGAAGAGTCCGAGGCACAGTCCGAGATATCTGATCCGAGCTGGCCTATCACATGAGTTCAAACGCTCTGGTCTTTGATTTTTACCGGACTTTGGACAGTCATTTCCCTGCAATCAACTACCCAGAAATTTGAGAATCTCTTGTAATTTCTCATCAGTTTCGCGGTATTCAATGAACCCTGGCTCTTCCCTTCTGACTATCCATGGCCTCTTCCAGCCTCCCAAACTGGCCTTCAAAGGAATCGACCCAAGCAAGTTGTCTCAGCGTTCCCTTTAGTTCGATCCAGTTCAAACCAAGTCGTTCAATCGTAATAGCTATCCTCTCTGTCATACAGCTTCTGCCATGAGTTCCTTCGGTCACTGTTGCTATGACTAGTACCCAGACCTGAAGTTCTTCCAACCCATCCCACGATATTTCGTAATCTACCAGCAAGTTTGAAAGTTGAGGTTTGCGATAATGGATGGCGCCGAGTGTGTGATGACTGTGCTCAGCGGCCGTGACAAGAAACCTCAAAGCGGCCAAACGAATGGCTTGGTGAATTAGTAATATTCCAGAAGTATGCCCCTCTGGCCCTTCTGATGGTATGTGCCTTGGCACTAAGAGAAGAAAGTATGAGCTATGCAGGATAGTTTCACAGTAACGGAACGTCGACTCCTCCCAGTGTTGAGACGCCTGAGCAACTCTCGTGAGTGATAGAAGAACCGAACATAAATCTGAAACAACTGGTGACAAGTCCCTCAAAGCGTTGAGGGTTTTTTCCAGAACATGGGTGATTGTGGGCGGCTCAGGCTGAGTCCATAGGTGTGAAGGAGCTGCAAATCTCGGCGGACGGTCCAGAGACAGGCTTCCGATAACATCTGACCTGTGAATATCAACTTTGTTAGATTCAGATCTGCGACAGGTTCTAACTATTGCCTACCAAATTAAAGACAATAACAAACATGATGAACGAAACATTTCTACTCCTCCTCGGCCGCGCACCAAGGTCTCTAGGCCGGCCAGGTGGGTGCGGTATCGTTCGACTTTACCTATGCTCATCTATAGGTGGTTAGCAGGGGCTTTCAGCTTTGATCTCGAACATTACATCGTAGTTGGCAAGGCCTATAACAGTGATCAAAATTTCGTCAGAAGGCACGCTATTAGAAGTTTGGATCTTTTGGCTGGTGAAACGTAAACTGAGATTGTAGTGCTTCAGCGCAGTTGATTCTTCTCGCCCAGAATGCATATCACCTGTATACTCATTGCTATATAGGGCTGTCTCCGCAAGTGCAAGATTTAGAGTAGCCTGGTCGACAAGGCCGATAGCAAAGCACATCTCTCTGACCTTGTCGCATATGGACGACTTTGGCCGAAGCACTGCCCTTTGTGAGATTTGATAGTTCATGATGAATATTACTTACGAAAGGCCTCCATCATTTTAGCTCTAGTGTCAGTCCTGGAGTAGAGTGTCCGATCTGCGCCTGGCTGAAGAATTTGCATTGATAACTGGGATATTGCACCATGCTTATAATTATCTGGTTGATAAAGTGTGTTTGCCGCGTGGGTTTCGTGAAGTGCCAAATTCCTTGAAATGTCCGGCTCGGTCCCTGACTTCCTACTCCGCGTATTCTTTCTTCTTGATAATCCTATATCTTTCATTACATGCTGATGAATTTTGCGCTTGTTGTACCGGCTTTTGACCTCGTCTGGGTGGCTCACGCTGACAAACTCGAGCTTTGACCCTACCCGAGTCAAGGCAGCCATTCTGAGGTCCAGGGGAGTTGGAGCAGTCGATTTGTTCTTTATGTGTACGTTTCCATTAATGCGAGAAGATATGTGCTGGTGATGGTTGTAGATAAGCTGATAGAGAACTGTGTTTAGTGCATTATTGATTCGTCAGCAATTTCCATGTCAGATGCAGCCAGAAGAGGACTGCAAGCGGATCGTGACAAGGTCACGCCAACAAGCATATAGAAAGTTGGTTCAAGTTTTTTGTTCTTCGGCTCTAGAAAGTAAGGCATCAAGTACAATTTTCACTGCTCAATCTTAAGCCCCTGGGGATGCAATATATGACAGGCTCTAATACGTAGGTTTGACCTGTATTGACTCGGCTCGCCAGAAAACGTATCATGGCTCACAATTCATAACTCAACACCCAAGTGTTCTCGGTGAAGAATAATGCATCAAGCTCAACTCTATAGTTCATTCGGTCTCCAATACATATACTCCAGAAGCGCTACAACAGCAACATGGTTGTGGCGGAAAACTTGGCAACTGAGCTTCCGCCATTCAAGCCAAGCCAAGCCAAGTCGTATTTTTAAACGAAAATGCATGATAAACACTAAGAGATCCATTACGCCCAGACACTAGATCACGAATAAATACAAGATGCATGTAATCAGAGGCGGCTGGGCGAACTTGGCGGAGCTTGTGCACCGTTGATCTGGGGTAGGCCAGTCTGTAGGATGCTGATATATGCGGCCAAGTGACAGCATCCAGCCCGTCTTTATTATTTAGAAGCTTGTTTCTTGGCTGACTGGGATAGCTACAACATACAATGATAGAGCCTTGGTAATAGTCTTGGCCAGCAGTGACTCCACCTGCTTGAGGTTGTGTCGTCGGAGACAATGATCGGGTACTAGCGATAGCCTTATAGAATAACAATTTTTATCGAGGGGTACAGCAGTATAAAATACTAAAAGATGTTAACCTGAAATCAGTGGGAGAGTGAAGTAACTTTCAAGCCAGGATTGTACGGTAAGCAACACATCCAGTAAGAAATAGGCTAGCCTCGCATGTGACAGACAGTTTGAAGCATTACGTGGCGAATCTGATCTGAGTTGCCTATCTCCATTAAGCTTCAACGGTCTCGAATCAATCTCTTGGTTCGGTGCCAATCTGCCAAATTCCACGTTTCTAAAGGCTTAGCATCAGATACGATACGGTCCCACCAAAATCCCTTGGCTGCGTCTAATGCTGTAACACCTCGGGCATAATAGGGAGGGATAGCCTTGAAAAACGGCCATTTTGTCTTTGTGCATTAATGCCTCCTTGGGTGCTTGGCAAGCTGCAAGCCAAGTCACTGGCCGGTTCAAGCTACGAGTTCACGGGAGAGAAGTTGGCCAAACGGGATTAGATCTTGGCAGACAATTTGAGTGGATGATTATTCCGAGATCTTATCGGTTATAAATACTATGCCCAGGACGTTCACGGAATCTGACCGTCGAGGGGAAAAAAGACTATTATTACTAGCTGTCGATCTCAAGCGGTCGCGGAATAGAGCCGCCTTAGCCGCCGTTACAAATGCAACTCGCTCGGACACAGGATACGAAGGCCTGCATTATTTAGTTCTGGTCACTGTCTCACAGACTACTGCACAACGTGATGAGCAGCAGTTATTTTCCATACTTTATGCAACGAGTACAAAAAACATTCGAATGGGGGTCACCCGGAGAAAACGCGGGGTCTGGGGTTACAATGTGAATGTGTAAGCCATGCGCAAAAGCAAAATGAGGTCCTCAACAAACCAATGGATCCCTACCAGTCTCATATCGTCTCTTTCCCACTAGTAAGAAAATTAGTTGCAAAATATCAGACACTCCAGCGGTGATTCTCCTGCTCTGGTGAGCCAACCGGGGGTTTTGGTAGGCGTAGGCTTGATACACTGTGTCTTTGGTATCACTTATTGTGTCTTTGTACTTCGTAGCTCAAAGAGCAACTATAGTTTATTTAGTGGAAACTTTTGTCATCAATACTCTCAGGCCAAGGCAGCCTGATTCTCAACAATAAACGCTTAGAAAGTAAGCTTCAGTATCACTGTTTGTGTGTTGAAATGGACCCGGTCAGCTAGGCCGCATTTCATGCAATGCTTCAAAGAATGCTCAATGGTTGGATCTTCAACTTCTGCTCACCGAGAAGTCACACTACCGGAGACATGCAGGACAGGTCGACCATCAAGATGCTTCTCGTTAGTCGCTCGGCGTTTAGACCGCGCATGCCGAGTGCTGGCCCGAAGCCGCCACTTCGGCTGTGCCAAGCCTCGACGGAGCGGAAGGTGGAGCACCGCGGCGGAGCACGTGACTCGTACGACTTTTGTCTTGGCATCAAGGGAGCGGAGGCGCAGGCCGAGGCGGAGGAAGACTGGGGCTCCGGAGAGGCCGAGAAAGTGTAAAGGTGCTGTACATTGGGCATTAAACGTAAAGAAACGAGGAACTTTTTATAGTTGATGGGAGACATGAGCCCATCGGGAAGTCAATTAAGAGGCTTTTGCAAGAAGGACGGTAAAGAAATAATTCACATGGAAATGATGACGGTAACGTTTGAGGGTGCAAACTCTGCTTTATCAGTGCGGCGTGTCTCACCACTAACCATAATACGAACAACCCCGATCCAAGAGAAGAAAGAAAAAATAGGCGACTTTTGACAAGCATTCTTGTTGTTTCTCGACGTAACATGAACTGAATCCACGGACTGCCAAGGCAGGAAGTATTGTCACTATTGGGCAATGGACCAGAGAGTGTGGATCAGGTGATATGATTGATTTTGTATCTGTAGCTGTAGCCGATAAGCTTAGCGCAAGTGCCCAGAACCTTAAGTAACATAAGCGCAAGGTTAGTTAGTCCTAGAGTGAGGAGCCGACAGGGCGTGGCGATTCATCAGGCCAATGGACAGAGCCCAAAGTCTACAGCCAAGCCAGCCTCTTAACTTGTTCCAGAAACGAGTGTCTTTGCCAAGGGCTCTCTCTAATCGTATGCTGTGTTTTTCTTTCTTGTTACCCTCTGCCTAATCCCCCACGGAAGATGCAGAGATACCTAAAGTCAGAAGCGATCAGAACATCGCTTTGCTGGATCGTCAGAAAAGATGTGGGGGCGCAGCGCTCGATAATTCGGCGTATCTTAACTTGAAGGTCCGAGGATTGATTGCTTGATTGGATACGCGTCATTGGTCAAGCGCCAAGAGCCGCCAAGATGGAGTTGACCCTTTGAGGTTATCACGACGACCGCTAACCCTAGGCGCCAAGATGTGATGAACCAGCTGAACCTTGATACAGACATTCTTGCCCTTCGGCGAGATGGCGGTTTGTTGAGCAATCACTAGCTTGCGATTTTTGCCTTGGCTCTTTCGTCTTGGCTAACATGGCATGACATGGTCGAGTACCGGTTGATACTCTTGAACGGTGGTGGAATGCCGAATGAGCTTTGAGAACGAGTAAGAGAGCTGCAAAGCATAGCACCCATGGCCCAGTGGGAATGGTTGGAGTTTGAGACAAGAGATGGGCATCTCGTTAATAACAGTGTTGCATCGGTCATGTTCGGTATGCTGCCATGGCTCTAACAGAGAGCTATGACCATGCTCGCATTGCAATCGAGGCCTTGTGTCAACGGTTTGGATGCCGTTGACACAACCGGTCTATGATGATCAAAAGACCAGGGGAATGTTGGAGAAGTGCAGTAAGCTTGACAGACGCCGCTGTAGACGCTGACCTCGTGAGAAGCAAGCGAGAGGAGGATCCATCCATGACCGCCGCGACCATGGGACAATCCAAGTCTGCAATACACACCAATGACCTCACCTCTCAATTATACCTACCTACTGCAGCAATAAGAGCAGCAAGATTTCTCTTGTCGCGCAGTCCATCCTCCATCTTTACACCCATTGCACGTTTGCGCAATACGCCAAGCTGCCAAGACGCCAGGATCCCCACTACACACACCACCAAACAGTCTCACCACGATACAGTACGTTACGCTACGCTACTTTATGTACCATTTTACCGGCTGTTTTTATTTATTTGGGGTTTTAGGATGGTAACGCGACTGGGGTCGGGAGATGATAGAACCTGGAAGAAAAGCACCGAGAGATTGAGAAGAATTTTGCAATATGCTTCCAGGTTCTGGTGCTGCACCCAAGCTTACACTGACCGTTGTGTGGGTAGACTGAAGACTGAGTCTCTACCGATGGCAGCACCGCACTTGGAGCGTAAAATACGGTTCATCACTGGAATTGACGTCACGGGGCCGTCCGTTTCGACTCCTCTCCGTTCCGGGGACGGCCGTCGACGATACATACGGCAGCTGATGTATAGCAACACACCACAGCCAAGGTAGGCTAAATTCACTAAGCAAGTACTGTAGCACCCGACTGCAGAGAGGCTCAACACCTCTCTACAGGGGTTAATTACGGTTCTGGGGGGAGTGTGTGGGGAAAATAGTGAGCTCTCCAAGTCCGGTGGCGGATCTAAACCGCCGCTGCTCAGGTTCGGGTTCGGGATGGGACCAACGCCAAGAAATCCCGAGCCTGGCAACGACTCAGGCCCGCGATAACATGAGCAATTACGGTGTCCCCATGGGGCTTTTTTCTAATTATGACGGTACTGTTGTTTCTTGAGATTTCTCCCTCCCTCAACTATATATGACCTCGTCCCCCGCACCTTGCCAAGGTATATTTCCCATAAACTCCAAAGTTATCAATCACATTCGTCGATTGTTCTCTAATAATCGGACAGATAACATTTACTCATTCATGCCTTGAAGCCAATTCCTTCATTATTATCACTCTTTTATTCGTCAATGAAGTTCAAGTAGTCACTCGACTCTTGTATACAGCGCCAACACACCCCATCAAGACACATCCACAACGACCGTCACTTATACCCAGAGCATAGAGCACACAAACAATAGTTTCAGCTCTCTTCTCGCGCCTTTTCCTACCAATCCTGGTCGCCAATCTTCAATCCATCGACCATGGCGGCCGAATACCCCAAGCACCCGTTCCTCCTCACAATTGAGGAGACGGCGCAAGCTCTCGACACAAGTATCGACAAGGGCCTTACCAGCCAACAAGTAGCTGAAGCTCAGCAAAAATACCCAAAGAATGAGCTCGATGTGGGCGGTACTGTGCCATGGTACAGTATTTTGACCAAGCAGCTACTTAATGCCATGATCATTGTAAGTGGCACTCCCCTCCAAACCCAAATTTCCAAACTAACCCGCCACAGGTTCTTGCATTTGCCATGGCTCTTAGTTTCGGTATCAAAGACTACATCGAAGGTGGTGTGCTTGTCTTTGTTATCGTACTCAACGTCACCATTGGTTTCTGGCAAGAGTATCGCGCTGAGAAGCGCATGGATGCTCTCCGAGCTCTCTCCTCGCCCAGTGCCATGGTTCTTCGCGATGGAAAGACTCAAGTTATATCCAAGTACGTGTTTACTACGCGGAGCCAAAACTTGACTCAAAACTAATCAATTGTATAGCCCCGAAGTCGTTCCCGGTGATATCGTCCTCCTCAAGATGGGCGACACCGTCCCCGCCGACCTGCGCCTCTTTGAAGCCATGAACCTTGCTTGCGAGGAAGGTCAACTCACTGGCGAATCAATCCCCGTCGAGAAGATTACCGATAACAATATCACCGCTCCCGGAACCGAGAAGCTTGTCGAGTCCGAGGATGAGATCGGTATTGGTGACCGTGTCAACATGGCTTATGCCACCACCGTCGTCCGAAAGGGCCGTGGCCGTGGTATTGTCACTGCCACTGGTATGTCGACTGAGGTCGGTAAGATTGCTGCCTCTACTTCCAAGAAGACTCGCAAGGCTGGCCGTTCTATGAACTACAAGAAGTATGGAAAGCGACAGCCCTTTGTTGGTGCTTCCAAGCGAACTTGGGATGTTATCGGCAAGTTCTTGGGTCTCACTGAGGGAACCCCTCTCCAGCGAAAGCTTTCCGCTCTGGCTTATGTCCTGTTCGGTTGCGCTATTATTCTCGCTATCGTCGTGTTTGCTGTTAACAAGTTCGACATGAAGAACGAGGTTATTATCTATGCCACTTCTCTTGGTATCGCTATTATCCCCGAGTCCCTGGTGGCTGTCTTGACTATCACCATGGTCGTTGCTGTTACTGTCATGCGCAAGGCCAACGTCGTCGTCCGTGATCTCTCCGCCCTCGAGGCTCTTGGAGGTGTTACCAACATTTGCTCCGACAAGACTGGTACTCTCACCGAAGGAGCCATGATTGTTCGCAAGGCTTGGATCCCCTCTTCTCACATCTACACTGTTCGCGATTCTCAAAGTCCCAACGATCCCACCAAGGGCCGAGTCACATACTCCAAGCAGAGCGATGAGCCCGAAGAGAAGGAGGCCCCTCGTGACTACGATCGCGAGCGTAGTGCTGCTGTCCTCAAGTTTGATGTTCCCGATGAGAAACTCAACCAGAACAATGCCCAGCCTAGGAAGCCTGAGCCTGAGGTTGAGTGCGAGATGACTGATGAACTTCAAGCTTTCTTGCTTTCTTCCGCGCTTTGCAACTTGGCTACCGTCCGATACGATGATGAAGAGGAGAAGTGGCAGGTTACCGGTGAGCCCACCGAAATTGCCCTTCAGGTCTTCACTCACCGCTTCAACTCTGGAAAGAAGACTCTCGAGGGTGAGGGCTGGAAGCAAATTGCCGAATTCCCCTTTGACAGCTCTATCAAGCGAATGTCCGTCATCTACGATGCCCCCGAGGTTGCCAAGGGCTCCATTATCGACACTGCCAACTCAATGGTCTTCACCAAGGGTGCTGTCGAGCGTATCTTGGATCTCTGCGACTACGCCGGCACTGGACCTGACCAGCAGCCCATGACCGATGAGCTCAAGGAGAGTATTCTTGAGCAGATGAACAGTCTTGCTTCTCAGGGACAACGTGTCCTGGCTATCGCCTACCGTCCTTGGGATGGACGTTTCACTGCCAAGCAAGCCTCTTCTCCCGCCGAGGACGAGAAGCTTCGAACAGAGGTCGAACAGGGTCTCGTTCTCCTTGGCCTTGCTGGTATCTACGATCCTCCTCGCCGTGAAACTAAGCCCTCTATCGCCGAGTGTTCCAACGCTGGTATCCGAGTTCATATGCTTACTGGTGATCACCCCGAGACCGCCAAGGCTATTGCTAAGGAAGTCGGTATTATCCCCAAGAACCTCAGTATTCTGCCTGATCACGTCGCCAAGTCCATTGTGCAGAAGGCGACCGATTTTGATAGAATGACCGATGAGGAGATCGATGCTCTCGAGGAACTTCCTCTGGTTATCGCCCGTTGCGCTCCTGACACCAAGACCCGCATGATCGACGCTCTCCGTCGTCGTGGTGCCTTTATGGCTATGACTGGTGATGGTGTCAACGATGCCCCTTCTCTGTCTCGCGCTGACGTCGGTATTGCCATGGGTTCCGGTTCTGATGTGGCAAAGTCTGCCTCCAAGATCGTGCTTACTGATGATAAGTTCAACTCTATCGTCGCTGCTATCCGTGAAGGTCGTCGCATGTTCGACAACATCCAGAAGTTCGTCCTCCATCTCCTGACTTCCAACGTCGGTGAGGTTATTCTTCTAGTTTGCGGCCTTGCTTTCGTCGATGACAGTGGCTTCTCCGTGTTCCCCGTCTCGCCTCTTCAAATTATCTGGATCAATATGGCTACTTCGTCGTTTCCTGCCTTCGGGCTTGGTCGCGAGCAGGGCGCTCAGGACATCATGCGCAAGCCCCCCCAGGACAAGAAGCGCGGTGTCTTTACCAACCAGATCATCATCGACATGATTGTCTACGGTATTATCATGGGTGCTTGCACAATGTGCACTTTTGTCATCATCGTCTATGGTGCCAATGGTGGTAATCTCGGCTTCGAGTGCAACCAGCGATACTCCGAGGAGTGTATCCCCGTGTTCAAGGCTCGCGCTGCCACATTTGCTGAATTGACTTGGCTTATCCTCATCTCTGCTTGGGAGTTCAAGAGCCTGCGCCGCTCCATCTTCCGTCTCAACCCTGACGACGACAGCAAGTTCCCCGTGTTCAAGGACATCTACTCCAACCGCTTCCTCTTCTGGTCCGTCATTCTTGGTGGTCTCTCTGTCTTCCCTGTGGTCTACATTCCTGTCCTCAACCACAAGTTCTTCAAGCACACTGGCATCACTTGGGAGTGGGCTCTGGCCGTTGGCTTCACTGTTGTGTTCGTTGCTGGCATTGAGCTCTGGAAGATGACCAAGCGACACTTCCACCTTCTTGAGGACGCTCCTGTCCGCCGTGGTATCTGGGGCCAGGGTGGTGAAGATGGTGGTCGCCTTGCTCGAACCATGTCTCTGTCCAGCTTCAAAACCTGGGCATCTTTCTCTCGAAAGGACACTGGCGAGTCTCTCGGAAAGCGAAGCACCTCTCGTGGACCTACCGATCGACACATTGTGCCTCAAGGCCTTGCAGCCACCGAGGCCTAATCTTATGACTTGCATCTCTGATGATAAGAATATTTAAAAGGGGTGGAGGAAGGTTTGGAAAAGTAATGACACGGGGGAGAATATGTGGGCTCATGAACTGAAGAATATTTTTGACGGATGGGAAGGATCATGACGAATCTTAATATTGATATCACTTCTGCTTTTAGTTACATCATTCCGCCCTGATAGAGGGTATAGATATCCCACTGCCCAGCCACTGAATGCTGGTGCAAATGCATTACATTGTCTACGAGCCGTTGTTTTCGTCCTGGGTGATGTCTTGGAAATAAGTAGTTCTTTTATTCATTAATTTGTCCTCTACATAATTGTTTTAACCACAACAGCTAGCACCACCGCCAACAGGCCCACGCTGGGTAAGCTCACTCTCGAATGCGAAGCATTGTTCTCACCAGTCGTGTTAAGTCCCAGGTATTGAGCACCGATGGTTGTCAGGCCACCACTACTTGACAGGAAGGCTGCGTTAGGTCCGACATTGGATACATCTGAGCGAAAGGCGCCGAAATAGGTGTATCTCCCAATAAAGTCTGACTCGTCGAACCACTTAAGAGTCTGCTTGAAGAACTGTTCTGTCGGTTGAGGGTCTTGGTGAGCGTAGGCATATTCTGTAACCCATATAGTAGAGTTGGGCCATCTGCCAATAATCTGTTAGCATGAGTATGGGCTACAGAGAGGTGAGACATACTCGGCAAGGCGTTCACCGATGTGAGATGCAAGACCCTCGAAGTTGTCGTACCAATGCACGGGAAGATAGTCCCATGTACAGTTTCTCTTAGGCCCACCTTGACTCTTGATCGCAGAGCAATTTCCCAGGAACTGCTTTAGCCATGGCATACTACCCCATCCGCCAGTGCAAGCAGGGAGGCCCAGCTTTACACCCATCTCACCCAGTGGTTCAAAGTTCGCAACCCAAGCCTCGGCAGCGACCTTGGGGTCGAGATTGCTTCCGCCCACATCGTTACCAGCATCAGGTTCATTAAATCCCAGGACATGTGTGATGTTGACTCCATCTTCCATGAGGCTCTTGACATTTTGAAGGAACGCCGTATCGCTTGAGTCAGATCCTACACCCCACATCATTGGTACGAACTCGAATTGTTCTTGAGGAACATCCTTGTATACAGCAGAGGGCTTGTCCCCATAGTTGTAGTACCATGTGATATCACTGCCGTTCTGGACCCAGATTTTGTCGTCCTGAGGTTTCTCGGTATTGGGAACGAAACAGAGCCCTCTCTTATGATCGCGGGTGGCGTATGAGAGACCGGCTAGCATGAGAGCCACGAGATGCTTTGACAGAGCCATGCTCTTGTTTGATCGTCAAGTTTGTTTTAAGTAATAGCCGTGGTTGAAACAAGAAAGGAGAGGCAACAAGCCAGGTTCCAAAGATCTGGTGTCTCGAATGGAAATTTGGGACTGTTCTTCTCAGCTTTTAATTGTCCACTGATGTTGCTTGATGTTCTGTCCTAGTGGCGGTTAAGTTAAACACAAATTGGCACAGCCAAGTATGAAATGAAAGTATGAATGTTCAGCTTCAGCAGATTGTCGGAAAGACTACCAATAAAAAGGAGTGACGAGTTAGCCAAGGACAATTGAGATCGCGGCCATGAGGAACAGGACGAGAGTAGGCGCGGCCTCGACTTATAGGGAAACATTCAGCAAACATTTCGTTGGATAGCTGTTCTTCATCCATCAAATAACCTGGACAGCTTGTCAGCGGTGGCTTCTGGAAAGTCGCCGAAAATGGATATAGTATGAAGCTATCCAATCTACTGGTTGGTTTGCATGGCCGCATCGGGAAGATAGGCTGTCGAGCCAGGGTCCAGACATCTAGAAAACTAGGGACTTCCGAGACACGCTCTATAGAATCCAGTGCTCTTATTGGATCATGGTCATGATCCAGGAACAAGCGCGGCACTACGCCACGCTCTGGTGGATTGGATACCCGTCAAAGTCGATGTAATCAAGACTGGACCAGGTTGGCGGACCCATTGTCATCTAAGAATGGGCCGGCGTTGGGATACCAACCCCATGCTTCACATCATGGGCGCTCGCTTTTCACTGTTCTAGTCTGTGCTCAGTCTTCGTCAAGAATGTCAGAGGATGACACATAACGGAGAGAGGGGAGTAGGTCGTAAGGCAAGTGGCATGGAAAGTGAGAATCATCCATTGAGCCAACTGCATGTTGAGTTTTACTTTGCATTCCAGTCGTTTTTGATGATAAATTTGGTTGCTTGAGTTCTCAAAGCAGAAGATGTTGTCCGGTCGAAGCGACGTTGTGCATGGAGCGTATAATACGCAGAGTGATGGACATTTGAATACTGATATCGTGACTAGTAACCAATAATCAAAGTCCGGGATCTTTTCATGGGGTATTTGCCATGCCGAGATAGCTAAAGACGGCTGTTTCTGTTGGTATGTTAGTGGGCTGCCATCGCTTCTCGCCGAGGTCGGTAACATTATGTCATCAATCTGCCTTATGTAATAGAACGAAACCTCGGGAAGTGGTCAGTCTCGAAGCGCTACCTCGGCTTAACCCCACACATTTAAATGCGCCGTCGCAAGTACCGCTGCAGCTTCCGTCAATGTTTACCCCAGACCCCTCCCATGATGGACTTCGCCTCGGCATCCTTTTCTCCTATTTTAAAGCCAACTGCCCTGTCGCCTCAACTTGATTGTTATCCAACCCGACACACAAGTTTTGTCGATTCACAGCACAGAACATACACAATGGCCGCTGAACGTATTGGTTCCATCATCAAGCACCTGGCCCCCGGGTCGGCGCTCAACAGCATGTGAGTGGCGATCGCCCGAACGAATTGTTTGTCACCGAAACTAACAATGCCATGATAGTCAGGCGAAGAACCCCGATGACATTGTCATCACCCTCGCTGCTCGAACCCCTCTCACAAAGGCCAAGAAAGGTGGTTTCAAGGATACTTCTCTTGAGTACATGGTGTATGCTCTGCTCAAGGAGGTTCGGGAACGATCAAACCTCGACCCTGCCCTTGTTGAGGATATCTGCCTTGGAAACGTATGTCGCAGCCCCATGAGCCAAATCGAACTCTCCATATTGATGATTGATAATAGGTCTCCGATGCCAAGGCTGCCTACAAGGTTCGCGCCTCTGCTCTCGCTGCTGGCTTCCCCAACACCGCTGGTGCTTCTTCCGTCAACCGATTCTGCTCTTCGGGTCTGAAGGCCACCGCCGATATCGCCCACTCCATTCTCAATGGCTCCATCGAGATCGGTATCGCTATGGGTGCTGAACAAATGACCATCGGTGGCGATGCGCTGGAGAAGCCCTTCGACGAGGCTGTTACATCACAAAGCCAGGAGTCCGTGGATTGCATGCAGCCCATGGGTTGGACCAGCGAGAATGTCAGCAAGGACTTTGGCGTCACTCGCGATGTGATGGACAAGTACGCGGCTGAGAGTTTCCAAAAGGCTGAGGCGGCGCAAAAGGCTGGTTTATTCGCTGATGAGATCGTCCCTATCACCACCAAGGTCAAGGGTCCCGATGGTCAGGAGAAGGAGGTTACTCTTACCCAGGATGAGGGTATCCGACCAGGCACTACCGCTGAGAGCCTGGGCAAGATTCGATCTGCTTTCCCTCAATGGGGTGGAGCTACAACTGGAGGCAACGCCAGCCAGCTTACTGACGGAGGTAAGGTTATTCTGCTCGATTTGAGAAGCCTCTCACTAACATTTCTATAGCTGCCGCCGTGTTGCTGATGAAGCGATCTACAGCCATTAAGCTGGGCCAGCCCATCATGGCCAAGTACGTTGGTTCTACTATCGCTGGCCTCGCGCCTCGTATCATGGGCATTGGTCCTAGCATTGCCATCCCCAAGCTTCTTGCTCAGCACAACATCTCCCTCGACGATATTGACGTTGTTGAGATCAACGAGGCCTTTGCCTCTATGGCCGTTTACTGTCAAGACAAGCTCGGTCTGACATCAGACAAGCTCAACCCTCGTGGAGGAGCTATCGCCCTTGGTCACCCACTGGGCGCTACAGGTGCTCGACAGATTGTTACAGGCCTTTCCGAGTGCAGGCGGCGAAAGAAGAAGATGCTGTTGACCAGTATGTGCATCGGTACAGGCCAGGGCATGGCTGGTCTGTTTGTCAACGAGCAGGTCTAAAGCAGACAGTGCATGTCTGAGATATTCTAATTATGTAACACCACCAGATCTCGATATAAGCGAGTCAGTTGGGGATGTATTTATGATTAAGAGCGATATTAGCAAATTGGAAAGCATAAAATCTTGTCTTTAATTAGATTTAGGAGTCAAGTTAACTAGTAAAACGATTCCGGAACGGGCTGTTGTCTCATCAAAGTGTATCAGCCAAGGGAATTGATAGCGTAATATCATGAACTTTGATGGTGATAATAATCTTGTACCCTGTGGTTTTGCAGCTCGTGACCGTTTTGTTGTAAATCTTAGTAATGATAACCTACAAGTAAGCTTCAAGCATCTACGTACCATGTAGTGACTGACATTTATTCTTTGTAGATATTAGGTATTCTTCGTGAATTACTTTATGGCCGAAGTCGGGTTCCCGGCATCAGCTTCACCACCATAAACGTTAAAGCAGCAGGGATCGCTGAAAAACACGAGATCAGCCATTCGCTCACATTCCCCGAGAGGGCGGTGGGAAACCCCGCTAAAAGTCACCTGGGGCTAGCGCTCTGATGTCACCGAACAGCCTCAAAACGCAGCCAGAAGTTGGGCTTGCGTGGGTGGCATTTGCCAACGGTCACGTCTGATTGGCGGAGAAGCTTGGCTAGATCTGAGATTGATGGCGACTAGGATCCATAGAAAAATGCTGATGATTGCACTCAGAGAGTCAAGGGACCTACCTGCCCTGGCTGATACCTTACACGGGCTAACGTACTCGTGCTCCTCATCTTTTTAGTCTTAGCGAACCATGAACTTTGGTTCCTTTCTCTTTTGTTCCTCAAACTTTTTGTCTTTTACCGCAAATTGATTTTGCGTGATCGTTGGCTACCTATATAGTCTAGATTCCATGCATCCGTCTTCATCGTCAGTCGCGTCCTCTTCGCCGCTTTTCTAGTCGACTTTCATCCGCCGGTCTTTGTCGACTTGGCTCTGCGCCAGAAACAGGAACTTGGGCATAGCTTATTGAATACTTTGCTGGATATATGCAGTTCCCTAGCCTTCAATTCCGGATACAATCCCCATTAAACTCAGACTGCGACTCGATCGAACTCCACAATCATGTCCAAACGACCCGACCACAGTCGTACCAACTCCGGGACCGATCACCGTCCTGCTCAGCCCAGTGCTCTCCGTCAAGCTCTGAGCGCTCATGATCGAAACGAGAGCGAAAGCCCGACGGCAGAAGGTTCTACGACTCCCACGAGCGTCCCGGTCGCATCGCCTCCAGATTCGCCAGGACATCAACCGGGAGCTACAATAAACGAGATCTTCGCAAACGAAACAACGCCTTTGATCGACGGGAACAACCAGCGCTCTAACACACGCCGAGGAAGCGTTCACCCTGCCCACCCTGGTGTCTGCAGCCATGGCACTTTCAGCCCGCGACCTATGAGTCCGACCTTGACTATGAGGAGCACCGACGAAGATGGTAGCGAGACTGCGGGCTCGGGCACGCACATTCCTGTGCTAGACAATGCAATTACGACAATCGTGGGTCATGAAGACTGGAAGAAATGGTTGAAGAAGAGAATGCGAACAAAGACAATGGGCCATAGTAGTATACTTGCTGAACAAGCTGGTTTCGAGGATACAGCGTTCATGTAAGCGCTCCAGTCCCTCCAACATTTAAATGATACACTAACTTCTATCAGGTATCTTGCGTACTATGTCCCCTGCTTGAACTGGATGCGCCAGTACAAGGTCTCGTATCTTCGTGGCGATCTTGTTGCGGCCATTACCATGGCTTCGTTCTACCTACCAATGGCCCTCTCCCTCGCTGCGAATCTCGCCCACGTCCCTCCAATTCACGGTCTCTACGCTTTCGTCTTCAACCCCTTCATCTACGCCCTTCTGGGATCCTGCCCTCAGATGGTAGTTGGCCCTGAAGCTGCCGGCTCGCTCCTCGTGGGAACTGTTGTCAAGCAGAATGTTGGTTCTGGAGAAGACGAAGACAATGACTTGTTGCATGCGCAAATCTGCGGAATTGTCGCTGGCATGGCGGGTGCTATGGTGCTCATCGCTGGCCTTGCGCGATTGGGCTTCATGGACAGTGTTCTCAGCAGGCCTTTTCTCCGCGGTTTCATCAGCGCCATCGGTTTCGTCATTGCCGTTGACCAGTTGATTCCTGAGTTAGGACTCGCTGAACTAGCTGACGATGCTAGCGTAAGCCACGGCAGCCCCGTTGAGAAGATCAGGTTCATGATTAACAACATTCACGAAGCGCATGGTTTGACGTTTGCCATCGCCGGAATTAGTTTCCTGGTCATCATGATCTGCCGGTAAGTGGCGCTTTGTGGCTTTATTTCTGATGCGATTCTGACTGTGTTTTTAGTGAACTCAAGAATCGTCTACAGCCTCGATATCCTGGCGTTGCTTATATCCCGGATCGTTTCGTGGTCGTTGTTGTATCTGCAATTCTTTGCTGGCGCCTCGATTGGGAGAACCAGGGGGTTGAGATTCTGGGCACAGTAAAGGCCGCCAACGGCCAGCTTCTTGCCTTCCAATGGCCCTTCAAGCTCGAGCATATGCCGCATATTCGAAGTGCCATGGCCACATCCTTCCTCATTGCACTTCTTGGGTTTTTCGAATCCTCGGTAGCTGCGAAGAGTCTGGGCTCAAGTGAGACTATACAGGGCATTCAGCTGAGTGCCAACAGAGAAATGATTGCGCTCGGTATCGCCAATATGGTTGGTGGATGTTTCATGAG
Source organism: Fusarium mexicanum (assembly GCA_013396015.1). Classification (NCBI taxonomy): domain Eukaryota; kingdom Fungi; phylum Ascomycota; class Sordariomycetes; order Hypocreales; family Nectriaceae; genus Fusarium; species Fusarium mexicanum. Next base: position 76,386 of record JAAOAM010000023.1, on the reverse strand, counting down.
TCTACCAGCTTTTGGAGGATATGGACGAAGCAAGGTGAATAAGAGCACCGGAGGCAAGAGTCCCGCCAGTTCCATGTTTCTGAGCATAATCTCTCTGCTATCCATCTTCTTCCTTCTCCCCTACTTTTACTACCTGCCAGTGAGCATCCTCTGAAACCTATTTGTGTCACATGGGCTAATATCATGTAGAAACCTGTCCTGTCAGCAATGATCTCTGTCGTCGCCTACTCGCTGATAGAAGAGGCGCCCCATGACATCAGCTTCTTCTTGAAGATCCGCGGCTGGACTGAGCTGGGTCTTATGGCTGTTATCTTCCTTGCGACCATGTTCTACTCTCTCACACTTGGTATGGCATTCGGTGTAGGACTGTCGATGCTCATGGTTATCAAGCATAGTACGCGACCACGCATCCAGATCCTGGGCCGAATTCCGGGGACAAATCGATTTGAGAATGCGGAAGGTGACAAGGCGAGTCTTGAATTCATTGAGGGTTGCCTCATCGTCAAGATCCCGGAGCCTTTGACTTTTGCCAATACAGGAGAGCTCAAGTCCCGACTTCGTCGGCTGGAGCTTTATGGTACATCGAAAGCACATCCCGCTCTGCCTCGCCTTCGCAGTACCGACATGAACCGAAACGTCATCTTTGATATCCACGGTGTAACCTCCATGGATGGATCTGGTACGCAGGTTCTGACTGAGATCGTGCGTAACTACCACGATCGAGGAGTGCGGGTGTACTTTTCTCGATGCCCAGCCCGCAAGGATCACCCTGTATGGCGATTGATGTCAAGCAGCGGCATTGTGGAAATGGCTGGCGAGAGACACTTTGTAAATGACGTGGAAGAGGCATTGCGTTTGACAGAGTACGAAGAAAGCATTGCTGGCGAGTCAAACCGGGCACAAGAGCTCTAGAGAAATAGAAAGACGAAAAAGGAGAAAATAGCGTTTTGAGGGGGTTGTGATGCATAGTTTGGGCTCGAGCGTTGTTGATGCCGTGGAGGACATACCATTGCAGGAGTTTTTATAGCACAAATTGAGGTTATCATTAGAGCCAGCGTTAGCTTAGCAAGGCTACACAGAAACAAATATATATGGGTAGTTCTTTGGTAAAACCTTGGGTTCATCTTTGACTATATGCTCTGTGCCCAGTCTCCATGATTCATCTTGATACTATCATGATACCGTACAACAGCCCATAGATCTTTCGAAGATGTCTTACAAGCGGGCTGGCAATCAAGGTAGATCGCAAACCCTTCATCTATCATGCAGTTACCTCATGGTGATGTCTCACATATCAGACTTTTGGACAACTGTGTGTTGGTGGTCCATGTAACTGCATCCCTGCTCATGCATCTGGCGATGCCAGATGTGTAGATAGGTTGAGGGACAGATTCGGCAATAAGACATGACTGCAGTTGCATAGGAGGTTGGCCTCAAGACAAGAAGCTGAAGCAAGTTGGTCTCTACGATGGAGCTTTTGCAATTTTCCCAATCGGAGAGATCCTGGGTTGGTCAAAGAAGAGGCTACGGCGCTGGTCAGCCAGATGCGAAAGGCACTCAAGGAGCCAAGAGCGCTGCCTTATTTTAATGTGTGAGTAGCATGCCAACTTTGTCGAGGGTTTATGGCAACTAACATCACGAAAGTCGTATGGTTTATGGTCGAAAGCCTGAAAATACTCCCAAGACTGCTTGATGCATGCATTTATGTGGTCAATTTGATCAAGCATAGCTACAAGTTATGTCAATACTACTCTGTTTGCTTCGACTTACTTCCATGGTATGTTTCAAGTCTATTCGAACTTAGAAGAAAGGCTCGTCCGGGGATCACATCGTACAAAAGCACGGATAACCCTGGGAGCACCCACGATCTTCAACTTGGTAGTCACAGGGGCACTCAGGTTCTGCGCCAACACTACTACTGTGTAGCAATAAAACGTTCAAATCCATTAGGTTTACGTAGTAAGGGTTTCCATCGAAAATAACTACTTATGTGATATCATTTACCATAAATATTACGTGCTTCGCCTTGGACCGCTAGAATCATCGCCGACAGCCGCATCATGTGGTGATTGATATTGATATCCACTTGCCGGAGCAACTTTGGCGTTGGGCCAAGACCAAGAAGGTCCATCTGATCTGATGGATTCAAACAGTTCGATAATTCGGGGAGTTGATCATGCCATGACCCCATCCATAGTTTCTCCAGTCAAGGCGCCTTGTCCAAGGCCAGGTATCTACAACTCCCCGTCGCAGTCCCCACGATAGCCTCCAAGTCTAAATTCACATTAACATTACATTTTGAGACTATTTCGGACCCTCGACCACAAAGATTATAGAGTCGCAACAGCGCCGACGGTCCGGAGTCACCGAGCCCTACATTATGGAAATCACTGCTCGTCCCCTGGTTCCCCCACCGCGTAAAAATCCTCGACAAGCATTGCAACCTCTTCTGACTTGCCTTGATCCACTCGCTGCTCAAAGAATGTCGGTGCCTGGTTCTGAATCGCGAGCCCTAGCAAAAGACGTCATGGGCGAGCAAGACCAGGTAGTTTGCTTGGCGTTCTGATATTTCCCTCTGGGATATCTTTGTGGTTCGATCAGCCAGTCATATTCTTCTGATTCGACACCATGAAGCCCCAAATAGGCAGGCAAATTGTAAGAGAAGAATTTGAGACAGTATATTTATGTCTCCCGATCCAATATTACCACAAGTGACGTGCTTGGGCACGGGGTTGCCGTAAACAATGTGACATGCTGTATGTACATTTACATCCATCACCTTGCATGAGCCTCCAGCTGAAGCTTGTCTTCATCCTTTCCTTGCATGCGTTTGGCCAAGAGAAAAGTGGTTGGTGCCGTCTTACCCTCCGATGCCAAGACAGGAGGCACTAGGACCCTTGTATATGGCGCAAAGACGGAAATAAGCGTTGAAAGTCAAGTTTGTATTATGCTTAATTTTAACCTCATCTAATTGTAGTAGCTCTCAGCAACACTCAACTCTAGCAATCTGTCAACCTCACATGAGAAGGAAACAAAGTGTCCACAGTCAAGAATCGGTAATGTTCGTCTGTTGCTGGCTATCGTCTTGTAGTAGAGACACAAGGTCAGAATCACCCTCTCATGGCCGGGGCCCCAACGCGCCAAGTCTCTGGGCACCTTGGCAGCGGAGTCTTGTTCGCAGACTCGTTTCTTGCCATACGAAACCAAGCGTTTCAATGGAGTCGGCCAAGTCAATCTTGTCCCCGGCAGCTTATCAAATCCAACAGCTCCCCGTCTTGGGGGGGACTGAGGCGATCCTCCGATAGTCCGTGTAAAATTGTAGACTCTTGGCTCGTCCCTGATTTTATGGAGGAAGCCTCTGCAATAAAAGACGGCTCGTCCGCGCGTGGATCCTTCTCTTGTGAAATAAACTGTCCCAGAGTCTCGGGTTTCTTGACATTTTAGTGGAATCAAGGTCTCTGAGTTTTCTTATGTGAAAGGTTCACCTCCTTGTGGAACTCTCACCCCATGACTACCGAAACTTAATGTTCAAGACGACTCAGCCGAACAGCTTCCTCTCCTCCTCGCCCTCGAACTTATCACTTCATCATGGCGATCCCACCAATTCTCAGAAAGATCGGCAAGAAGCTCTCACCTCCACCATCTACATCTGAAGATGGCCGTGATCAATGGAATTCGAGGGCTTCCTTCTTACTTGCGGCCATGGGAGGCTGTGCCGGTATGGGGAACCTTATTCGGTACCCTTCGCAGGTGTACAACAACAACGGCCTCCAATGGTTTATTCCATATCTCATGTGTGTTTTCCTGATTGCCATCCCGGCCTTGATTCTCGAAGTCAGTATTGGGCAAGCGTACCGCGGAGGGTCCGTCGTCGCTTTCAACAACATCAACCATCGTCTCAAAGGTCTGGGCTTCAGTCTCCTATACATCGGCTTTATGGTCAGTCCATACTTCGTCGTCAATCTGTCCTGGATCATGATATACTTCCGGAACTCGTTCCAGAGTCCTCTGCCGTGGGAGGGACGTGCTGAAGAATACTACTACCAAGACGTAGTGCAGAATGTCGATGCGATTCCCGGTAACAAGACGTCGAGTGGTGTTATAGACTACGTCAAATATCCCGGTACTGCCCTTATTGGAGAGACTGTTGGATGGACTGCATTCGTTTGGTTCCTCGTATGGATCTCCATCTTCCGCGGTATCGGCCAAACAGGTCGTGTTGTCTATTTCACTATGGGTCTACCTGTTGTCTTGACTATCATCCTTGTCGGTCGGTCGGTTTCGCTTCCAAACGCTGGTCGCGGTGTAAAGCTGTATTTTGGTGAGTGGAACGGCGAGAAACTTGCATCTGGCGACATCTGGCAGACTGCAGCTGGTCAGGTCTTCTTCTCAACCGGTGTCGGGTTTGGCTATTTCAGTTCTTATGCCTCTTACAATCAGAAGCATGCCAATGCTGTCATGGACTCATGTCTCATTGTTGGCAGCAATGTCCTCTTTGAGGGATTCGCCGCGTTTGCTGCGTTCGGAGTCGTTGGATACCTGGATATGATGCCTGTTCCCGGCGAGCGAATTGGTGCCTTTACCATTGGATTCTTGACGCTCCCCACAGCTATCACCCAGCTTCCTGGATCGTCGTTCTGGGCATTTGCACTCTTCTTTACCCTGGTGGTCCTGGGTTATAGCTCTGCATTTGCCATGGTGGATGCCGTGGTAACGCTTGTCATGGATACCAAACCCAAAGTTCGTCGCGAGTGGGTAGTCACAGGTCTTGTGATTGTCTCATTCCTTATTTCACTCCCTTTCTGCACCCAGTTCGGATATGCTCTTCTCACTGGAGTTGACCGTTGGATCAATGATGTTGCTCTAGTGTTTGTTGTGTTTGGCGAATGTGCATTCTCCACGACTTTCTACCGTTGGAGAGATGTTGCAGGACAGGTAGGAAAGCCAGCCTTTTTCATTTGGAACTTTGGATACTTTGGGGGTATGGTTCTCGGAGTTGCTGTTGCCCATGCGGTTCAAGCTGAAGCGGGTGCTGGTGTTGGCTTCGGTATCTTCATCATCTGCTCGATCGTCTCTTGTGTAATTGGCAATACTCCAGACGAACTTCCGCCTGCCTTGACCTTTACCGAGGATAAGGGGTTTGTTCGCCGATTCATCGGCAAAAGTTCTGCCATGTCAAAGCTCTTGGACAATGTCTTCATAACACGGTTCTGGTACATGGCCTTTTACTCTGTAAGTTCTTCCATCCGGCTTGCTGTGTGTAGTTACTAACAGAGCTCATCAGGGCCAGCAGCTTCGACGAGATCTCAATGTGATTGTCGCAACCGGAAAGAACTGGAGTATTCCCGCCTTTTGGCCAATCCTCCTACGCTTCATCTCGGCGCCTGTGCTCGCCATTATCTACGGCTTTGCCTATCCCGCTTTCTACGAGCTCCGTGATGACCCCCTGCACATTCTCGGCTTCGGTCTTGCCCATATCTGCTTGGTACTAATTGGGCTGGGAGTCCTTGTACCTCGCTGGTACAACACGATTATCCCTCCGGACCGACGCGAGGAGGGCAAGCTGCCGTATGCTCCAAATCTTCTTTTGGACAGCGACGAGCCTCGAAGAACTGATTCGATGGAGGCTGGTGAAGGACTTGCAGGCTCCGAAGGCGGCGAAAGCGAAGAAAAGAAGGGACAGAGTGTGATTTAGTTTTGGCGTGAGAGTGGATGAACGTTGATATTGGATTTGTTGCGTACTTGCCCCAAAGTACCTATATTATATATAGGTACTAAGGTACTACTGTCGTCAGGTCCTCCCAAGAGGCTTTGATGTCTGCTTGCTTCGTCTGTCCATCAAGTGAAAATGCCGAACATAGAGAGCCATAGATAATCACAAACGGTGGCCGCCATTAAGGAAACGGGGTTGTTGTTGTTTAGATGATAACTTCCACTGCACTCCCAGAAGGAACAAGACGAGTTACGAGATGGAAAGGGAAGGTAATTGCGGAGTCTCCGCTTCTCCCGTCCCATAGGTCCTGTCTAAGGTAGGTACGTACCTGTATTGGAGATTCCATTTCAGCGACACGACACGACGTCATTGACACTTTTTTGTCTGAAACATCTACACTTTCTAGTTAGGAAGGTGGGAAGACGCTGTTTCGTAGAGATCGTCGTGCACTCTACTCAAGGTAGCCAATCAGCATTTCTTGGCCCGACTCTCGCCTAAGATGCCTTTATCTCCCCTCCAATCGTTTCCTCAGCCCATACTCACGTTTATATCTAAGCTTAAGCCGGTCAAACCTCCGTCTTTCTTGTGCGCCGTTGTCAAGATAAAACAAGCCACCGACGCATCGTCAACAAGCATTCCTGTTTAATAATTCTTCAAGTCACATAATGCAGGGATTATTCTCACTTCCGCAAATTTACGGATAGATAGAGACCTGGTTCGCTGTTAAGGGCCAGTACACTTAACCGATTAGTCTGGGATTCATCTCCCGAGAGTTAGACTCAGTACAAAGGCGATATGTGTTTCAACAGAACTTATACACCCAAAATTTGACTCATGTGCCTTCCAACCCGTACAACGAACGCCTGAAGCCGCGACGGACCGAAGACGCCAAGCATGATCATCAACGGTTATCCCCATGATCGCCAGGGTGGCATGCCCCCCTTTGATGTCTAATCAAGAAGAGCTGAAGAAGATCACCGGCAGGTTTCAAGTTCGTATGTCGCTCTTACAAGAAATATGCATGCAGAGCTGAAAAGAGTGGCATGACACGTTGAACCTGCCCGGGTGTTGCACGATCATGATCAACTCGAAACCTGAGTCAACTCCCCAAGGCAGTGCGTGGGACGAATGTCGATCTTATACCATACTACTAGAACATTAGAAGTATGTGAAAACTATATAAGATAGGCACAGGTAGAAGAAATCAAGACCTCGCTCCCCCAATTTCTTCAACCAAAGTCCCATAACTACTCCAGCCCCTAGAACCATCAAAATGTACTCTTCAACTCTGTCCGTGTTCTTCACCCTCCTCCTATCCTCCCATTCCCTCTGCGCTACCAACGAGCCTTGTTACGGGCCCAGCGGTCGAGCAGGTGTATGCATCACTGAAGCGTCTTGCACCTCTGCTGGCGGCACCGCCATCTCTGGAGCATGCCCTGCAGACGCTGCTAACATCAAATGCTGCTCCAAGCCAACATGTTCTTCAGGAAACTGCCGCTGGAGCTCTGATTGCGCGGGCACCTCAGCTAGCAACCAGTGCCCTGGACCTGCGCAAATAAAATGCTGCTCTTCCGCTGCCACAGGCTTCGGGGGATATTCTGCTCCCACGATCCCAGCTGTCGGTGCTTGCAAGCAAGTTTCTGTCGACGCTGCCAAGGTGGTGGTGAATCAATTTCCTGGCAGGATCAGGGAAATTGGATGTAAGAGAGACTGCTCTTGTCCTGGATCTTCCGACCACTGCTGTGGTCTTGCAACTGACTTCATGTGTTCTGATGCCGGTGGTGTAAGTGTTCATTTCGATCATCTTCTAGACCAAAACGTTGAATACTGATGGAACACAGTCTGCTACCCTTTCTGGAAAAGAGATCGCTGAGTGGTGCATGAGGAACCGCAACACTCTCAACCTCAAGTATGTCATTTGGGGACAGAAGATCTGGACTACCTCTGTCGATAACACCGAGAAGAACTGGGAGAACTGGCGAACCATGGAAGATCGCGGCGACTTGACTCAGAATCATTGGTAAGTAGCTACTGCATCAACAGCGAGGTCAAATAAGCTAACGAACTTCAGGGACCACGTCCACGTCTCTTACAATGGTTAGAGCCGAAACTCGCGAGAATGGGGATCTGGAGGTAATTGGAGGAACATCTGACGCCACTGTGATTTGTACAAAACATAATTAGTAGTCTTGGTCATTCAACATCGATTTCTGTCTACCCAAAAGTCGTATAGCAATTTTCAACGCCGGCTGAAGTGTGACTACCTTGTGGTATCTCATCTAATATCTACCCTCAACGCCAGGCAACTGCACATAACTGTCTTCGATGTGTAATCATAGTGCCAGGATCAAGTCCATCATCCATCAAAACGCCGAGAACGAAGATCCCACCAATTTTAGCCCCCAAATGCTTCATTCACTACCTCGCCCTCATCCGGCGTCACCTCCAGTTCGAGCAACTCATGCGCTGCCTCAACTGTCTCTCCATCGATCCCTGCCTCCATCACTAAATCTTCTTCGGCAAAAGCAAGTCTTCCTAAAGCGAGAAGATACCTTTGGCTTCCCCCGTGAGCCATTGAGAGCTTCTCGCTAATGTCTGCGAGATTGGCGGTATCGGGACCTGTCACTAAAGCGTGTATCAAGAAGACGCATTGTGAGATGATCCGATATAAGCCGGCCGAGTACGACGTCGTAGTCGACCCCTGCCGTATATCCTTGGTCTCGGACGTTTGTGGTAAGATGTTGAAAGGGATAGGTTGGTCGTACAGCTCGTCTATGGACATGCTGAGGCAGGCCACAAGGCGAGGGAGAGCTAGACTGTGAGACGCAAGCTCCTTAGCGCCAAAAGGATGGCGTGAAAAGGCGATGAGCGTTCGCAAAGCAGCCAAGCATAACGTAGATTTCTCATGGCGGGTAGTTACTGATGGGTAGTAATCCGTAAGCTTGTTTGTAACATGGTTGATGACATGACTGGCGACATGAGTATCTTCGTCGTCCGTAATCGGACCTATTGAGTCTGAGAGTGCAGATGTTGTCAGAAGCTCGAGCATACCCAAGATATCAGAAAGCTCTTGCTTTGGGCTCAGAAGTTTATAGACCATGTCAGGTTTTATGCATCGCCAAAAGACTGTCGACTTGGGCTTAATTTCATCTTCTGTCACATCCATTGCAGTGGAACAAGCTAAAGCGCTTGTATACAAGACTGACAAAACATCAACGATTTTGATATGCTCCTTCATTGACTGAAAGTCGTCATTCTTCAGCCGTCGTTCGCCTTCACGTATGCGGTGCTGCCATTCGGCCAAAGTGCAGATTGTGGCTTGCGCGGGAGGTGTCAGGTTCGGCAAAACGAAGGGAACGACTTCTGATGCGTGGAGTGAGAAGATGAAGGAGATGATTGAGAGCAAATACTTGATAGGCTCCCAGAGCTGCTCCTCATGACAACGATTCCACATGCTGACCATAAGATTTGCAAAGTCCACAAGTAGCTGCATCGGTCGATCGGGACTTCCCATCAGTGGTATTTTTTGAAATACGATGGCGGAAAGCGAGGTCTCTTTATCATCTTTGAAGGAAAAGCGAGACAAGATATCTAGCGTTGGGCGAGGGGCTCCATGATCGAGCACAAGTGGTAGAAACTAGATACGATGAGCATAGTACCAACCAACTAAGACAGATCAGAAAAACCTCAAAAAGGACGGCCGGTGGTGGCGCCACCACAAGCGGCGGTTGTTGTGCTGGTGCCTCGGGTTTCCCAATACTACTAGCGAAACTGTCTGTGTGAGTTTCCAATGCCATGATAGGGCTATCAACAGTCGGCCGTTTCCTTTTTCCTTTGCTGGGTGTTCTCTCGCCGACGTGTAAGGCCACTGAGCCAGGATTTCTGCTGCGTCCTTGGCCCTTACTTGGACTTACAACAATATCCATCTCATCGAAGCCATCCGCAACCCACGACTTGTTTGCTTTCTTGGGAGTCGTTACTCCTGCCGAAGTTCCTACAGCAGGTTCCTTGCGGCGACCTCGATCACTTACCTCCCTCATGTCACGCTGTAGAAATTGAAGTTCGGTATTGGCGTTTTGTTCAGCGGCAACAGCTGCCTCAGCAATCCTTTCCTGTTTAGCCAGTTGTTCGGCATTTATTTTGTTCAGACGAGCAACCTCTGCAGCGTGCTCTTCATTCGATTTCACAAAATTGGATCGGACAATCGAGGCTTCTCCCAGAGCTGCTTTGAGTTGATCCTCGAGGGCTCGGACTCGCTGCTGTAGTGCTGACAAGATATCTCCAGGTTGATTCTGGGACTGCTGAGAGGCTCCTGGTCTGTTTTGCGGCACAGCCGGCCGGGCGAATTGGCTTGGTTGAGCACGAACGAAGTTGGAGCTCTGGGTCTGGAACTGCTGAGAGGTGTACATAGGCTGTTGAGTGGTCTGGCCCATGGGCCGTCGCTTGGCAGGTTCGACAACAGGGTTCCATCGCGGATTCGGGGGCGGAACTGAGCGTCGAGAGTCTAAGTAGTAGCTTTGAGATGACTGGTTTTGTTGGAGATTGCCATCTACAACTGGCCTCCCAATAGGAACACCGGCATCATTTGTCACCTCGGTCGTATCGAGGTCATCGTCTTCTATCCAGACAATTTCTGGGGATTCGATGCGTGGGCGCTGTGTCAATGGCTTCGACTGGGCTTGGGCTTGCGTGAGTTGTATTGCATTATCCTCGAGTTCCTGGAGGGCATTGGCGGGGATGTCGTCGAAGCCGTCATCGGAGAACTCGTCGTCGAGGTCCATCTTGGATGGCTGTTTTCATATCAGAGGAGAGATCCATTGAACAAAGATACACAGCTTGTTATTGTTGGCGCATCTCGAACATCCTTGATCACGGTTTCGTGTACTGGGATAGAAAGGATCTAGGAACGCGTCGCGAGGTCACGTGGGGACAGAAACTGTGGCTGCTGTTTGGTGCAGCCACGATCTGGGCAAGTGAGGCGCAGTATTGCGGAGTACGAATTTTGAGCATGTGAATAGCCAAGTGCGTCATTGACCTGGTCAAGCTCTCAGCTGGCGGCTTGTGGAGAGATTTCTCAGCCAGTCCCTTGGACCCTGATGAAATACACAGCAAACAAAAAAACTATCCTGCTCCCGCGGCCATGGGCTATATGCTTGTAAAGAAGTTGCAGACTGAGACACGCGTATAAGATAGAGAGCGACACGAGTTAAGTTACATAGTAGCTTTAGTGGAGGTTTGGGTGCCCGCGGATATCACGGGCTTGTTCTTGACAACAATTAATTTAGCTGTCATGGCTGCTTAGCGTTTCTACCACGCGATTACATATCGTCTTTGTTAGGGCTTCTTGTTGCTCAAAAATTACCGACATGGGACGAATCTCAACAGATCTATAAAATGGATCCCAAGAGACCGGGGTTTGTCCCACAACTAATAAGCCCCTGCGTCTGGGACAGCTCTCAATTTCCCAGTCGTCAATACGAAGTAGATAGCAATGGGCATTTGCTGCTGAGTCTGCGAAGCCCATACCCAAGCAAAGGAGGGAGCCCGAATACACATTAGGAGGTTACCTTACTCGGCTGTTTCTAAGAGTCCGTTGCCCGCTCCCTTGACGCAATTTAGATAACACCCGACTGTTAGGCCCAAGACCAGGAGAGACGGTGGAAACCCGCTGGAAAGGCCGGAACACGTCAAGCCACAGCCGCAATGGCCGGGTGGTCGTTCAAGGACTCGATTGGTCCCTCAAGGGAATTTCGGGGTCAGATTTGATCATGTTGTTGGTCTGCATTGCATAGGAGGTGCTGTAGCTCGTCTGTAGTTTACTTGGCAGAGCCAGAGGCAGCGTCACTGCGTAATACGGCACCCAATCTACCACCCACTTTTAGAGTGCTGTGCTATGCCATGCTCTGCTAGGCTGAGCTGCAGACCGGGGCTAGAAACGGCTTGACTTTTCAAACCACCATTTCCTGTTCTTCCAACATCGTCACAACTATCGCGACAAGTGAGCTCTTTTGCCCACTCAACCTCGCTCCATCTTTCGCTCCTCAGAAGCACTTCTCCCCCGGCAGAATTTTGTATTTGGCCTGGCTCAGCTGCTTCCAATCGTGACGATTTATTTCAACACGAAGCGAATTGTCGACTCCTGACCCCGTAACCCACGAACTTGACCCAGGTCTGCGCAACGACGTCACAGGTCGCTTGGAGCAAATTTTCGAAAACAGACAACTGTCTTCTTCACCACAGCTTCACTTGGAGCTGCAATCGCGTCAGCGACTCGAGCATAAACCCCATTCGTCAGCCGACGACAACCTCATTGCCGACCTTCTTGGCAACAATCAACAATAAAACCCTCCAGCGCTGTCTTCAGCGCATTCAAATACCAAATATCAACAGAAATGGCTCGTCCGAAGAGAGGGGTTAGGTTCCCCAATCGCAACGGCTCTGATGGACGAAGATCAAGCTTCAGCAGCGAGGATGGTGGCTCTCCCACCAAGCTCAAGTCCCAGTCTTCGGGACAGCTGGAAACAGTGGACGAGGTAAGCAGACTCCAAGGAAGCGGCAGGGCCTCACCTCAAGATCTACTGTTTGGCTCGAGGCATTGCCGAGGAATACCACGTTTTAGCTAACAGCCCTCACAGAAGCAGTCCGCAGTTAGCGAAAAGCAAGCCGAGTACGAAAAGAAAAAGGCCAACTTCATAACGCGCACTTTCTGGACCTTTGTCATGTTTGCGCTCTTCTTCGCCGCGCTCTTCATGGGCCACATCTACATCATCTGTATCATCACCGCTATCCAGATCGTCTCCTTCAAAGAAGTCATCGCCATTGCCAATGTTCCCAGCCGCGCCCGCTCCCTGCGATCTACTAAGAGTCTCAACTGGTACTGGCTGGCGACTACCATGTACTTCCTATATGGCGAGACAGTCATCTACTACTTCAAGCATATCATTCTGGTTGACAAGGTCCTGCTACCTCTGGCCACTCACCACCGCTTCATCAGCTTCATTCTCTATGTGTTCGGTAAGAAACTTGCTCCCTAGGCTGGACTTTTCAGACTAATTGCGCTTAGGCTTCGTTTTCTTTGTCACATCTCTCCAGGCTGGACACTACAAGTTCCAGTTCACCAACTTTGCCTGGACACACATGGCTCTATACCTCATTGTGGTTCAAGCCCATTTCATCATGAACAATGTCTTTGAGGGCATGATCTGGTTCTTCTTGCCCGCTGCCCTGGTCATCACCAACGATATCTTTGCTTACATCTGCGGTATCCTCTTCGGACGCACTCAACTCATCAAGCTGTCTCCCAAGAAGACCGTCGAGGGCTTTGTCGGTGCTTGGATTATGACCATCATTTTCGCCATGCTCCTCTCTAGCATCATGATGCGATCAAAGTACTTCATCTGCCCTGTTAACGACTTGGGCGCCAACATCTTCACTGGTCTTAAGTGTGATCCCAACCCGGTCTTCCTTCCCAAGACCTACGAGCTACCCGAGCTGTTCTTCCTCCCCGATACTGCGAACTTCTCCGTTACTATTGCTCCCATGCAGATTCATGCCCTCAACTTGGCTACCTTTGCCTCTCTGATCGCTCCCTTTGGCGGGTTCTTTGCTTCAGGTCTCAAGCGCACTTTCAAGATCAAGGACTTTGGCGACTCTATCCCCGGACACGGAGGTATCACTGACCGCATGGACTGTCAGTTCATCATGGGTTTCTTCGCTTACATGTACTTCCACACATTCATTGCCATCCACAAGGTCAGCCTTGGCAGCGTTCTGGAGACCGCAATCACCAGCCTCAACCCCGATGAGCAACTCGAGCTCGTCAAGGGAATGGGCCATTATCTCCGAAACCAAGGCATCCTAGCTGAAGATGTAAGTGCCTGCTTATAAGTCTTTGCTACATCTTGCTCACAAACGACAGGCTGTCGCTTGTATCGATAAGCTCCTGCCGGTAAAGCAATGAGTTCTAAACGAATAACTTGGGTCTTTTACAAGGCACATTTTGATCATATTCAACTGGGTACATAGCCCCTTTTCCACTCACCGTGGCGTTTTCCTTAGTCATAGAGCTTCAACATAAGCTGTGCGTTTCCAGGTACTATTGGGGTCTGTACAGTTCAAGCCAGTTATTGAGCTGTATTGTTGGGTATCGGGCCGCAAAGACTTTGTGCCCAGGTTTACAGGCGCTGTCGGTATTATGTAATGAGCAAATAATGTCCATATTTCGGGGGGGAGGGTGGCTGCGAGATATAGACTCTTGTGGACGTGGATTAAGTCGTCAAAGCCTGGTGGGAAATCCTACAAAAAGTATTCAACATCCACTCTAGAAGTATTGCAAGCTATATGCGTCATGTGTATGATTCAATCTACCTGTAATTTCCGTGCGCCACTCAATGGGCCTCTATGTTCTGTTGTCCATTTTCAATCTTGATCCCCCTTACAGCTTACTCTTACAATGTTCTTCTTATTCAATCTTGGTCTCCCAGCCGCCTTGAGCCTCGAAGATTTCACCAACCGCCTTGCCAACATCCAGGAGATGACGGTCACGGTATCGCGGTGCAACGAGGGAGAGGCCGATGGGCATGCCGTGGTCACCCTTGAAGCCTGGCACATTCAGGACTGGGACATGAAGGCCCTGCACGATCATTAGTCATTGCAAGATTCGTACCTTAGTAGTTTGTCACTTACGCTCCACATGGCACAGAAAACATGGCTTCCTGTACTCTCCAGACCAACGGGGGCCTCGTCTGGTACACTCGGCGTGATAATAGCTGCATACTCCGAGGCAATAAAGTCAAAGACAGGCCTCATGGCAGCCAAGCTGTCGCTAGCCATCAGTTGCGTCTTGCGAGTGAAATTGTCCGAGTTCTCGACGTGCTCGATTAAGACTTGGCCAATTTGGTCCTTTCCAACTCTATACTCTGGTAGGAAAGAGGTACGGCCCTCGGTGTGAAGCCCAATACGATACCACTCTGGCACATCATCGAATTCCGAAGGCAGCTTAAGCTCGTGTACTTCTGCGCCATGGGATCTGAGAAGATCTGCAGCGCGGGCGAGAGCGTCTTGTGTTCCAGGACCAGCCATGGGCCAGATGCTCGTCTTGCAGATTGCGAAACGAGCCCCTGCGATGCCTTGAAAAGACCGATCTTCGTCTTCGTCATCTTGAAGAGCAAAGACGTCGGCCAGAAGAACCAGGTCTTCGACACATCGTCCATACCATCCAAGAGTGTCGTACATCAGAGCATATATCTTCTGGCCTTCGCGGGATACAGAGTTCCAGGTTGGCTTGAACCCATAAATCCCATTGAATGATGCAGGACGGATCATGGATCCGCCTGTCTGTGTCCCAAGGGCCATGGGGGCTTGGAAATCGGCAACAGCTGCTCCAGAGCCGCTGGATGATCCGCCCGGAGTGCGTAGAGTGTCATGAGGATTGTGAGTCTTGGGGCCGACATGGATAGCAGCAAACTCGGTCGTAGTTGTTTTACCTAGCTTGTTAGTTGCAAGTGTGCAGAGCATATATTGAACGTACCGAAGATGAGGGCACCAGCATGACGAAGGATTCGTACGGAAGCCGCATCTGTCTCAGGAAAATGACCATCATATAGTGGCGAGTTGAACTGAGTAGGCATGTCTGCACGATGGTAAGCTCTGGTCATAGTGTCGGATACAAGTTTCGCCAACTGACCTTTTGTGAAGATGACATCCTTCACTGCGATGGGAAGTCCATGGAGAGGTCCTCTATTTTTCTTAGGGATCTCATCTAGAAGTCTTGCTTCCTGCATGACCCTCTTCTCGTCCAGGTATGCCCAAGCTTTGACGTCTTCATCGCGTGCCTTGATCCTTTCAAGTAAAGACCCGGCATACTCTTGAACAGAAACCTCATCCGCCTGAATCTTCCCAAGAGCTTCAGAAGCCGTGAGTTTCCATGGCTCGATATGATGAGTCTTGGAAGGAGACATTGCTTTTTCTTGGTCCCTCTACTATGGAGTCTTGCTTTTGCATACAACTAAGTAGTGTTAGGGAGTTCAGACAGTCTAGTCTTATTTCCAATGCCCCGCGATAGTGAACTTCAACACTCCAAGTCAACATCTCAGAAAGGATTAAATTGGAGAGTCTCATATGTTATATACCTTTTTTTGCGTTCGCCTCTTATAAGCAGCCTGTACTTCGGGCACTAATGCAACGTCTCTATCCTGTAGGCCGGTCGGTGAGAGTCCGTAGCCTATAGGACGCATGTGCAGAAGGCCTCAAGTTGTCAAACATTCGTCTCCTGAATCCGGGCACTAATGCAGTACGGGCCGAGCTGCCAACGGATACTCTATCTCGATATGGCAATAGACGTAATTGTGGACTTACTCCGTCGTCCGTACACCGAGACGTTTTTCTGTGTAACTCGGAGCAGCCCAACAAGAAGCAGAGTCGTCTCTTCCAAGTCGTGATTGGATTTTCCGGTGACTATCCGGTGTGAGGCGAAGTTGATATTGTCGAGACGAGATGAAGGGTTGGGAGGGACAGCATAGAAGGGTTGTTGGACAGGAGACGTTAGTTGAACGACTCGAGCAGGAGGTCAAGGCGGACTTATGCTTCTCGTTCGCTCGGGCATTGGAGCTCGGGGTGCACCAAGGCATCCAGCACAAGGCCCAACAGGAAGCTATTCCGGACCACAATGCAAGGAGACTCCTCGTTCTAAGGTTTCAGCTAGTAAGAGTCAGCCAGAAAATAACTCGGTAACACCCGGTCTTCCGGTCCGACGTCTAACATGACGGATGATAGGAGAAGTCAGAAGAGGCTAGGCTAGTCAAACTTAAGAAGCAATCAAGGTCGAGAAGTCCTTAGTCGAGACAGGGTTCGATGCAGGAGGGGAATGTCACGGGATAGTGCTCGAAACTTCGGCACTTGGGAGGGATCTACAGAGGACGTGAATCCTAAGCTTAGTTAGCTACTGCACATACATATGTACATACAAGTCGAACTCTGATTGTATGGTTGAGCGCAGCTGAAGTAGGGATTCGAAGTCTGGTAAGTTTACTAGTGACAAAGATTCGACGCCACGTACCAGCATCCCGGTATTGTGTAAGAGATAGGTGAGAATTAGAATTGTTAACCTCGTTCATGATTACTATTCCCTTTGTTTACTTTGCAGGCTGGCCATGATACAGTCAGCGATTGGACATGGAGTTGAGCTGAAGTGACATCGCCATTTGCCTCAACAGCTTCATTACGACCCTCATTTTTCCCTGTCTTCATATGTACATGCTATGACTTCTCGTAAGCCAACAGCCACAAAAGAATGGTGATCCTCGACACGCAATCCTTAGCCTTGCTTCGTTTTCCTTGCCTCATCTCAACCCTTGCTGGTTTTACCTTTCCTTTCTTTTTCCTCGCAAAACATCTCCGCCGCTATACTGAACAGGGCTATACCCTGTACCCCACGAACCTGTTAGAAACAACTTCATTTCTTTTTCTGTTCTCGTCCTTTGTTTGCAACGTCACTTTTAGGTGCCCAATCGCGTCGATCGGCTTCTGGAAGACCGGTGAGCCGGGGCAGTGGCGTCCAACTTCCCGTAAGCCACGCCGATGATCCATGGCGGCAAACTCTGGCTTGGCCTTGACTCTGACTCTGCAGATGAGGCTAGAGTCGGTGAGTTGAAGATTCCATGTAATTAATCTATAGTGAGGCTTGAATTGGCCAATGTTTCTTGCGGGCGTATGTGATTTACAGATATAATACTGCGTCTCTCGCATCTGTACGCCTCGGAATACCACGTCGATGTAAAACGGTTGAGACACGATCTCGGTAGAATGAAAGTTTAGGCGATCATAAGCTAAGGAAGCTTCTCTCGACTCTAGTTTGATTGACAACAGGCATGGGTATGGGTGCGGTATCAGGGGTCACATACGAGCTGCCATCCTGCGTACAGTAAGGTAGTGACGAATTGATGCTGTCCTTGTTATGGTAGCTTTCCGATAGGATTGAACAAGCAAAGGCCGCGTCTTGGCTACAGGTCCAAGTCCTCCAATGCCGGGTTATTCAATCTCCCAGTGCTTGTGTCTATGTCTTGATTCGTAATGTTCCTGGAATGAACCAATATATCATATTGCATCAGGCCAATTCCTCAGGTGATATGATGTCCTTGGTTTATGCATTGCAGTTATCCGCAGCAAGCCATGCAGCAGCTTTAGCGAGTGTAACGGTGAAAAGTTTTGTGTCCTGCATATTTCCACGATAGCCACGCAAGACGTTGGCTGCAGAGAGCCGCTACGGCTTGTCATTTACGACAGCGAGATCTGATCGAATCAAGGTACTCAAAGCGCCTTAGTCAGGTCCCATTGAGTTGCTGAGGCTCAACGGCAATGCCGATCCAATGAGCCATCAAGAGTCATCATAGTATGACGATTGCCCAGCAGATTCCGCCTCAGATGAGGCTTGATGTGAGGCTGTAGGTCGATATTAATAGCTGCAGCACTTTGTCCTAGGTACACATGAATACGAGGGGTGCTGAAAATTGAGGCCTAGTTTTATTTATTTCTTGATCCGTTCTATTCGTAATCCACGTCTCCTCTCAGGTGACCCGTCCGTTGTTTACATATTACGTCCCTTCTAATTTTTTGGTGTAGAAGCTCCGGTCATGATAATTCGTCCATCGACAACCGGAGCAATGCAAGTTGTCCAATCAACCGTGTACTCGCCCTCTTTCAGAGGATCACAGATACTAGTCTTGACCTTTGCTTTGAGCGCCCACTTTGCGAAGAACTTGCGCATCAAGAGAATCTCAAAATCGAGTCTCGCACCGTCAGGGTCTTCAAACTCTTCCTCCTCACGATCCTTCTCATAAGGTTCCTCGTCACTGGCTTCGTTGTCATCATGGGGTTGTATATTGATGCTGAAGCGGCGCTTGAGGAACCTGCCCCAAGGGTCTTTAGCGTCCTTGGTCACACTCTCGGTGCGTTTGTCCTTGGGTAGGTTCTCTGCAACGGATTTGAGGCTGGGGAAGTCGGTATTGAAGGTAGTTCGGACGGGTGAGACGGGCGTCTCGCATTTCTGGGCAACCCTAACCCAATGTTGCGCAAGGTTCTTCCATCGTCCTACTGTCAAAAGGCCCATGAAGTACTGACGCAGCATGGCCGAGATAAGAATGCCGTTTTCTTCCTCGATAATCTCCTCCGCTTGTCCACCCTCAGACTTGACCAGCAAGCTGGTGAAACCATCTGCCGTTGCTGTCAGCTCTCTGTTTCCCAAGTGTATAGCTTCAACTTACCCTTTCCTCGTCCCATATATCCTCGGGTGCAGAGCACATAAAGTTTCTCCGGCTCGTACGGCTTTCCACCAATTTCCGCCCACAACACTCTCTCCCCTCTAGGTCGGGAGGGATCAAATTCGAATCGAATGTTAGAAACCTGGGGAAATCGACCTTCTAGAGCAGGATACATAGCCACACTGTTCTCAAGAGCGTCGAAGATAGCTTGACCTGTCACCTTGAGCAACACGACAGGATCCTCGAATGGAAAGCAGGTCGTGATATCCTTGATGCGAATTGGACCTGGGGGGTAGATTTGGTCGCCACGGATAGTACCAGATGCCATGATCGTGCAATCAGCGCCATGATGCTGTCTCATGACGTCGCACACAAAGTTTCCGATGTTGGACTCCTTAAGGCGAACTGTGCTGAAACGAGCATCCAGAGGTGTAGCAGTGTATCCAATAGGCCTTGCCAGTGACTGGTTGAGTTTGGAAGTGAGTTCATCTACCTTTTTTAGTGTTGAAGGGTCTTCCTCGATAGACGAAACAATGTCTCTTCGCCAGATGTCAAAATCCCATTTGGAAGGGTCATCTTCCTTGCGACGAGCCTCGATGTAACTCAGGTTCTTGAAGTCGGTACCAGATCGAAGCACGTGAGTCCCATTGATGAGGCTGTGGGCGTAGAAATGGTCGTGTCCGCCGAGGATGATATCGATGAGTCCATCCGTCTGTTCTGCCAACTTGTTGTCATTGGGTTCTCGCATATGGCTTAGACAGACGATGATCTCTGCACCGTCCTCCCTCAACTTCGGGACGAGCTCCTTGGCGACAGCGGTAGCGGATCTGTACTCTAGATTGGGCGGTAGACTGTTGATGGTCTCAAGCCACTCTCTCTCACCCAAACCGATGAGGCCAACCTTGATGCCATTCGAAGTGGTAATCATGTGTGTCTTCTTGGCATGACCAATAGGCGTGTCACCACCAATGTCATGGTCGATGACGTTTGCGAGCAGCCAAGGGAACTTGTTCTGACTTGAGAGATGCTCAAACTGCTTGACACCAAAATCGAAGTCGTGGTTCTATGATTTGAGGCTGGTTAGTTACCAAGTCGGTCAAGGGTGGTATGACCTACCCACCCCTACACAAGAGCAGTCCGTTCCAATCAGATCAAGAACGGGAACCATGTGTTGACCTAGGTCGGATCGTCAATATCTAGATATAAATAATAAGAGCCATCTTTCCTGTTCCTGTATCACAAGACTCACCCTTGGTCACAGTACTCTCCAAGCTGGGGTTAAAGACATCTCCAGAAAAGAGCGTCAGGGCTCTAGGCTGATTCTTGAACTGCTCGCCTTCCTGGTACTCGCGGCACACGCTGATGAATCTTGGCAGGCCACCCACAGGCTCAGCACTGGAAGGATCCAAGTGATAGACGTCGTTGTAGTGAATCAGCCTCAAATCGGGAGGTGAATCAGCCTGGCTCTGGCCCTGATGCTCGACACGACCTGAGGCGTAGGTGACTTGGGGTTCCGCAGTGGGCTCTCCAGCCTCTGCGGGGGTAGTGTCTTTGACCATTGGTAACAATATCTGTGATGATGTTAAGATAATCGAGTATTTATTAAGATGCTTTTGTTCTTTTTTGAAGGAAGAATAAAAACCAGAATTCTTCAAAGAGCGGAATGATGACAGATTCAGAGGCAACGAGGCGCAGCTGAAGCTCTACCTTACTTCGCTCCTCGCCTCTCCTCTCCTCTCTTCCTCCTCAAAAGTCCAGGGCAGCGCTAACGGCAGCTTGCAGGACGGACCCCCGGGGAATGGATCCAGTAGACCAGTCAGCACGTGACACTATGAAGGGCCATTACTTTGTGTCTGTTGATGATTTGCTGCAGGCGGGGAGAAGCTTTGATGTTTGGGGCCTGCGAGTAACCAACGCAGCATGTAACGCTGACGAGGTTTCTTCAGCAGCAAGAGGTGCATGATTCTCTTATTTCAACGTTGTGGGACATCACAGGGATACGGCGTGCGGGAAAAGCAATCAATGGCACACACTGAAAGGTGTAGCAGAAAAAGGATAGCTGCCGGATATGTCGGTGAAGAAAAAGGTCTGATGATCAACTCCTATGGTTTGGCACTTGTGATACTCGAAATGCTTCGTTCCATGTGGATAGCTTCCTGTATCTAGACTTTCTATCCAACCATTAGCCATTGTCATAATTCTAATTACTAAAATTGAACTCTGTGGTCTCATTACTAATGCCTTGCTTCTCATAGGCGACTTGTTGTGTTCATTAGGTGCTCTATTTGCTCCAGACACAACTCTGTAGGGTAGCAAATTAACCACTTCACGTCAAGATCTCGAGGCTTGCAGGCAACGCGCTTTGCTCAATCCACGCTCTAATCACATCGGAAAACAGCTTTGGCTTCTGCAAATTCCACGTATGCACTGCTCCTCTGACTACTGCAGCCAGTGAGCCCTCGACGGGCAATTCCCTACCCATTCTCCTCACCGCCTCAACATCGTCAATGCCTTCTGCCGCAATCACCAGCGTCTTCACGGGTAGCGTCCTGATGTCGTCCCATTTGAGCTCCAGGAGCCCCGTGTCCACCGCACGAATCACTTCCCATCTCCTATTATGCCGCATCTCTTCTAGGAGTTCTTCATGGCGACGCATGCCGCGACCTTTGACAGCCACGAGCATATACAGCCATGTCGGTATCAGTTCGAGAAGCACCAACATAGCGTAGTAGGTGACGCTCGGATAGCGGACAACCCATGCCCAGTGGCCCTCCATGGGGTGCCCCGCGGTGACAGTGGCAGAGAGGACCAGCTCCGGATGTTGCCGGCTGATACGGAGAGTGATGAAAGCACCCATGGAGAGGCCTACAACGTGGGCTTGGCCGTCATGTGCGTATCGCCGGATGAGCACGGCCACTCGCTCTGCGGAGCTGGAGATATTCGCAGGGAGGATATCGCGAGATTGAGAATGACCGCTGATATCGGGAGCGATGATGTGATAATCGGATAAGTAAGGAATCACGTAGGACCACTCAAGATGTGAGTCAAGCAGACCATGTAAAAGTATCACTGTGATTGGTCTGTCATGGTTGAGACTGATGAAGAAGAGCTCTTGCTCTGCCTCGGTCGCTTCTGGCGATGCCATCTTTGTGGGATATTGAAGAGCCTAATATTATTGAGGTGCATGTGTACCTGTTTGGCTGAAGTCACGACAAGATAAATCGAAAAGCATCAAAAGATACCACCTCTTCTAGGCTTTAGCTGTTCGGCTGATTTCAGCTGGCTACGCCGCAGCCATCCTGATCCAGGTATTATCATATCACCACTAGGTTAGTAGACAAGCTATAAGATTGACGAGATGCAATATTACCGACACCGGCAGTCACGAAAAACAAACGTGAAAACCTTTTAAACTCTCCGATTTGGAACATCAACTCTGAATCTTGTTTCGCACCCAGTTAGTCAGTCAGTCTATTCAACCGCGTCACTCTTCTTCAGGTGTTTTAACAGCAGCGTAGTATTAATTGATGATCATCACTACAAGCTGTTCCCAAACATTCGCCAAGATGTTTGCATCTCAGGGTGACTTCTGTTATAGGGCTTGTAGTCTTATCGCAAAGAGCCTGCAACAAGTTTCATCCCAGGTCTTAGTTATGCCCTAAGCCAAGCCTGAGGTCGAGAACAATATCTGAGTGTGGTATCAGCCGCGTTTCCAAGGCGATCAGACATAAGCCGTCGAGATACCGATCGGATGGTAGTCGTTCCTGTTGCAAGAGAGTTTCACCGTCGCGACGCCGTTTCTGCCACTATACTTTTCGCTTCATCTGGCGCCACTATCAACATCCACAAATTCTGCAGCTGAGGATCGTTGAGGAAAAGCCTGCCCTTCACTGACTCAATTGACCTCTGTACCTTATCCCTGGGCGCTAGAAACAATGTGGCAGGCAAGTTGAAAAGTCGACAGATGCCCTGTTTCAAAAACCGTTGATGGGAGTTTTTCGAAGCGCCATGGTAAGGAAATCCTCTGGTTTATGGAGAATTCCAAGTCCATGAGAAACGTCTAATAAGAGTTGAAAATGAAGCCATCACCGACTCACAATGGACTGACGTTGACAGGGAGCGCACCCAATAGCCACCAGATCTGGTGCCGCAAGCTAGCGGGCGAGACGCCATGTGGAACAGGGGTCATGGCCTAAAGAGCCCCTGGCTAAGGGCAGCCGTTGCCCCTAGCGGTCCCTGACACGGGCGGCCATGCTCATGCAGGTTAGAGTGACCGTTGGCAGGCCTGGGCTGCGATCTTGGCTGACCAGGGTTGAGGAATTGAAGTTAATCTGACTGCATCAATGGTTATTGTGAGTTTGTCAAGATGTAGTCGAGGACGATATGGCCTGACGGGATAGAGCGATATTACCTGTAGACTAGAATTACATATCTCGCAGTCTTTCTCTATCAGCGTTTCACTAGCCAAGCCAAACAGCAGCTAAACCTCTCGGTTCCAAAGTCGACCTCTCCCTAGTCCAACCTGAAACGAGCTCGCCCACCACACTCACCAGAGTCACTCCAAGGCCTGCACTGCTTGGCTGGCTCGCTTTTCTCGTGATTGAGTTTGCAGTCATGCCGACGCTAGTCTCCATGGCCCCGATCTTGACACCGCCACAACGAGGGAGCCAAGAGAACCGACATCTTGGCCCTGCCTGTGACAAGTCCAGAACACAGACGAGACAAGCCTGGCACTCATCAACGTCGATATGTGTTTTGTTATTGCCATTGTGAAGCACAACAGCCGTCACGATGCCAGTTGATGTCACCTATATCTCCAATATCAACTCGATAGCCGCTCACAGCCTCACAGTTCCATAGTTTCAACTACTCTTGAGCCAACCAGATAACATTAACTCCAGCTCCCAAGCATTCCCCTTGCAACCGCTGGTCCCACGATAGCACGTTCCCTAAAACCCTTCTGCCAGCTAAAAGGACTACTGTGCCGCTCTACCGGGCCCCATTACTACTTTCGATTCTTCGCCCCTCCCTTTCAATCTCGTTCTTTTGGCTGTTAAAAGTCAAGTCAGTCCAGGTCAGTCTTGGTCTGGTACGATTCGAGCGGCGCGTGGGCTGGTCCCCAATTTTTTCTCTTCTTTCCCCCTTGTTCTCTTGTACTGTACTTCTTTTTATTCCTTTTACTATTAGACGATCTGCAATTTGGCTGATCTTCGACACTTTAAACTTATTCTGCTTCCTTGTTCTTCTTTCCTTACTCCATATCTCTTATAATAAGTACCGATCGTTGCCGGTGGTGGAGCTACCTTATTATCACGACGACTTCATTATTGGGATTTGAGATTCTATCTGTCTATACCCACTCAATTCAGCTCGACGCATCGCATATAATCACTCCACACAGGCAGTGAGTGATTCGGTTACAACAATTCTCACCGCAGGACGGCAAAAAAAGAAGAGAAAGTTATTCTGTTAATTTGGACGAAAAGAGAAAACGGGATTGGATATTGTTACGGATCTTGGTCTCACGAATAGAGGAAAAGACCGCCTACAGAAATTACTCAGACGAAAGATACGCAGAGCATTCAGAAAGATCTTGGAAGAAAAGACACGAAAAAATGGCCTCGGCCTTGTCAATTCGCCTCGCGGCAACAGCCCTTTTCGCCCTCTCAGTAACAGCACAGTCATCACCCGCCATGTCCATTGAGTCCTTCATTCGAGCAGCTGATGATGTTCTCCACCGACCATACGTTTCCCTACTATCAACACCGCTCGCTGAGCGCGATGGGAACGCCACAGTCGAGCAGCTTCCCGCAGGAGATGTCCCTCTGACAAAGGATGGCTCGTTGAACATGACGGCCTGGAACATGGACACCAACGCTGCATGCCGAGCAGTTCTCGGTGGACTGCACAAGAGCACAAACCCCTCTGGAACATGCGTGTGCTATAATCTTCCCTCACTCGATGTCAAGACTGGTGTTTTTGAGGCTGATGTTCGACTGTATCAAGTTTCTCAACCCAGAGGTAGTTTTGCAGCTGTTGCACCTGAGGATATCAATGTTGGAATCTCATACCAGGGTGCAAGTGTCATGCCCATTCAGCCTGCGGACGTCAATGGAACAGGTCTAACAGGCGGTAAGCCTGGTATGGGAAAGAGACAAGAGGGAATGCAACTCCTACAATCATATATGTTGGTTGGAAAGATTGATGCGGACAAGATGACGGATAACATGACTATGTAAGATTTCACACTCACATCTCACTTCATTCACATATACTGACTTTCTCAGGGACGAGCTCGAATGCCATATCATGCCAACCCTCACCCTCACTGCCCGCAACAGCACAGGCAGTACCATCCGCACCAACGTCTCCATCAACGAGGCCGCTTTTCTCACTGGCGTCTTCTCCCAAGATGTTGTCATGTCCGACTTCGCCATGGCCTCAGCCGCCGTCGACGATCAGGTCGCCGCTCTCAACAACGGCACTGTCGCCTTTGTCCTCCCAGGCGTGCAGCTCATGGTCCTACCCATTGGTCTTATCATGATGAGTGTCTGGCTGCTCATCTTCGTCTTGGCTGTTAGCTTTGGCACATATGAGCGCTACAACTATGCCCTCATGTATAAACGCAGACAAGCTGTCACAATACCCAAGAAGGCGACAATATGAAGCAGGTCATGAAGTTGGGATATAATCAAGCGAGCTTTTCATTACTCTTACGGCCATGCATAGCGTTGTCGACTCTTTTTTCTTTACTACTTTAACTCTCATAAGCGTGTCATTTCCACTCTGCCGATATTTCAGGCATCATATGTTTTTTAGTTGATATCCGACCTCAAATGGTCCCTAGATTCACTTTCTACCCCCCTACAACAATAGATAGTCTCATAGCGTCAATTGACTAGCCGCTATGGCTGAACAATCACCTACTAAGCAGTGTAAAGTTCATCCCCATGTTGCGCATCTGGGGTGAGCTGTCAGATTGTGGGACGATTCCCCTCTACATGAAACACCATCGTGAGGTACTGAACCCGGAAATCCCTTTTACCGAACCTTGTTACATGACGTTGTATCAGCCAGTCGGTGTCAAAACTGTAATGAGATTCTTGGTATCGTAATATAACATCTAACATGACCATGCTAAGGCAATCATGGGCTAGTCGCACAACTGTAACAACTCCAACGCTGTAGGGACCGTCCAATGCAAATATGAGAAAACATCGAATCACAGCAAACTGGTTCCTCCAACTCCTCCATACCATGCACATGATCGAAACGCCGCGCGGCAAGACATAATGTCACACTATGAGATTGATAATCTCCTCTCTGCACTTCTCCATCGCCCTTTAGCCCAGAGGAAGCATTCTGTGAAGACCATATACCATCCTGTCACCATCCAGAATGATAGAATGACACCCAGTCCGCCCATGAGTCGTGCATCAACAATACCCCGTGTCATTGTCTCGCGAATAGCCTCGTTCATCATAAGCCACCCGTAGATTGGGATTAGCGGCTCCTGGGACTTGAGACACGATGAGAGTCGGTTTGCTGGGCCATTCCGTTCACGCTTCCATTCCGAGATGGTGTCCGACATGCGCCAGGCAACCTTGTTGTTAATCTTCTCCCATGTCATCTCGCATGCGTACGATCTTGCGGCCTGGCCCATCTGGGCACGAAGGTTGTGGTCTAGACCGAGTTTCATAGCCTTGGCTACGAAACCATCGAGGTCGTTCGGAGAGATGAGAAGCCCATTTCCTCCTTGCTGGACAATGTCAGACGGGCCCCCTTCATCACGGGCGATGACTGGAACCCCACTGGCCATGGACTCCAAAACGACAAGGCCAAAGGTTTCTGTAACCGAACAATGGAGAAAAACATCACCGCTAGCATAGGCAGTGGCGAGATCTTCCCCGACCTTAAAACCCGCGAAGACAACCTTGCCCTTCTCCCTCAGAGGATCAAAAAGCTCCTGTACTTCCTTCTCGACATCAGGATTGCGGTTGCCGCCGACGATGTAAAGCTTGAAGTCGAGTCCACGAGCATCAAGTTCCTTTGCAGCCTTCGCCAGGAAATCGAAGCCTTTCTCGCCAGCGATTCGGGAGACTGTCACGAAGATGATCTCGCCGTTGGGCGCCAGCTGTTTTCGCAGTTCCTCGCTTTTCATCCGGGGGTTGAACAACTCAGTGTTGACACCTCGTGTTAGAACCTCGAGCTTATCTGCTGGCACCTTCTGGCCCACCAAATATCGTTTCACAAAACTCGAAGGGTAGAATATGGTCTTGATCGAGGAGTGACTGAAGAGATAACTCTGGACAGCTGCGAATGCAAAGACCGCAACGTGGCTCAGCGGCGCCGGAAATAAGATGGAACAATAGCCAGCAAGATCGGTCTGGAAATTACATATGATGGGTATTTGCTTCTCCTTGGGCTGCTGTCGTAGTTGAAGCATGACTTGGAAACCCAGACTTGCAGGCGATGCAAGGTAGATCAGATCGGGAGGAGCATCATCGCCAAAGGTTCTTGAGTACAGAGTCGAATTGCGTACCGGGTACACGATAGAGAGCTCGGGATTGAATGGGAGAGGATATCCTGTGACTCTAACTTCGGGCTGCTTATCTGCAGGGGACATAGTTGGCGATGGCGGCGGCGTAAAGGTATTGTGCTCTGTATGGTTGTGTGGCGCAACCACTGCGACCTGAGCTCCATGTGCCCTTAGATGGTTGACAAGCATCAAAGTCGTGCGACTGACACCATTGACAGGCCCAAAAGACTCGGTGCAGAGGAGGATCCGCTTCCCTTTCAGGGTATCAGGAAACTTGGAGAGGTCATGGCTGGGATAGCGCGATTGAGGAGCGGGTAGAGCTTCAGCAATCATGTTGACTTGCAGCAAAGTGCTTTGAAAGGAAGTTATCGTGAAGACATGCTGCGAAGCAGAAAAGAGGCGGAACGCGACTCTTTTCTCTTTCTAAATGCCCATAGTCATAAACCAACATGAGAAGAAATACCTCGCACGTGGACAGAAACAGGGCCACGAGAGCGAAACAATACATTTCTAGAAGCACATGAGGCGCAAATTTTGGTATGAGCGAGGCTGAATACAAGCCAGAGTAAACACCACGAGGAGGGGCTGTTGGACGCAGTTCGTCGATCTAAGGGGACCAGTCTGGTGGGGGAGGGGCAAATGGAGGGGTCGATCTTGATCAGACGTCATGGTACGAACGGGAATATAGCATTGTATTGGTGAATATGATGGCAGTCTTTGTTTCTAGGAATTCCTGAGAAACTTGGTGGCGGGCGTGCGAGAGGATCAAGCACAGACTTGTCTTGACCATCACAGGAAGTTCAAACGCATCAAAAGACCGTTCTTCAGCCTTTTAAGTCCTGTCATGCAATCACTTGATTCCAGGATCGAAGAAAAACAACTGCCAGTCTTGTGCCAGAATCCCCGGTAACAATGGCTCAGCCTGGGCGATATGTGATGTTCTTTCACGCTGGTCCCTGACATGAACCATTCGCCGAGATCTGTGTCGTTGATGAAGATCCCCTGCTGAAGATGTGTGGTGGGCGAATCAGAGGCCTCGCCGATATCACATTGTCCCAAGACGTTCAATCCGCCAATGATTGATAGACCGCGAATGGCCATGGCAATTCCAGCCCCCGTGCCCAAACAGATCTTGGCCATTGGAGGCGGATTTTGCCATATCAGAGAAGAATGACTTTTGGATCGTGACTCGTGACAGATTCATCTCAGCTTGAAGATAAAAGTGTCAGTAGTCAGAATTGATCATTTCATGAAAGACATCGGGAATAGACGGAGCGCCTCCAGTAATCTCGACTCGCCAACCATGGGTTAAGCGGGAGCTATCGGCATAGGTAAATTGGTGGCGCCATTGCGAGTCGAATGGGCCTTTTAGGCAAAAGCAGAGACGTACTCCACAAAGCTCCAGTTAAGTCAGATGTCAGGCGTGTAGTCTCTGAAGATTTTCAATCAAACTTATGGCGGTTGGTGGCTAAGGGAAAGAGATTAGATGAAGATTACAGGAGGTCCAGATCTCAAAGGAAACATGGTAGGAAATCAAACACGTGCAACGTCACGTGCACACCTTATCCTTCCTTTTTAACAACCACCTGACTGTGTACTGGAATGGGGACTGGAGTTATGCAATCTTCTGAAGAGCTAATGGAGAACCCTCTGCCTGGTTCGTAGTTGCAAGTGTCCGGCTATGTCGCAAATGTAGTCTCGTCCAATATGTTTGCGTGGATATATCTGGAACGACGCATAATTGAGGCTTTCAATATGGAGCAACTCGACCAGGGCATGTCAGAAAATCGCGCCTCTGCCTTGATATACCTTGAATTGTTCCCTATAGTCCAAGCGAAGTGGAATTCATTAAAGACGATACACCTCTCGCGTAAGATCTGAATAGAGTCGCTTCGCGGTAATAAACATCTGATCGTCTGGTGTTTAGGAACCCGCCGATATGCCTAGGGAGCTCGAATGTTGAAGGAATCGACGGGCCGATCCACTTGCCATGATCAGAATCCTCAAATACCCATCAACATGGGCATTGAGCTTCTGTGGACACATGAGCTGTCTGTCTTGCTGCTACAGACACGGCTCGCAGCCTCCGTTGAAGAACCCATCATCTTCCCGGCTTGGCTCATGAATCCCATGCGAGCTCATGACGCAGAGGTCCCCTGGCTAGGGGAGGAAAGAAAACTCAGGACCTTAACCCTAAACGGCAAAAGTATTTAGGTAAATATAGCCTAAGTTTAGGGGGTTCTTTGCTAGGTTTATTTTGACATCCTCCTTCCAGATCCTGAGTTTTCTTGCTCCCCTAGGGGGTAAGGAAATACAGCGGACGGGCTTTGGTGGGAGATCAGCGATTTTTGGTGTAAGCCGTTCCGCTGTTTTTCCTTACCCCGAGGCTCCCCAAGGCCTGGCATCATGACACCCATCAATAGTCGCTACTAGAGCCGAATAGAGTGGGAATGGGATTAATTAGTTACAAGGGTCTGGGTTATTACAGTAGCTTGGTGGGATGCCCACCCGGTGACAATTGGAGGCTCAAGATATGCACCAACAGATGAGCAATATCTTGCTGACCGATCAACTAACACGATGTCAAGTGCTTGCTATGTATTCTCAATGCTTCTCAGTCGGGATCCCATAAACCCCTTGGTAACGTTTCAGTCATCGGCTGCTGGCATCCCAGCCTTAAAAAAACCGCCGGTGATGGATTATTGGTTGCCAAATTAGCGCTCAGCCGCAATATAATCTTTTTGGGTCAGTGCAGAGAGTCTGGGCTGGCTGGAAACTAGCCTTTCATGATACATGAGCGACGAGGATCTACTTATACGTAGGTATATCTGTTAAGAACAACTGATCGACTCTTGGCATCACCTAAGGCCAATCTCTTCATGGATTATTGTCCGTCTTGGTTACTTTTCTCCTCCCTTGTACGACATCTGAGCAAGGAAGCTGGCCAGAATTTTGACGCGTCAAATAAGAACCATATGATTATGAGAATTGCAATGATCAACCCGTGTCGTAGCCGCGCCGATCACGATGATTTGTTGCAGAATAGGCTGACTATTCGAATGAGTTTCCAGAAAAGTAATCCGAGAGCTTGCGCAGCATCGCGAGTATGTGTGGCTTGATTCTATTTCTGTCAGACTGCCAGTGTCAATGTCAGCATTTACATATACTGCGGAGTCGGCCGAGTAAGCACAGTGTTTTCTTCCTTCTGAGTCGGCAAGACTCCGTTTTTTTGTTAGCAGAATGACGGGCATCACAAAGTGTTCAATAAGCGACCCCTGAGGCGCTATACTCCATGCCCCATCGGCCGAGCCGGCATCGGGCGAAATGAGACGAATCGATATTACGGCGTCTCACTCTTCTGGTTGTTGGCCGCTATCATGGATTATTAGTTGTCTTGGTATTGAGGTTTGTGAGGGCTGCTAATCGAGATACTGTCTAAGACAAGTACCTTACCCAAGGAATTGGGTTTTGCTTCTCAAGCGTGCCAGTCTATAGGCAATACTCAATACTGTACTTTAATGTCTTGGACAATTCCCTCCCTGATATCGACATGTATCCGTACGGAGTAGGTTGTTTGCCTTCACCGTCTTGTCCTATTTCCGTTAGTCGCCTCATTATCACCTTTCGCATGCCATGCCACTCCAGCCGGGGGTTGTGGCTACGTATCCGTTGTAGCGAGTCGTCGCAGCAGAGAATTAACCCCTGTCTATCAGTTGGTCGAAATCTCGGCAACCTCAAAACGTTGACTTGATCTTCAAATCATGCCAGCCTCGCAGGAATGAAGATATCCAGTACCAGAGGACATCTATCAGGCGATGCACGGAGGGCGCATTCCGCCGAAAATTCTGCACCTCATGTTCTGCTTTCACGAGCACACCATGTTCTGTTTTAAAGTCGGTCAGCTTCATGAGGCTGAGGCGATGTAACTTAGCCTAGACCAACTTGTTCATCCTGCTGGCGATTTTGGGATTGTTGCGATGACAGCATTGCCCATGCACCCTGACTGACATCGTGAATCGACGGCGGGAATGGATCGTTTCTGTAAGAAACAGTCTGGTCTGGTCTCTTCCCGTCCCCAGCAAAATATCTACTGCAGGGCATACAGTAATTAGCGAAGAGTCCATGTTCCGTTTGATAGCTTGGGTGACATGAGGAACAGTGCGTTGGACAGTGCATAACCGGGATGTGGACCCTTGCCTTTGTACCCGTTGTTCCCTGTCAGAGCATGGAATTGGTGGATTGTTTGCTTTTAGACTATGCTCGTTAGATTCTGATAATATTGGCTGTTAGTCTAATTAGAGATAGGGACGGTGTCCGCCTTGAGATAACCTCATGCCATTTGAGTTTGAGGATTTGAGACTAGGCAGAGAATTTATTCCGATCTATAGCTCGTATGCATAATTCCTCCAGAATAAACTCACCGACAAGCCTTACCCAACAGTCACCAACCCTCAATTTATAAGCTTAGCCGTGCAAGGCATGTGGGGGTTGTATTGGAGGGTCCTGGTTTGCGCGGGAGTGGAGGGGCTTGCGCAGCCCAGCCTTGTAGCGCACCGTGCCTTATCAGATGGATACTGTACATAAGGTGTTACTGGATTGGATTGGATTGGATCATTTCTCGATCCAATTCCAGGGCCCCTCGAGCTTCCAAAAGTACCTTTTTCAGCGGGCTGTAGTGGCCACGGTACCTGCATTCAGAATCCCCCTCCGTGAGAAGGTGTCTGTGTGCCTGGAATCCCTGAAAATCCAGTGAATGAATCCCTGCCCCTCCAAAAATCGACACCACGCACAGCACACCTGCCGCTCACTCCCTTGAAAAGTTGGCGGCGGGCGGGCGGGCAGAACGAGATACATACATGTACCTGTTGGTAGGTAAGTTAGAGACTGTGGAAAGGAACCAAGGTAAGGTACTAAACTAATGGGAATAGTCTCACCGCCTTAATTTCTCGTGCCAAAAAGTTGCTCCCCAATCGTTGCGTGGCCTTCAGCGACTGCCCCTCCACCGACCGGCCTTTGCCTTTGCCTTTGCCTTTGCCTTTGCCTTGGTAAAGTACTAGGTAGGTAGTCTCCCTCCATCCTTCTCCAGTCTCCTCCAGAGCCCAGAGGGAAAGTAGTGCCCCCCTTTTCCCATTAGCTCACCTTAACTGCAACGTTGAAGTGGGAATATCTTTTCTAGCCTCCCTTGTCTTTGCTTCCACCTCCTTTATAAACCTCCCCATTCCCTCTCATCTCTCTCCAAACCCTTACACTCGCTGGCATACTACGTGCGTCGATTCGTGACCTCGTTTGCGCGCATCGTCTCTACAGATTGTTCTTTGTCTCGTCTGTAATATCTTCATACCGCATCTGATCATCATGTCTTCAAACGGTACTCAGGAGGCCCCCATTGAGGTCCGCCGCATCTGCTGTGTTGGTGCTGGTTACGTTGGTAAGTTGCAGAAACCTTTTCCAATCGACTCTCCATGAGAGAGCACAAAGCTGGTGTATCGGATTTGCGAGAGTTGTGGCAAGGCGCTCCATATCATGACTGCGCGCTTATCAAACCTTGAAAATGCTATACACCGCTCCAATAACGCAATTGGGTTCCAACAAACTAACAAACTTGACACAGGTGGCCCTACCGCTGCTGTCGTCGCTTTCCAGAACCCCAACATTCAGGTCACTGTCGTTGACAGAGACACCACCCGCATTCGCCGTTGGAACTCCCGCCACCCCCCTATCTACGAGCCCGGTCTGCACGATATCGTCCGAATTGCCCGTGATGGTGGCCGACCTACCAAGATCTCCAATGAGCCTACCACTGATAGTGAGGGTTCCTCTGCGGAGGAGGGTGAGATCGCCGTCGCTGAGCGCAAGCCCAACCTGTTCTTCTCCACCGACATTGCCAAGCACATTGGCGAGGCCGATATTGTCCTTGTTGCCGTCAACACTCCCACCAAGTACCGTGGTGTTGGTGCCGGCAGCGCCACTGATATGACCGCTTTCGAGGCTGTCACCGGTGTCGTTGCTCAGTATGCCCGTGAGGGTGCTATCATTGTCGAGAAGTCGACTGTTCCTTGCCGAACTGCCCAGCTTGTCGCTGATACTGTAAGTATATGGTCAATATTACAGCAGAAGAGCGGTCAAATGCTAACAACGTGATTCAAGCTTAACATGCACCGCCCTGGTGTCCATTTCGAGATTCTCTCCAACCCCGAGTTCTTGGCTGCCGGTACTGCCGTCAACGATCTCCTCTACCCTGACCGTATCCTGATCGGTTCTGCTCCTACCCCCTCCGGTAAGCGAGCTGCCGAGGCTCTCGTCAAGGTTTACAACGCCTGGATTCCTCGCGAGCGCATTCTGACCACCAACGTCTGGTCATCCGAGCTCGCTAAGCTTGTTGCCAACTCTATGCTTGCTCAGCGTATCTCCTCGATCAACTCCATCTCCGCTGTCTGCGAGCAGACTGGCGCTGATGTCGATGAGGTTGCCCGTGCCGTCGGTGTTGACCCCCGTATTGGTAACAAGTTCTTGATGGCTGGTATCGGTTTCGGTGGCAGTTGCTTCAAGAAGGATGTTCTCAACCTCGTCTACCTTGCTGAGACCATGGGTCTTCCCGAGGTCGCTGAGTACTGGCGCCAGGTTGTCAAGATGAACGAGTATGCCCGTGACCGTTTCTCCAACCGTGTCATCAAGTGCCTCAACAACACCCTCGTTGGCAAGAAGGTTACCATCCTTGGCTTTGCTTTCAAGAAGAACACCTCCGATACCCGTGAGGCTCCTGCTCTTGAGATGATCAAGACCCTTCTTGAGGAGCGCCCCCGTGAGGTGGCTGTCTTCGATCCCTGCTGCAACCCTCTGGTTATTAAGGCCGAGATCAAGGAGCTCCTCGGACCCCTCGCTGAGGGACACAACATCACCGTTCACGGCAATGCCTACGATGCTTGCGAGTCCAGTACCGCCATCATCATTGCTACTGAATTCGACGAGTTCCGCAACCAGCCTCCTCCTCCTCCCGCTCCTACACCTGCCGTCCAATCCAAGACCATTGGCCGCAAGCCCAACCCCAAGGCCGACCCTCGTCCTTTCGAGAGCGCCACCCCCAGTGCCAACGAGCTCCTCGCTCTTCACAAGCACCTTGTCCAGCGTGCTGATGTCCAGTCCCATGACCCTCTGGACCGCTTCAACGTCGAGCCCAGCTGTGAAGACGACTGCCCCGACTGCATCCAGGAGCGCGAGAGCAAGGACAGTGGCTTCGCTACAGGAATGGGAAGCTCCGAGGAGTACAAGGCCAAGGAGCGCGTAGACTGGGTCCGCATTTCTGAGAACATGGCCAAGCCCCGCTGGGTCTTTGATGGCCGTGGTGTCATCGACTCTCGCGAGATGGTCAAGCTTGGCGTCCGCGTCGAGAGTGTTGGTCGCCAGCACCGCTTCTAAATGTCTCACCTGATTTTGAGACAAACACAATTTTTTCGACGGCCGACTTTTAGATTTCTTGATTGTATGAATTCGTCGACTGTTGGCTAAGATTATACCGTTTTTAATAAGCATGAAATGACATATGGACGTGGTTGATGATACACGCCGAGATACACTGGAAGGACATGGCGGATGCACGGCGTGAACAGGTGAAGATGTTTACTGGACATAGATTTAGATTTGCAGATGTTAAAAAATGCGATGCGAGAGCAATGTTTCCGTTACCTGATGTCTGCTGTCTATACTTGTGCTCCATGGTACCTTGGTTTATTTATGACCCATAGTCGTAGTCGTTTGAACTTTGGCGATGAACAGATCAGATTACCCCATGTCTATCAATTAAGCTTAAGAAGGGGAGGCTAAGTAGAATAAGTACTAACTAAAATATTTCATAAATAGCGGCTCGGTTATCACGATCCCTATCTAAAGTATCGTGATGTTCGCGTCAGTAAATTTGTTTCATGACTAATCCACCATGATCCTGTCCTGAGACGAAGCTTCAACCACCGTGTTTCAGCCGATTGACCAGGCGTCTCAGCTCTGAACCTCTAGTGTAACAAGCTATTACCGGAATACTACTTGTTTCCCAAGCCCAGCCGTCATGTTCCCTGCCACAACGTTCTCGATCTCGCTCCACGTAGCATCGTGCCCTGCACTTGATACAGACTACTACTCTCCTTTGGGTACGCGTTTCACCATGCATCGAGGAGTACCGTCGCCGTGGTTCGCCTCCTCGTGCGTGCTTCTCGTCTCGAGACATTTGTCGTCTTTGTCTTCCTGTTGAACGGGTAGCATCTTTGTCTCGCTACCATACGCTCTTTAACCATATTGGTATCACTCTTGTGTTATCCCGGGGCTGTGCCTCTATATTCTTTCGCTTATTATTCAATTGCATTGCATTGCTGGCTGCAGGCGGCTCATCCTGTCTTGTCTTCGAGGCCCGAACGTACGGGCCACCATCGTCGACTTGGGATCCAATACAATCGAGGCAGCTATTCGTCGAGATGAGATTGTCATGGGCAAGACAGGCCGTAATTACAGGCCTCGTCGCCGTCGCCATAGCAGACGTCTTGCCGCCGGACGACATTCCGCTCATGTGCGTGACGATCTGTGGTCCAATCGTCGAGTTGACAGCAAAATGTGATGTTCACAACCATCGCCTCACGAAGCGACAGCCAAACCCCGAGTGGGTTCCAAAGTTGGCCGTGGAACCGCTCGAGGATGATGGACTGCACAAGAGAAGCTTCTCTATCATCAGGGCTGCACCGACGTCATTTCCTCCACAGTTCGAGCCTCAAGAGAGCACGACGTCGTCAACTTCAAAGTTAACGTCAACGCCGACTACCAAGTCTACTCCAGCATCTATGAAATGGGTTGCGGACGACACCAGTGTGGAGGAGCAGACAATGACAATGAGACATACTTTGATGACTTCGTCGTTTGTCAGCTCGGCAGTAACTCAACCTACTAAGACTCTTCAGGGTGATTCAGGTACAGCGAGCATGACGAGTTGGGGAGCTAGTTTGCAGACCCAGTCAGTAGTTCCAGAGGATGATCCGGAGAGGGAATGTGTATGCAACAATACGAGCTTTGATGTGGCCAAGATCGCCGCGCTATGTCAAGACTGCATCGTTGTTGATGGGCACAAGCAAAACAGTGAGTCTCAATACCCACCCCCATTAATAAGCTGCTAACGAAACAGACCTGGATGTTATCATGCGGTCATGCGGGTTCAAGCCACTTACTTACACTCCTGACCAGGACAAAGCGGCGGACAACGTTCGGGTCGAGGCGACGCGGCCGACTGCCATGGGTGCGAAGCAAGACTCGGCGAATGCAGGTGCTGGAATAGAGGCTGGTGGTAATTGGGTTATTATTTTCACTTCATTATTAGGACTCGCCTTGGCGGTATGAGTTGCGTTCGATTTCAACACCTTAGATATGTAGATCATAGCGCTTGCGACAAGCTTTCCTTTCTCACTTATTATATCCAATTTTAGATAAAACACTCGTTGAACGAATATACCCTTGTCTACTACTGCTTCGTGCGGTTCCGAACTATTATGTTCCTTCAGTGGTGACATGATGATTGTATAGGTACCAGAGATAACGCTGTGCGTGAAGCAGAAGGAAACAAAAGGGTACAATTATGTATTCTATGTCTATGATGGCTTCTTCTATATGCAACCAAATGCCCAATATTAACAGTCCATATAATAAACATTAGGTACAACATCTCCAGAATCATGAGCCGCTAAAGCCCACTATCCATAAATAGGCACACCCTCTTGTGTTCAAGCCACCATGGCAACCATAGCCGAGGCGATGAGTAGACCCTACCATAACGTCAGTACAACTTGAAAACGACACAAAAGGGTAATATCTTACCATTCCCCAAGTACCAGGCCACAAGCAAGAGGCACCACTATCGGTATCCTCGATTCGAGCGACCAACTTATCCCCAATACCACCGAGACTCTCTTCGAAGTCTTTGAAGTTTTTGGCGTCCCAGTCGGCACCGTCTTCTCCTGGAACAGCGTCGCTACCAGGGAAGGCGATATACAATACATCATCTTCATCGTGGCCATTGTCGCCGTTCATGTCATCGCCGAAGCAAGCCGTTGCAAGGGAGATGGAGGCCTCTCCGACCATTGCTTCATCGCCATCATCGCCATTCTCGTCGCCCCAGATGCCGTAAAACTAACAAAGTCAGCGATGATTCGGCATTCAAGAAAAGGTAATGTTTTACCATTTTGTCGCCGCATACAACAGCCATCACACTCAATGGTTTGATGCCGTGCTTTTGCGCATCAAAGGTTGGCCAGTTCTTCTTCGAACCCACGTTTCCGAACACCACGTAAGGATGAATATTGGCATCGAGGTCCTTCTGGTCCGTGCCATACGACTTGAGCTGGTCCTGAAAAGACGTGACAGATTGTGTGTCGCCTGATGAGCCACAGCGTCCATCATCTGCAGAACTGCCCTGGACTCCATCGCAGTCGATGTCCATGTTGACGAGCTTGCCTTTGGTGCCCTGGAGATATATCACATTGTAGTCTTTAAGATGGTCGCCGCAGTAGACGTATGCTGCAACTGATTAGTCGCGGTTGCAATGCGGATCTTGGAAGGCTTACAGCCATCGTCGCCATCGGCGCTATGGAAGCCTTCTGCGAGAGTGTCATTGCAAGAGCCCTGTGTTATGATGCCCTCTTTGAAACCCTTGATGTTATCGGGAACATCGCGACAGGAAACCAGAGTGGCGATCGATGCGAAAAGGAGAAATCGAAGGGAAGCCATGTCGATGAATCTGCGGCCGAAATGAAGTAGCGAGCGTGGGGAAAAGGCCGATCAAATCAATCGGGATAGTCTATCTTTATCTTTATGTTTAAATGTCTAAATCTTCCCCTATAACTAAGCCTCGGGGCGAGAGTGGTTTTATTCAAACAGCCCATTTTTTGCTTGCATGCAGTGATCCTCGTCCAATTTACTCGGAACCAAAAGTTCTCCCTACAGAGTTGCAAGCTGATGGCTTAGGCTCCCTCCTTATTCCCCGCCAAGACGGGTCGATCTGGTCTAGAACGGAATAATTTACTAGCTTAAGCATATTTATAACCTTTGGACCATCGGCTGTTGTCTTTTGCTTCTACGGGGCAAGATCTTGCAGATTCGGAAATTAGTCCGCCTAGCTAACATCCAGATTGGTAAGGGCCTCGTTTATTGTATCACTGAACTGCATTTTAACGAGCCCAGTAATGATTGACGCGAGGGACAGGTTAGGCAAATGAAACCAGAGATGTGATTTGCTGGGGTTATTCATATACTAACATCCATATGAGACAGGGTTACCCTATGTTTTCTCACCTGAACCAGCACTTTCAGGTATATGTATATACAATAGAAACCCACAATTGAATGAGTCAGGCCATCAATTGATCTACTTTCCTTTTATGTTTGATTTCAAAATGTATAGGCCTTAACAAATTGATTGCCGTTTGTCATTCTAGGCTTTGATCAGAAATGGTTGTGTGATCATCTTCACGTCTAAATCGCAACAAGGATCAACACGAAATATCATTGACCTTCCAAGACTAGTACTCTGAACCAGTCGTATTCAACTGTCCTTTTCTTTTGATCGAGCATCGTTCTATCGTCCTGTTTGATAGCTTGTTGAAAGTCCGAAACTATCTCGTCCGAGAGACCATGCATGACGACGGCTCAATGAACATCCTCGACGGCATCTGTACCAATCAAGCAAAGAATCCGGTCACTCAATGGAACCAAAGTCGGGCGGATCGTTATCTCTTAATCTCACATATATGGGCCCTTTCAATCAATGACAATTACACTTCCAAGAATTGGGAAGAAGCGCATCAATTCGTCCGTCTCGGCCTCCGCACGGTCGAACAAAATAGCTGTGAAACTAAGACACACGATCCCTGATAATCAAGATTCGTCCGTGAATTCGTCCGTACCTCGACCGGAGGCCGTAGATATATAAGAAAGCAGTGAGGATAATTATATAGCAAAATATAAACCACCAGTGTTTCTATTCATTCAACTTACCAATAATCACAATGTCTGCTCACCTCCAGCACAATGCCGCCTGGGAGGCTAGCCCTCTTGCATTCCTGTCCCGCCAATTCATCGAAGGAGTTCCCAAGATCCCCAAAGGCGTCACTCTATCCGGGAAAACAGCTCTCATCACGGGCTCAAACGTTGGATTGGGATTTGAATGTGCTCGTCAACTTCTTGCTCTCGATCTTTCCCACTTGATCATTGCTGTGCGGAACCAAACGAGAGGTGACAGTGCAGCACAGAAACTACGAAACGAGTTCCCAGAAGCAAAGATTGAAGTTTCACTAGTTGACATGGCTTCGTACAAGTCAATCGAAAGCTTCGTCAAGTGGTGTGAGACTCTGCCTCAACTCGATATTGCCATCCTGAACGCTGGATTGAGCAGACCTCAGTTTGAGCGATCGGACGAGTCCAAGCATGAAATGACATGTCAGATCAACTACCTCTCCACTGCCCTCCTCGCTATCCTTCTTTTGCCCGTCCTCAAGAAGAAGCGTGGAACTTCTGAGCCTGCACATCTCGCTCTCGTTGGCTCTGACATGTCATACTGGGCTCATTGGACTGGAACAAGCGATGCCATCTGGGATACAGCCGACGACCTTTCCAGCTGGTCCAGCAATGGCGCCTACCAGATTTCTAAGCTTCTTCTGATCATGTTTGTTGGAAAACTCTCCGAATACGTCTCGCCCGACGAAGTCATTGTCAACTTCCCCAATCCCGGCGCTTGCAGGGGAACAGAATTTGGAACAGACGGTAAGAGGAGCAAAATTGAGCAGTTTTGGATGAGTATTGCCAAGCCTATTGTCGGAAGAACAGTTTCTACTGGCGCAAGATCCTATGTTGATGCCGTTGCCGTGAAGGGCCAAGAAAGCCACGGCAGCTTTGTTGGCGAGGGCAAGATTAAGCCGTGAGTACTTTGAAGCCGACAGCGACGGAAAGTTTCTAACTGTATTTGACAGATACCCCCCGATTATGTACGAGCCGGTCGGAAAGGCACTTCAAGAGACAGCCTGGAATGACTTAATGAAGGAATTGAGTTTTGCGAAGCCTCTAGAGATACTCAAAGGCAGCACTTGAGCTGACGTTTACGGACTACGACGAGGCAAGAATAAGAAGAGTCAGAGAGATATTGAAACACAAGTAGAGAATGTAGTTAATTAATAAAACAGTACCAAGTCTCATCATTCTCGCTTTGTTTCACCATGATCAGCATAGTCGACTCCATTGCTCTTTGCTTCCACCCGCTTAATGTCTTCAACAATAGTCGTATCGTCGTAAAACCGAACTTTTTTCACCACCCCCTTGACCATCGGAGCGCTATCCCCAAGTCCGACCTTTCTGAGGCTGCTCTGGCCATATCGTCTAGGTACTTCCATTCCAAAGTATGCTCGCCATCGGCCGCTGTTGATGAAACCACGGAAAATGCTGAGCTGCAGATCGGTCCAGCGAAGGATAGTCAGCAGGAAAAAGAGACAGAAAAGGATGCCGAAGATAATGCTGCCCCAGGGTATCGATTTGTGTTGCTGAAGTTCTCCTTCAATACTCGACATTGTGCTGTTCTATTGGTCAGATGGAGGATTAAATATGTTGCTGAGATAGTCACGTACCTGTTTGAAGGAATGTTCTCAGAACT
Source organism: Fusarium mexicanum (assembly GCA_013396015.1). Lineage (NCBI taxonomy): Eukaryota > Fungi > Ascomycota > Sordariomycetes > Hypocreales > Nectriaceae > Fusarium > Fusarium mexicanum. The sequence goes on along the minus strand of JAAOAM010000023.1, from coordinate 35,212 downwards.
GTAGGCGTCCAGAGGAATTTGGTGGTTTCGAAGACTCAATTTGCTTATCAAGCCACGTAAATTGGACAGTTTGATCATGATGAAGGAAAAGGGTTGTGTGATCCGTACCTAGCCATGACCTGCCTCTCGTTTATAATAGTGAAAGGAGACACACAGGATAAAAGGTCTTATAATCGTCATATCTGTACGCGAAGTTTGTTTCTTGCACACGGACACCCAAACCTTTTTTCCAACAAAGTTCTTCCTTAACTTATATGTCCGCACAAGTCACTCTCCCAAACTCTCCCATTGAACTCTGTAATCCACCCCTCACGCCATAAATCTTCACACCGCATTACAATATTCCGTCGATAGACGCCTCCGTAGGGGATCTTGTTGTTTTGCTGCCGCTGTGGCGGGCTATGCTGCTGCTGCTGGTCTTTTCCTATGGGGGCCGATCGAAGAATAGTTTGGAACCCGATAATTTCTTGGTACTTGTCTTTGCTCGCCATTTACGCAGTTACAGTTATCAGCGTCATAAGACGCTTCAACAGCGGCACATACGGTATCGTAAATATCGTCCAGTAGCTGCTCATCCCTTTGTCGCTGTAAGAAGATGAAGACAACACCGAGAATGAGACCAAGGATACACACTGTCGTACTGAAGGCCAAGATACACACAGTGAAAAGTCCGTTGTCGTAGTCCATTCTTGGGTAACGTAGAAAAGGTATATGTTGTGTTTCGATGGCTCGTAGGCAGCAAATGATAGACGTGGTTTGAAGCGAATTGGTGAGCTGGAGCAGGATGTTCTCGAGAAAGAACTTGTAATTTGAAGTTGGCGTGAAGAAGAGCAACAATATTTTGAGCACCGTGGTCTTATATTTAACTTATATGTATAAATTTGGGGTGCACTTATATAAAGTTATTGAGTGCTGTGGTGGCAATGTTTTAATTTTTAGATAATACCATGTGGTAGAAATACTGAAAGATTACGATGAGAACGCACCGATTTGTAGGCTTCCAGGTGAAAAAGAGAGTTTAGTTATGAAGATCGAGTGAACTGTATATCATGCCAGTCTCTGAATTCTCTGCAAAAGAGGCTTGGTGATCTGGGTCTGGATATCTGACGATAGATGTAAAATAGACCGCTAGAGATAGTACAAACTACATAGTAAGAGAACAAAGAGTCGGCAGCTCGTAGTTGATTCTATTGGAAGCCATTTGTTAGCATCTGGCTGTCATTTTCTGATTCGACGTGTGGGCAGAGATCTGTCATCGCAGCCGCATGGGAAGACTGTGAGTAGGTGGCTTGGCCAGCTGATGCAACAGAAAGAGTTCAAAATTTTAATGGCGGTATGGCTGTCTACCCCGTAACATGAGAGATTGTGTCTTGAATGCGTCTACTCGGTGGATTGTTGGTTATGCAAAAGTGTTGGTGTATTATCAGTTCCCTTAAGCATGGCACTGGTTACCTGTCATAGGGAAGATGTAATTCACTAACTTGAGATTTAGTTTCGCTTTGAATAAGAAGATAATATCGAAGATGGTATTTGTGGTTTAATTCTACTTTGCAACAGGGTTGATCAACAGCTGGCCTTACCTGTTAGTCTCAACAGACTCTTCCTCCTTTTTGGACCTGCATTTCGTATCAGACTGCCATATCGCATTCACTATAAGCGACATACGTAGTTTGAATTGATACTTAGATGTTGTTATATGGTTCTCGCTCCTGTTGAGAATCAGAGTTCAAGGAACGGCTTGGTCTCAGCGTCCTAATCCCGACATCTTGCATTGGCTGAAACGGTAACATCGTAGCATTCACACGATACCATTTCCAATCGCAGACATGCACGAGTCAGAAGCTTCGATTGGTAGGACCGTACTCCATCTCTTAGAGTTTATTTAATACCTACCCGAAAGCTATCACGAGTCGAAATGTCTTGGCGAGAGTTGCTGCTGTCTTTATTTCTTTGATGGATGTTGTCAATTACACAAAATATCTTATCAATCTCCGCCGGCTTGCATGCTAGGTATGCTATATACATCATTAATATCGTGACCCGGTTTAGTAATGGTACAATGAATCGAAGGCCAAGACAACACAGTACAACAACAAAGACATGAACTTGATGTGCCAGCATCAACACAACACAACACAACACAATATCCAAATGGATATCACCACCCAAAAGGCTTGGCATATCGTTCGACGTTCCTAGATGCTCCGCCAAGTCCACAAATTGTTCCCCAGTCAAGCTCAGCTCGGCTTCACAACACAACACAACACGCACACGCCATCGTACAATTTGTCACTCACTTCTTCCCGCGGAGGATGAATCTCACATTTTCAGCAGCGCATCGTTATCCACGATACGATCCTTGTAGCCCTCGCATGCCACCTTGACAAAGGCCTTTGCCATTTGCGCAACTTCAACGCCGTGAGCCGAGCGACCGCCTACAAGTCTTCTCTTCTTGGGCGTGTCTGGGGTGACGGTGGCGCTGGGTCTCAAGATCCAAGCGCTAAATGTTTCAGGGCTGGCGTCTGCAATCTCGCATAGACCCTTCTCCGCCTCGGACTTTGGTTTCCTTGGGTCCCCGAGCGAGAGCAGTGAAGATGCCTTTGAGTTGGCCTTGTTGCTGCACAAGACAAAGTTGAACTTGTTGCCTGCTGGTGTCTTTGGTGCTATGCGCTCGCTCAATATTTTTGCCGCCGTGAGCGGTAGTTCCACGTTAACGTGGTGAAGAAGTGCCTTGTCGTGGTTGAGACGATCTGGCCGTGCTCTAATGGCCCTGTGTAAATGATCAGCCTCTCATGTTGGAGCAGTATGAAGACTGATCTTTAGAGATCGAAAGAGACCGTCTTCTTACCATAAACACGCCGAAGACCCTTCAAGTCGCCGTAAAACTTCATCGGAATACCTTGCAAAGTCCTGAATCATGATAACATCCGCCTTTGGGTGACTCTCGATGTCCATTGAGACGGCCTTTCGAGTGAGAATAACGACTTTTGTGATGCGCGCGTCGGCGAGACATTGTTTGACGATCTCATTGCCGACCATCCCGGTCGCCCCTGTAACCACAACCTTCATCTGTTGAGTAGAATATCGCAAAAAGGACTGGAACCGATAGTGCAGTCGCTCGCTTTTAGAGGAGAAAAAAAGGAGAAGAAAAGAGAGTGTTTGACGGATAAATGAGTGAATGAGTGCACGAAGAATGATGGGTATTCCGTAGGTAGCCTCAGAGATGATCCTGGTCTTGCGGGCCTCTCTCGCCTTGCTATACTACTAAGGGCAGAAAATTAAAAAGGGCCGGAAACAATAAATAGTATTAGACCAGCAGACAGTGGCAACAGAAAATATGGTGAATGTCGCTAATAGAGATGGATGTTATGAATGAATGCTAAGGTACCTTGTGCATTCATCTTGATCTTGCATCCATGGCTTGGAGGAAAGAAATCAATTATGTATACCTTAGGTATGATCAGCCACGCAAGTGAAAAACTACACTTGACCTCTTGAGGAAGAGAGCTAGCTACCTTATAGTGAAGGAGTATTGCCGGCAGCCCGATCTGACCATGGCCATGGATGGATGTTCCATTGACAGTGACAGTGACAGTGACAGCTTCTAGTATCTCTTGGCTCTGTTGCCGAGCTACAAATACCACGCGCGGGTAGATCCTTGTACTGTATGTAACTCATTGCAGTATGTAGGTACCTACTAACCTAAGGTAAGTAATTTTCAACGACTCCAACAAAATGTTCTTCCTCGGTCCTCTCTTTAGATCGACACTTTGCCAACCAATCCTTTCAGATCCGCCGGCTTTGGCACGGAGATACGATGCAGAGCCTGTCACTGCCTAAAAAATGACTGTTTGAGGCCAAGGCCCGTCTTAATTTGCGCTTGCGAGTGACATTGACTATCGCGACTATTGGTTGAACTTTACTCAAATCTGTCATTATTAGTTAATGTGGATGTCTTAGTTATATTGGCTGAAATATTCCGCCATGAGGAGCATGGCAACAAGACAGACTATCACTACCAGCAGCCCAATATTCACGGGCTAATGCATTTTTTCTCTGATGCCATCGACAGAACTCGTTAGACCTCAAGCCCTTCTGTGCCGATCATCCGCTTTGCCGACCTGCTATGCCCAATACTGCAAGTACACGTTTCATTCTGTAATGAAACATGGGCACCCGCGCGTCTGGCGACGTTATCAGCGTTACGTTGTTGAGCGTGACTTGTGGAAAGGAATGCCGACTGGTATAGGTACATGTACAGGGTCAGACCGTCAGTACATGCTCTCTGTATTACCTTCATTTCCCAGGGTAAACCTCAGGAGTAATCAGAAATTTGTTTCAGCTCACTTCCCGTGATGAGCAATGCCCTGATAGGTGCTTAGCTGAGGCATGTAGCCTGCTCGGCCAGCGTCAATAAACAATTTAGAGACGTAAATAAGCTTCCTTTTGCAAATAAACAACGAGATGCTGCACTTCAAGCTCCGCAAGATCGACCCGACGCTGAATGTTTCGGATCCGAATCGGATCCGGGGCTGATTTCGAAGCTGGGGTATCCGTAGGTAGTCACTCGATGACGATTGGCTCAGTGAACTGAGCGCATCATTCACTTACGAGAGCGAACATACAAACATATAAACGTTGAACAACTCGATTATTATTTCATTTGGATATCATATTATTTCCTTGATTAATTAATTAATTTACTCAACCAACTCGACTTCCCTCCAAGTTGTCAGCCGCGCTCTTGCTTCGAGGATCAGACTCGTTGCCGTAGTGGTTTGCGTCTCCTCCCAGCGCCTCGATCTCCTTCTTGCTGTTCTCCTTGCTGGCCTGGCTGGTGTCTATCGATCACTGTTAGTCACTGGAGACGACGCTCATGTAAGGACAGTTCATACTGGGGTTGGAAAGGTTCGCCTTGTGGCCCTGGATCTTGTGGGAGATCTCTTCGCCTCCCTCGCGAAGCTCCTGCATGTCATTTGAGATGACGGATCGGTCTCCAGCGGAATTCATTTTGGTGATATTGGTATTGATTGATTGATTGGATGGTTGTACTTTGTAACAGTCTTGGTCTTTTCCTACATGTCCTGTGTTGATTTCCTCCTTATATACCTATTTTCCTCTTCCGTACACCTACTTATTTCTCGGCATGACATGCCATGACGTTACAGCATGAATATTGTTAAGGCTCTTATGTCATGCTTGAACTGAATCAAGGACATCTCCATGTCCCACAGACTTGGCTCACCTTCCAGGTGTGGCGAGCGATGCATTCTGTGTGGCTGGATTTGTCCAGCATGAGGGGCGGGATGACATAGCTTGTTGCGCATGAAGCCGGGGTGAGGCTTGAAATTAATTGGAGCTATCACCACCAAGATCTCGGCTGAAGATGGTCGTGTTATTTTGGACTGCACCCCTGCCTAATTCGCCATCTCGATCACTTCAACGACCATCTTGTAATACAGATACAAAAAGCAACGGGTGATGCACAATCTGAAGCCATAAAATGCATTCAGGACGCCACTTTCGACAATTATACTGGCAGTTGTTGCACAAATTCCGGAGAGAAAGAATGTCGTAATCTTCCAACTTGTGACATACAGTTTCGTCACACGCAAACAAACGGGTTTCCTGTGACAGGTTGCAAAGCCATTGCCGTTTGCAACCCCCAGATCTACTTGGCATATCGAAGATACAGTATATTCGGTGATTAGATATGTGTATTAGAACATGCTAGCTAGGTAGGTAGTAATAAGTTGGTATGCCGTATCCGTTTGTTCTAATACATATGAAGCACTTGCTCTGAATAATCGCCCAAACGAATGTGTGGCACTCCGCACATTAGTCCGCAGTCCCTGTAACTGATTGAATGATCCTACGGAGAACCTGACTTTAAACCAAAGCTATTTTTTGAAGCCCTTAATATATATGTTATGCCCCGGCCTCGGTTCGACTCATTTACGGTCTGGCGAGGCTCAACTCTGTCTCTGGACCAATGCTCGAGTGACGATTGATGCGATGTTCCGCACCAGTACTCATTTCTTGCGGAAGTGTAGTACTACCAACCATTTCTGAAGCGACACCCATCTGTTGTTGGTTGTGACTATGACTGTGATTGTACTGTAGCTGGTACGGAGGAAGAAAGTTGGGACTGTGTGCGTGTTGGGCGCTGTGCTCCGGAAAGTATGTGAAGGATTGGGGTCGTTCAGATTGAGAGATGTTCGGAAAATACTTTTGGAACTGTTCAATAGAGGATACACCGCTATTTTATGGATTCATAACCGTGGGAGATGAAGTGAATGACTCTGCGTTTTGTTAGTGCCGATTCTCCTTCTGAACGAGTCTACTTACGCTGATAGCCACTCATGGGAGATTGGGCGACGAATGTGCTCGGATGGATAGGACCACTTGGAGGTGGAAACGGATTCGCTGCGAGTGTCGGTGCAGCTGGAGGCACGCTGTAACCTGCGCCATGTTCTCGATCATGCTCGTTCTTTTGTCGGGGCTTCCACCAGAAAAGCCAGGCCACGAGCACGAGAACAATCAGACCTCCGACTGACGCACCCACAGCGATGCCGGCAGTAGCTCCAGCTCCCAAGCCATCGCCCTCATTTGCATCAACTGCAGAGGTGCTCGAGGCTGTGGTAGAGGCTGTCTCGGACGCACTCGAGGTAGCAGAGCTTTGACTTTGACTAGGATGAAGGAAGTTGAGTTTGTTATTCTCAACTTCAGATAGCTTAGCTGGCACAAGCTTTGCCCTTGGACACTCTGAGCTACAAGCGTTAAGGCTGCGGCATCCAAGGAAAGGCGGTTCGGTATGGGCACATGAGTACCAGTTGTCGACACCTTGAGAGTTGTCACGGTCTTGCTGAGGAAGCTCAGAGTATTTGTCGGAGTCGAAGGTTACCGCACGCAAATCACCATCAGGACAGGTTCCATTATTCCTGCCACAGGGATCATTGACACAACAACCTATAAACTGGGTATCGTCATCTTCACAGATGTAGAAACTGCCCCCGTAAGGACACGAGAGGCCCCAATGCGTACGAGCTTCAGACATTGAGTCTTGGAATCGAGTATTCGGCCTCGATAATGACGTTGATGAAGTGTAATGTTTGTTATAGTAGCGTCTCAAGACGAGCTCTGGAAGCCTCTGAAGTAGACAAAGCAGGATGACTGAGGGCAAAGGTAAGAGTAAGGGATCACTAAAGCCCCCGACTTTCAGCTTACCTGGGACTCTCGCTTGTTACCGTCGAGTGACAGCATCAGCTAACGTAAGTAGCCTCTTTCTACTTTCAACGTACAGCCCGCACGGCTATGCACCCGAGAGATTGTGGGCTGCATGGTATAACTGGACGACATCTGTGTCTATCCCTCCAGCTGGGACAGGACAGCTCAGCTTACCGCGGCGAACCCCAAGCATAAGACAACATTCGCGTATCAAAGCAAGCTGTCAAGGCTTGTGGCGACTTTGGCAGCGGCAAGTTCTAGAGCTTGTCCGACCAAGGGCTCGATGCTGTGAAACAGTACTAGGCTGTGATGAGATTTCATTGCAGCTATGACCAGAGGTAATGTTGGCTTAAGTTAACTCTATGTGATATTTACTTCCAGTACTAAGTATAGGATCTTCTCGAGCCGTTGGTGCTGTATTGAGAGACAAGGGTGTTCAGCTCAGTCACCAACGCTTGCGCAACTTGTGTCACTGGGTCATTAGACACACCCCGAACATTTAAGCACGGTGAAGCCTATTCCTCTGCTTACTTTGGCTATGAAAAGAATGGGAAAGACTTGGCCAAGATATTGAATCCATCGTATCAGGGCTAAGACGTAAATGACTGCGCTATGGTCTTCGTAAAACTATGAATAGCATCCTTTGATATCACCATCAACTTAGATATGGAGGCTCAGCGATGCTTGGCGACGGCAAACACTTTATTTCTTCTGTTGCCAATGAGCATGGCACTTGCATGTTGCTGCTTGGTACCAGCTTTGTTGACATTTATCCCGAGCCTTATGTGAAAGCTTGGTTCCAGCTTTGCTTGCTGCTATAGCCCTTGGCCACTGAGTAAGCGACTCCGTAGCGCGTATCCGGCTCTTGATACACCATCGGCCATTACGGTATTCCACGATCAGAAACCTCCCATCTCCAAGACCAAGCAAGGACATTGAAGCAATATCCTTTCTTGTTTGTCGTATCTCCAGCTTCAAATGCACGGGCCCCATTACGTGCAAGTTAATCACCAAAATAAACCCCTCTTTGTTGTCACGTCCACCACATATCACGACACAGCCTTGTTTGTCTGACTTCTTGCCTTGGCTAAATAATGCTATTACGGATACTGGTGCCCGAATGGACAGCAAAGATCACAATTTGCACCATTTTCAAGAGGCGCTTTGGCGAAATTAAACCGCAAACCAACAAAACAGTTTTCCCTGCACATGCGACCCTTGAGGCTGACAGAATATGACACCTCGGATTGCATGCCGCAGGATGAAAGGACACAGATTTGTTGACTAGAAGAGTCGCTTCAGCTCCATTGGCTTTTTTCTGGACAACGGTGCAGACGAGAATGGGTGTCCGCGACCAGTCTCAGCATCCCAGAAGCAATGTTTGTTGCAGTGGCAGCCAGTGAAGCTACCGCCCGTGAAGGATACTTGAGAAAGAAGATATCCCCAAAAGGAGCGCTAGATGCTAGTGTTGGGTGATCTGAGTTGAATTCTCCGCTCTTGGACAGGAATTGTGTCTTCGTTACTGTCAAAAGGGCCGATGGCATTTCGTCAGGTGTTACTTCGTGCAACGAAGGTTGGCGTGTGCAAGCAAAGCATTGGACCAATCACCCCTTCATCGCCATTCGCATCATTTGGTTCGTGACTGTTGGACTCTTTGAATTGCCCATCAGTCTGGTCATGATGGACCTAAAAACATTGCGCCAAGAACCATTCTGAACAAAGGGATGCACCGAACGGCCCAGCACTAAATTCCGTTTTTTAGGTCGATCAGCATTTACGAACCGGGGGCGACAGCGGATGTCTGTGAGCTGAGCTAATGCGCTGGCTCAAACTCCGGGTTGGTTGGCAAATACCTGCGGCAGCTGCTCGCCCTGAACCCTTTGTCCAAGTTGCGCCACAAAGGACCACGCAGCGCGGGAGAGGCTCTGGCTGATCTCACCAGGCATTATGATCTTTAGGCGACTCTGGCCGAGCACGAACCCGGCGGAGGAGATTTGAGTAACATGTACGCCGGGATGGAAAAGATCCAGTGCAAGATGGTGATGTAGATAGAGTCCCAAGGCTTCAGTAAAGGGGAATGTTTCAGAAGAACCCTTTGTACGCCAAGCCCAGCCATCGTCTGTGTTACCTCCAGCAAGCCTACGGCGTTCACGGGCGTCTCCTTGCCAAGAAGCATTAACCGGGATATGGCTCTTCTCACCAGCGCTCACAAAACGGCGAAGGTCTTGTGCAGATATGGTGATATCAACAGATCGAAGCCCTGGGCTAGGCCTTGTGTCTTCTTGAGTTTGGGGGTTGTCGATAGCTGTCGGGTCTTGGCTGGTCTGAAGCGACACGTTGAATGCAAGTGTTATAGTAAAGTCAATACCTCGGTCGTTGAGCCCTTCGTTTACGATCCAGCTTTCCCAGACACCGAGAATAGTTTTGGTTCCCATTGTTATCCGACTGACGCGACAGTCGAAAGAAGCAGCAAGCCAGTTTGCCACAACGGTCTTGAGTTGCTGAGGCATGCGCATCAACAATAATGGTAGATGTAGAAACCTGCTTTGATCATCGATTTGCCGCGACTCTGAGGAGTCTGATAGTCCGGGTAGAAGAATAGCAGCATAAGCAGCATTCTCATGCTCGATGCTTATCCAGAGCCCTTGTTTCTGGTCGGCTGGAAGGTCGCTCTGATCGCCGCGTGGAGCTTCGAGGTCGAAATCAGGAGCGTCTTCGCCCAAAAAGGTACTGGCACGAAACCTTTCGATTCGGACACCCTTGAGAGTTCCAACTTGACCGAAAGATGTATCTGCTGCCTCCAAACTGAGTTGAATGCCACGAACTACATCACCGACAAGGGTATCACGAAGGCGACTGGCGATAACTTGGAGCCGTTGACTGCTGAGACGCGATTTCCCAATATGCATGGGGGAAACACGATGAGTTGAGAAAGTCGTGTTGAAAAAGGGCGGAACCGCTTCATCGTTGGTGGTTTCAGAGGTGGTATTGAGCGATTGCGCCGGGGATTGCTGAACCTCTGCAGACGCAACGCCTTGAGCACTTAGGCGCGCCATTTCTGTGAAGAGTACAGTATTTTCTCAGTAGCTGATGCCTTTGTGCTTCTGGCGTCTTGTCTTGTCTGGACTGGTTTGATTGTTGGCTTGCTGCTATTGTTCTGGCTGGCTTGAATGTGGGGTCTTGAAGGTGTATCGCAATGGTAGGTCAGACGCGTCTTTGGGAGTGCTTTTGTTGAAAGAAAATTGACAAAGAATAAGGAGAGTCGCACCATATGATTTTTTACGTAGTTCTCCAAGTCATAGCATGCCAATTTCACTGCATTTATCTCATGCCAGAGAAATCTCTGTAAGATTGGTAGGTAGGTAGGTAGGTACCTTAGGATGAAAGTTGGTGCATCTGGCTCGAGAGAACGATCGCGTTAATGTGATGACTAAGCTTGAAGACATAGATGAGAAACGCAAGTGAGGAATGATCACATCTTCTTGCCTTTCAATTTAACTCCCAGTTTCCCTTTCCTTTCCTTTCATACCTAATCGAAGAGAACCCGAGTCATAAGTGGAGGCAGACTCGATTTTCTATGAATGCTTTCTGATCGCCCTCACGAGTCACAGATGAGGTATTCACCATTTCTCACCCTTGCGGTTAAATACGCTTCACTGAGAGATACCCCTAATTGTGCATTGGCTCAGTCTGCTTCAGAACAAGGTCTCTCCCACCTCAATGTGATTTGTGGACTTGTATTACGACCTCGGCCGTCCCGAAATAGTGACCGCATTGTTCAGTGGCCATGGATGCTAAACAAAGATTACATGTCGTCAATAGGCGCCTCCAATAACAACGTTGGGATTGAGGTCCCTCGACTTGTACTCTCATGCTTTTATAGCTCAATAAGTTTGTTCGATCGACCAACACCGTCTCTCGGACTCGGACTCGGAACAAAGGAAACGACAGATGTTAGTGATCCTCAGGGTTTCCGAGTTTCGAATCTCCAATTGCCCGTGCATCCAATGCGGACTATGGAGCGGATTGAAATGACAAAGAAGTGCCCCAAAGAAGCTCTGTGAGTGCCATTGTGAGGGCCTGGTGGATGTATCTGGACACAAACATGGCGTCATATCAGTGAGTAGAATGGGCACTCACACACGGTACTGCGTGATCTGAGGTATCCAGAGGTATAAGTGCTCAGGTGGTTGTGTTTTCTTTGTCCTTCCAAGATCTATTGTGGACTTGAGCTTCCGATCGCGCTCTTCGGATGCCCATATCAACCAGGCAGCCTATCTATAAGTCTGATAAAAGGCACCAAGGAGAGATACTGTGACTGCTCGAGACTACCGATATTATCCTGTGGCAACTTTTTCTGATCTTTTTCGTCTGCGGAAAGTCTGAAGACGATCCCGAGAAGCCTTTCTGTACCCATCAGCTCTTTGAACGAGTCAATTTCCTTCCCAAGACAACAGTTGGTCCATGAACCAATTTTCAACAAGGGAGCTTTTCATATCATAATGACCGACGAGTGCCAGGAACCCACTGAATACGAATACTCGAACTACCATGTCAAATGGCTCGGGAAAAACTACAAGCTAGGCGATCCAACGCATAGAACGGTCCTAGATGCGGATCTCGAAGACTTTGCTAGGGAGGAGCATCTTCGTGCGAAGAAAACGATACACAGCCAATCTATGAGAAGTGCCCGTGCTATTTGTGCATTTCATGGTTATGGAAGAAACTCTGTGTGGCCACCAGTTGACCCTGGAAGGCCCACCGAAGAGCTTTTAGAAGAATTGAGGCATGCCAATCAGCTTGTTCAGTCGGATTGGTCGAGATTGAATGAACTCGTAGTCAGCAAAGAGCGAGAGATCCAGGAGATCATTATCAACCTTACTGATGGACAAGTCAAAGACCGAAATGGGGAGATTCTGTGCATTCAAGACTGCCTGGAGAAAAGCTGGGAAGAGACCAGAAATGCGTTCAATGCCCAATACACCAAAAGCCGTTTAGAGTCAAGACCCGTTCACATGGAGAGTGACTTCAGCCTGGATCCTGAAGGCCATATCAACCCCAGCCATTCAAGTGATCTCGACGAGTTTGCCCATGAATATCTCCGCAACATCAGAGTCAACTTCCACTGGATAAACAACGGTATACCGACGATAATTGAGGAAAAGAGGCAGTACCCAGTCTATTGCAGTGCAGCCAACTATCGCGACAACAGAGAGGCTATGGAAGACGCTATCATGGACGATGTCAAGTTCCGAAATTCGAGGAAACCGGATCCAGAGCCTGCAGCAAGTGCAGACGCCTCTGAAACAGCCGGGTACAACTTCGGAGTTGAAGATGCACTACGAAAGCAAAGAGCTCATTTCTTGGTCTCACACATCAACAAGGAGGATCTTTCTATCCCACTCAACATGCTCATGTTCATCCACTATCGGGCTCGACTTCACCCCGTCGACTTTGCTTTCCAGGATAACAATCGTATGCACCTAGGAATACAGTCCCATATTTTGTCAGGCGCCTGCGATCCTTCGTTTTATGTCATGCTTGTCCCAGTGAACGACCATGAGCATGAAAGTCCACACCAAAGAGCTTGGTGCGAACCTAAGATCTTTTCCAAGCACTCACTCGAGATGGACGAAGACAGGTTTGAGGACTTGCAATCCGCCGGGCGGATATTCGGTAGCATGGAGGCATGGCTTATACTGCAGTCCCAAGCTATTACATACATCTTCTTGGCTACTTTCTGCAGACAGATGCTAGATCTGGCAAAGCACGAGCTGATTACAAGCCACACTAACAGACTCAGCAAAGAGGAGATCCTGAAAATTGAGGTTCCAGCAAGAAGAAAGCTCATTATGTTGAAAGAAGAGAAGGGAGCCGAAACAATGCAAGACATTGCATCCATTCGACAATATGAGCCAAATTGCACGGGGCTCAACCTACAAAGGTATCGCACTAAGCTCAAGGACAAAAGTGCGGCAGCTGAAGAACATATCAAGAATCTTTTTGACGACCCTGCCTACCTGACCAAATACATCGCGGAACAAAAGGATCATCATTGGACTAATATTATCGAAGACTCAACGTATCTCCCGAATGAGTACTCTCGGAGCTACCATGATGCAACTCTACGTCATGTACTGTATCGAAGTTGCATGAGAAGTGTGTTGAGAAGAGCCTTTTTCGAGTTCTTCATATGGGAAGCCATTACAAGTGCCTTGGAAGACTTTGAAACCTTTGAGCAGGAGACACTCAAAAAACCACCCAAGATGGAAGAATTCGGATACTTCAGAAGGACAGCTGCACCTAGACCTCATGTTTCTGAAGAACTTGGTTCCTATACAGCAAAATACCTTCAAATTCGCGAGTTGATCCTGCACGCCGCGGCTTTCTTCATCTTCGCATTCCGTAAAGAAGCAGTCCATGCCGCTTCTGAGCCCATGCGCAACACCTACCTTACCACTAAAAGACCAGAATACAGGCAGGACTGGTTGATCAGAGAATTCTATGACAGCGAAGATATTATGCTTGACTTCCAAGAAACGGCTTTGCACAGTGAGCGAGGGGGGAAACATCGCATCGTGGCTGAGCTTATTGAGAACTTCATTTCGAATAAGCATTCTTCCATGTATGTTGGCATCCGGAAAACTACGGATAAAGTGAAGAGGCATATTGAAGCCCACAACCGTGACGCTGAGCCAGCAGAAAAGTTCTCAAATCTGATCAGCCAAACAATCGACGGGTTGGATTTGCTCGCCGATGTTGCAGAGCATCTGGAGCTTATACCTGGCATGTTCCGCAAATCTAACGAATGGACTAAAGAGTCCGAGAAAGACACTCGCGAGATGGTTTCTAGCATACTCCAGGAGTTTTCATCGTATGACCTTCTTGCGCTCGACAACTGTGATTTCCGAGACAAACACGTCCCTGCTAAACGGACACATAGAATATTCCGCTTTCTCGACGAACTGCAAAGATTTGATGTCAAAGAAAAGGAGATGAGCTATGGCAAGGCGAAGGGTGACATCAAGCGCTTTGGTGCATCTCTTCTCAAGGGGCTTATATATCCCTTGAATGAAAAAAACAATGGGCTTATATATCGGCACAAAACCTGGGGCTTAAGCATCAACCCGAAATATGGTAGAGGGAAAGTATTCCCAGCAAATGGGCGGGCACTCGAGCGTCTGACGAAATGTATGGGAATCACCAGGGAGCAATTCCCCTTTGCCGAAACTGAACCCCCTCTCGATCTCGATGCCCAAGGATCTAACCGCATACAAAAGACCTCTGAGGAGGACAGAAAGATCACATCGGAAATGTGGCTAGCCCTCAGAGAAGTTATGACAAAACGTCGGCAAGAGCAGAAGAGGAAGCTGGGAACTCAGAAGAAGCGCAATAAAGATAAGATACGGCCGCTGAAGCCGTCCGAACCATACAGGGTCAGCAAGGACAGTAAGGGAAAGGCGCCTGTACGAACGACGGGGAAGCCAGAAGAGATGGAGGCGGGTGACGATGTAGAAATGGAGGACGCGGGCTTTGAAACTTCACCTATGATGGATCAAACTCAGCCACCGAATGCATCCCTGGATACATTCAATGCTCGACCGCCCCGTGTGCGTCCTCAGAGCAAGTATAAGCGTCCGCCTCCAACAAAGCCAGCACGCCGTACCGAGCCTGTTCCAGATCCTACGCTAGCACCAGACGGACTGCCCAAGAGAGAAATCAACAAGCACGCGTGGGAGACACTGAAGTCACTTACGTTGCGGAAATGGACATACACCAACGCTCATGGCAAAAAGGTCACAGAAGAACTCCCAGCGGTGAGTTTGATCGATATTGAGAGTACATTTAGCGGCGAGCTCGGGTTTCGTCTGGAATATGGGAAGAGTCGGCACCGTAAGTTTATTTGGACTGAGAACTGTATATTGCCACAATCGAGTGTGTTGAAGAATTTCAACTTCAACCCTGACAAGAATGCGACAAAAGGCTCGGACTTGATACAGGAGACAATGAAAAATTGGAACTTATGTTTGGAGGATGCTGGAATTACTTGGCCCTTTGTAAAGCAATGGTGTATACAGAAGAAGGAGAAGAAGGAGAAGGAGGAGAAGCAGAAGAAGGAGGAGGAGGACAAGGAGACATAGGATGTTGGGTTCCAAGAAGCTGTTGGAGAGCTACATGTATCTGTTTTTTCTTTCTTTCTTTTATTAGCTTGTTTTGTTTTCCTTTTGTTGTGTCTCGTTCTCAACCGCAAATGTAATCGAACCACTACAATCATGACTTGTGTTGGCCTCAAACAAGTGTATAATAAGGTAACTTACGTCTAGTTGTTGACAACCGGATTGCTCATGCTGCGCAGTCACGGAAACGATAAAGGTTATAGCAAGCGGTACTTAAGATGTTTCAAGATTCTGTCTGGCTTAAAGCTGGATTGTTTACAGTGTTACACTGAGGGGAGATTCATCATGAGTCGTCCCTCAAAGCTCTACGAAGTGCTCAAAAGGGTTCCCGACCTTTATCATGATTATATTATATCTTTATAATTTGTTAGTCAGAAGCCAGTAAGTCCCGACCATCTCACATAATGTGAATGAATGTGTTTAAAACACCTATCAGCTTATCAAGGGCATCCAATATGAATACATACAAAATTTTCTGCCTTTCATCATGGTCTCTCATTTTCTCAACATGGTTGTTACCCCTCATGACAACCTTGACAGTCCATCACCCACAAAATACCAACCAACATTAGCATTAGTAGAGTACACTAAGGACGTCTTCTCCATATTCCCACCAGAAACCCCAGAAGTTGGGTAGGTACAGCCGTGCCAATGATACACGAGAACCATCTTTGAGTGGTAGCTTTCAGCACTGACTCGGGGTAGCTAGACCGAAAGCTGGCACGCCACAAGTTAAAAAGAAAAAGAAAAAAAGTCGCTGATATCATTCTCAGGTGAATCCACATCGCAACAACAGCACGTAGCGCTAACAATCGCGGGCTTTTAGCCCCTTCAATGGGGCAATGACGCCTTTTAACGTGGGGCAGTAATGGAAATTGCCCCGCGGCGTCTCCTCAGGTTGGTCTGCTTTGGTGACAGGCACGGCAGTTTGCGGTTGTGCAGTAGAAGCTTCTCGATCCATTAGATGCCTTGACTAGCGAATCAGCCTCTGTGAAAGCTCTTCGGAGCTGCCCATTCGGGTATCATGAGTACCCTTTTAGTGTAGCAAGTCATGCCTGTTACAGCTATCGAAGATATGAGGAGTTTGGTGGTGGGGGGGGGGGCGAGCCGTCACCACCAAGGTTCTCGATGGCATTGGAGAGCGATCAAGATGTAAATGTGGATATCTATGGCGATAGCAAGTACTGTACTGACTGTACTGTATGTACTGGGTCCTCATCTGGTGTCATAACATTACCTTGCTCTTGCGTTTCTGGCGGTTGTTGCAGCTACCTACGCAATTCTTCTTATAAACCCCTCCACCTCTCTTCTCCCACCTTCACCTTTCTCTCTTTTCCCTCTTCCCATTGTCACACTGACACAACCCCTCTCACATAACACTCTCTCCCTAACAAACAACCGCAATCATGTCTTTCGGTCGAACTGTCACCCTCAACTCGGGCCACAAGATGCCCCAGATCGGCTACGGCACCTGGCAGGCTGCCCCCGGTGAGGTTGGTAACGGTGTCTACGAGGCCCTCAAGGCCGGCTACCGCCACCTCGACCTTGCCAAGATCT
Organism: Fusarium mexicanum; assembly: GCA_013396015.1. Classification (NCBI taxonomy): domain Eukaryota; kingdom Fungi; phylum Ascomycota; class Sordariomycetes; order Hypocreales; family Nectriaceae; genus Fusarium; species Fusarium mexicanum. The sequence goes on along the minus strand of JAAOAM010000023.1, from coordinate 18,251 downwards.
ACCAGAACCAGCGCGAGGTCGGCGAGGGCATCAAGAAGGCCCTCAACGACGTCCCCGGCCTCAAGCGTGAGGACATCTTCATCACCGGCAAGCTCTGGAACAACAAGCACCGCCCTGAGGAGGTTCCTGGTGCTCTCGATGACTCCCTCGAGGAGCTTGGCCTTGACTACATTGACGTGAGTCTAAGCTTCATTCACTCGTTTCCGCACACAGCTGACCCCACCAACAGCTCTGGCTGATCCACTGGCCCGTTGCCTTCAAGAATGGCCCCGAGCTCTTCCCCCTCAAGGCCGACGATAAGAACAAGACCGAGCTTGACCAGGGCGTCACCCTGTCCCAGACCTGGGAGGCTGTTACCAAGCTGCCCAAGGAGAAGGTCCGCTCCATTGGTGTCTCCAACTTCTCCATTGAGATGGTAAGTATCTACAATGCCTCACCCCAACTCATGTACACAAACAACTGACCCCCACTAGCTCGAGACCATCATCAAGGACACCGGTGTCACCCCCGCCATCAACCAAGTCGAGCGCCACCCTCGTCTTCCCCAGCCCGAGCTCGTTAAGTACCTGAAGGAGAAGGGTATCTACCTGACTGCCTACTCTGCCTTCGGCAACAACTCATGGGGCGAGCCCCTTCTCATCAACACACCCGAGGTCAAGGCTATCGCTGAGCGCCTCAGCAAGTCCAAGGGCAAGGAGGTCACACCCGCCCAGGTTATCCTCGCCTGGTCCACCCTCGACAACCACATCGTCATCCCCAAGTCCGTTACTCCCACGCGTATTCGCAGCAACTTCGAGGAGGTGGAGCTTGACGAGGAGGCGATCAAGGAGCTTGAGAAGTTTGGCGAGAAGCCACAGCGTTTCAACATCCCCAAGACCTGTAAGTCTCAATTCATAGTCCCAAATACCTGGATTTCAACTAACAATTTTCCAGACTCTCCTGATTGGGACATTGATGTTTTCGGCGACGAGAAGGAGAAGACCGCTACCCACAAGGTGGTTCTTAAGCTGTAGAGGCTTTCATGATACCAAGTTTTGATGCATGACGACATAGAATTTATCAGTTACAAGGTTGAGCGGATGAAAACTTGACCGTAGAGAAGAAATACAAAATTTAATGACCATCTTGTCATCTCTCCCTCCTATAATACAGTGCTTACACCCTGACAACTGCCGAGCGAATCATCGCGTTTCGTTTTGGTTTGACATCAACTGCCGATGTCTCGGGATCGACCATCCACGTGTCTGAGCAATTCAAAGGATTTGTAAATACGACAATCTAGAATGAATAGTATGTCCCCGACAAATAATACCGCAACTGATGAACTGTTCTGAAACCGCCCTTTCCATACCAAATAATGCTGTGACAGCGTCTTCCCCATCTACAATACGTAGTCAAAATGTTCCAAACCATATATGCACCTTGTCCCAAATAAATTGTATACATCGTAGTGTTCTCCGTGTCTTGCGCCATCGTTTAGTAGATCCTGTCTGCTGTATGTGTTCTCAGTATCTAGGCGCCGACACTGAAGCCGAATGAGCCGTCAAAGACGTCGAGTTTCTTGACATCAGTGCCTCCGCGGAGAGCTAGTAGAACGTCCATCGCAGGAACTTTGTTGGCAGGATAAAACAGAAGGAGGTTGTCCATATCTTCGTCTGTGAGGCCGCACATCTCGTCCCACTTGTAGGTATCGCTAACTTTGGACATCCTATCATCGGGACTGTCAGTATAGTCTACGTGAAGGGCCTCATGAAACTGACCAAAGCATTCGTTTGGGTCCATCCTCAGGTTTGGGGGCCATTTTTCTTAATCTGAGTCGCAGTTCACCGATAGTCTCGATGGCATTCCCAGCATTCTTGGGTAGCTGCTTGGCGATGAACTGCCGAATGGCCGCCGCCAACCTGGGCCCCTTTCCGTTGGTGCTGACCATAATCTGGAGGGGACCATCTCGATGAATACTGCCGAAATAGAAATCGCATTCGGGTGGTACGTCGGCGATGTTGGCGGGAATCCTTCGCTCCTTGCAAAGCTTCCAAACGACGGTCGAGGCGGCGGGGTCGTCAATAGCGACCAGAACCATGCTGGCTCCGTCTAAATCTTCGGGCTCGAATACTCGGTCGACGTGGGCGACTTGACCTTCGCTGACTCGGTAGGCGACTTCATCATTGAGGCCGGACTTGGGGCACACGACAGTGACGTTGGCATCGGCGTTGAGGCAGTTTAAGATTCTACCAGCAGCGACCTAAAGACAATTGTCAGGTAAGATGAATCATTGATTGTATGGTTGTTTGTGATTGATGAGCACTTCAAACATCAAAGTCCGAGGCTCGGCGCATGTGATGATGATTCAGACGTACCTCACCACCGCCGACAACTAGCACCTTCTTGTGCTTGATTTGCCATGCTAAGATCAGACTGCCTCCAGGCTGTACAGGAGGATAAGTCTTTGCCATTGCGACTGAAGCAGAGGAGGAAGAAGCAGAAGCAGAAGCAGAAGCCGAAGAAGATTCGGAGGAGGGAGTAGAAGAGGCGGGAGGAGGTGCCGGAGATGCCAGCGCCGGCTGGGCTGATACTGGCTTCTGAATGGGGGTTATTTTTCCCCATCAACTAAAGTCAGGGACGGTAAGTAAAGGTGACAAAGGTTGACTCTTATCGAACCTGCAGGGGTTGTGATAAGACACGACGGCTCATGGCGGTAAGAAAACATTAGAACCCAAGCTAGGAGGTCAAAATAAGCTGGTCTATAAGCTGGGTCAAACTCCCCTACATTTGCTTCGATATTTTTGTCGTGCAAGGTAAAGGTTCCAAGTTTTCTTGCCCCATCGGACGGGGAACGGGAGGAAGCGAATGACAGCTAACTTTATTTGGCATGGAATGACATATGCTATAAGTGTACTTGGTTCACCGCCTTTGGAGCCCCGAGTCCAAGGTACCTCTTTATCTGGCATAAGCACCAAGCCACTGGAGCAGTACCTTGCCAGGCTATCGTGTATCCCCTCAATCCATCATCTTACATCCAACATTTCCCCGCGGCGCAGCTCGAGATAGAGCCCGACCCGCTACGGTCGCACTCTTTCTCTCTTTGGTTTTGGTTTCTCACTTCGAAGATTCTTCATCATGTCGGGCCGCAAATTGGGCGGCGGCCGTGTCCTAGGCAGCGGCAGGGGCCTTGCTCCCCCGACACCTCCGATTACGAATGCGCCTCGAGTAGCAAGTCCATTGGCAGCGTCCGAAAGCAGCATGTCGATGGCTTCATCGTCGATATCTCCACCTATTAGTGGTATCTCACCAGATATTCCGGGCCAGGACATTCGAAATAGCATCAGCGTTGGCGCTCAAGGGAAAGGCCCTGCTGATGGCGCACTTGTTTGCCCAATATGCAACGAAGAGATGGTAAATTATCGTGGTATCTACGTTGAATGCTGTTTATTAAATACTGTCCCGATAGATGACCCTTCTTCAACTCAACCGACATATCGACGACAACCACCAAGAATTACCAGAAGAGGAGCAGGATGAAGTCAAGACGTGGTTTGACAAGCAGGTTCTCAAGGCCAAACGATTCCAGCCTCTCTCACTCATCAACCAGAAACTACGCGGTCTCGATGTCTTCGAATCAAACGAATCACTCCCTGTTGCGGTGCCATCTAGTGCTGCTGGAAAGAACCCTCTCGAAGGCCCGGTTGACCCCGACGAACTTATTACACGGCATCATTGGCAACGGTCTACCAGTTACGATCTTTGTACAGATCCGGCGTGCGGAAGAAGTCTGGGACCTTTGAATGGAAGCATAAACTGCCGACATTGTGGACGATTATTCTGCGAGGAACATACCATGTACCAAATGAAGTTGAGTCGAAGCGCAAAACACGAACCGGCTCGAGGCTACTGGGCGCGGGTTTGCGAGACATGCTTTAAATCAAGAGATGGATATAACGATCACCAAGGTGTATTGACGGACCACACCAACGCATTCGTGGAAATAAGAAGGAAAAAGGTCGAGCGACAGAATTTAGAAATCTCACGACTCGAAAAACGATTAACAAAACTCACAAAATTACTAGCGAACCCTCCTGAAAAGCTTACACAATCTAACGGCTCCTTACTAGGCCCGGTTACATCACTAGCAGGACAAAAGAACCCCCGGAAGCTCATCGAGCAGTCAGTTGTTACTTGGGAAGAAGATGCTACTGTCTCTAAATGCCCTTTCTGCCAGCAGGAATTTGGCTCTTGGACGTTTAGAAGGCATCATTGCCGTATATGTGGCCGAGTCGTATGTGGCGATCCGCAAACAGGATGTTCTTCTGAAGTTGGCCTTAATGTGTCAAACGAAACTAACGGAGCAACAAAAGCGCCTTCGGGGACTGAAAAGCCCCTGTCAGTTACTGGCGATGGGCAAGTTGGGATAGACATTCGGATGTGTCGTGACTGCAAGCACACAATCTTCTCCGCTCGGGACTTTGCAGCTTCGTTACAGCACAAACCAGTTGATCAACGAGCATACGAAACGTTGAGGCAGTTTGAGCGTGGAATCCAGCAACTTCTACCATCCTTTCATCGAGCCTTACTCAATCTACAGCCGGAGAAAAAGGAGAGCGGGGAGATCGATCTCAACAAGCCACCTCCTACACATGCACAGATTCAGGACGCGGCCAAGATCCGCAAGCGTTTGGTTGATAGCTTTGGAAAATATGGTATCGCTGCGAAGCGCCTGCGTGATCTCCCAACCGAGAGCCCGACACAGCGACGCCTTCAAATGGCGATATATACATACGCTAGTGGTTTTCTTCACACAAATATGCTTCCTCTAAAGAGCCTCCCCCAGCTGCTTCGCTCACGCTCATCTGCATCGTCTTCAACAGCAGTTTCTACATCACGGCTTCTTGCTTCACATCACCACTCGGGATCAAGTTTACGGCACTCAGAGCTAGTTGACGAGACGTCGTCGCAAGCACCTAGTGAAGGAAGTACAGTTGTGAGTCAGCTCGAGGCGGAGGAAAAGGAGCTTCGCGAGCGACTCGTTGTCTTGGAAGAGCAGCGTTTCATGGTTGAAGCCATGGTCAAGACCGCCCAGGGCTCAAGACGGTTTGAGGAGGTCAGCGCTTTGTCAAGGAACGTAGACGAGCTTGATGCTGAGATCAAGGTCCTGAGGAACAAAGTTGGGGGTGTTGAGGAGAGATGGGAAGGGGTATATCGCGATGGCGTTGCATGAAGATGGCATCAGATTATGGGCAAGATCGCCCTGGGTATTGGAGCTGAACTGGACAATCCATCTGCTTGGTTGTATATATCACATGGCATTGCATGGCGTTTGGCGTTTTGAATTGGGCGACACAGGAGTTCTACTGAGACGTAAAGTGCCCAGTCTCTTTTCACATTAGGTAGCTTATATTCCGAAGTGAAAGCACCCAGTCAATGAATATTCTTCATGTCATATATTATACACCATTACTCGTCAAGGGCGCTATCTATCCAACCTCTCCTCTTTCCTCTTTTATGCTCAGTCCTACTCCTTCTCGTCCAGAAATAAAGATATAAGTAAGTAGTCGTCCAATCTTCGGTTCTCGTAGACAAAACGACAATGCGACAAAAAGCTTGAAACAGCAATGCAACTATAAACAGAAAGGTATGCACTCCATGGCCAAAAGTAAGAAAACGCCCATCGTTCTAGTCCACCACGAGCAGGGGTGCTTTTCGGGCTCAGCGGGTATCAAAAGCACCGTGTATAAATAAACACAGAATCGTACAGAAAGTGTAGTCGTTACAGTCTGCAATAAGCACAAACCGATGTGTGCTGTGCAGTCAAGGAATTCAATCAAGAACTTAGGATCAGTGCACAACACCTTCGACGCCGCCGAGGAAGCGTCTCACACGGTTAATCTCGAGCTCCTCGTGTTCGCTTTCCACAGCCTTGAGTAGACCGTCAATGACAGCATCAACTTCGTCTTCTTGGACTCCCGTGCACAACGCGACTACACGACGGTACTTGACTTCGACATCGCGGCTCCGTCCTTTTAGGGCAGCGACCATCTTTCGAGTCATATCACGACGTCCCTCGACAGCGCGAATACGGGCACGTAGAACCGCTGCTGAAGGCAGAAGGCCCTCGCCGCCGAAACCACCTCCCGAGGTATCATCAGCGGCTTCGAGCATAGCAGACAGCTCTGTTTCCCATGAAGATGAGGGGTTGGGCTGTGATGCTCTAGATTGTTCTTGCATGAGACGGACTTGCTCGTCCTCACGTGCGTGTGACAGATTGGCGACCTTTTGCCTAGCTAATTGTTGCTTCTTGAGTGTCGCGCTCAGGTGTTCGAAAGTTCGTCGGGCTTCGCCAAGTTGTGTTGACGTAGTGCGGAGAGTGGTATGAAGGGTGTCGAGAGAAGCTTGTTTGGCCTTCATCTCGGTTTGGAAAGCTGAGCCTGTTTCTGATAATAGGTGAGAGATGGCTGTTCTCATTAGCAACGAACCGATGGATTCTTGAGATGTGATCGACTTACAAGCTACTATCTCGTCACTGCTCTCACGACTGCGTTGATTTGTCCCCGTCGCTCCATTCTTATCCACATTGACGTCGCCGTTCGTCTTGTCCTCAACATTCTCACTACCAATGCCAAAGTCAAGGGGACGTAAACCAACACGGTTAGCGATATTCGGATCGGCGCCGACCTCTAATAATTGTGAAATAATACTGCGGTTTCCGATTCGAGATGCAATGTTCAAGGCCGTGTCACCAACACTATCTTGAGCGTTGACTATCTCGCTCATGAAGCGAGCGATTCCCATTTTTGGGTTGGCCGACTGTGAGGCGCTGGGCCCATTCCCGTTGGCAGCCTGGCTATTAGGTGCGCTACCTTGCCTCACAACCCACTCCAGAAGGCTTTCGAGGTAATATCGGCTTGCAGCGTTGCGCCCCTTTACAGCGCTTGTTACCGCAATGTGATGAAGCACCGTCCGTCCCTTATGGTCCCGTGCCTCTATGGTGCTGCCCAAAACTTCTAGGAGGTCAGGGAACGAGTTATGATCCTGTGAATTTGTGACCAAGCATGCCCTCATCAGGGCTGTTTCGCCAGAAGCATTCACGCGGGACGGGGAAGCGCCGGCAGCGATGAGAGCACGGAGCAGAGGCATGCGGGCGAGTGTAGCAGCCCAGTGGAGGGCAGTATGGCTTTGCAAGTCGATGGGCATATCCAATTCCTTTGGGGTGTAACTTCGAAGCATATCGTGTTTCGTAGGATCGGTGCCAGGAGCTTCCAGAAACAAGCTCATCAGCATGTTTCGCTTCATCTCAACCTCGGGGGACATCTCATAGGGGAGAGGCGCCAGAGGTCCAATACCCTCGTCCACTGGCGAGCCATCCTGCATAGTATTTTGGGTGTAGATAAATGACTCGTTTGGTTCCGTTGGTGATCCAGGGAAGGCCGCTGCATACATGTCCATGTTTTGCCCATATCCACTAAAGCTATCCCCTGGCGTCATAGTCACTCGCTGGCGTTTTCGGGGAGGCTCTGTCTCGTTCATCTGAACTGAGTTGTTAATCTGCTGCGTCGAATATGCTGAATCAACTTGTTGTCCATAATCAGAGGCAAAGCTCTGTTGGGAGTTGCTGGGAAAGTCATCTCCGTTCTGCATGGATGCTTGGCGGCTAAAAGAGGGTGCTCTCGAGGGACCATTGCGACTTCGAGGGCCTGGTGAATCGAAGCGAGCTTTGCTGATGGCGGCGACGGCATGTGAGGCAGTAGTCGAGATGTTCTTGAAGAATGTCCCACTTAGACCATTAGGTCTTCCGTCCGTACTTTGATTATACAACCGTTTCCTCTGTGCGGCCATGGCTTGTTCCTTTGTTGGTGTATTAAAATCGCCTCGACCAGCAACACCTCCGTCTTGACCCATGTCGTAGGTCAGGAGTGGTCGCAAAAGCTCCTCAACGCCGTATTGACGGCAGACTTGGACACCTCGATCAAATTTTATCCAAGTACCTTGATATTTTCCATAACCGCCTTGAACTTTTTCGTGCTCGCCCGTTTGGATTTCTTTCTCGAGAATCTTGGTGCGCTTCCCCTTATCTACTCCGGCAACTTTAAGGATCTGGGTCGCATTAAGCCATGAGTCGTTGCGACGGCGCATCACGGCGACATTGTTGACCTCCATCTCGTATACATCTACGCCAGAATACGATGCCTATGAGTCGATTGTTAGCAGGGGGAGAGTGATATCGTTTTTGGGCATTGCATACCGAGTAGATGGTAGCACCTTCAGAGTCACCATTGTAACCTCTGAAGGAGTTACCCACACCAGATTGCGATTGTTGGCTCATGCTGAAAGATTGTTGAGATGATTGCGATGCTGACGGCATCTCGTATTATAGGGTGATTACTCGCAGCGTGTGATATTATCACTTTCTCGGCTAACAGAGCTTTTCGAGGTTGATTGATGAAGAGCGTAATAGCATCACAGCGCCAGCCAGTACCACAAGAACAAGTCGAAAGGGTATGTACAATCAGCAGGGAAACGCGCAAAGTTTGAAACAAGAGGTCGATGTGGCCGGGCAATATGATAGGATACAGTATTTTGTAAGTGCCGTACGAGGCTAAAGGCAGTTATCCGGGCTCGATCATGCGCTTCGTGGTCGGAGTTTCAGTCGTTTTGTGCGCCTAGAAACTGGGTGGTTGCAGAATGAAGATGGAGTTGAGACGAAATGAGTAGCTCGAGATAGTGCAGTGGGCGGGCCAGGGCGGAGTTGCGCAAGTGATTGGAAGTGAGTTGCAGGTGAACTGGCCCGGGGTCTCAGGTACCTGGAAGATGCCCCAGAGACGAGCGGGGAGTGCGCTGACAACCAATGCTTTAGCGGGTTCTGCGAAAGGAGCCGCCTGTAGCTCAGTTGGCCCGGTGAAAGACCTCCACTATAGGTAGCTGCTTTCAATTAAGCTCCTGTTGTGTAAGAGACAGACGGGAGCGAGGTGAGGATGAAAGCAAAAAAGTGATCAAGATTGCAGGTGTGTTTGTTTGCAGAGGAAAGTTAAGTGCCCAGAAGATGCTAATGCAGGTTACTTCTGCACCTGATAAAGAGGGATAAATTGGACTCGGTGGAGGCAATTAATTGATGTACCATCGTCAACCGTGCTAAGCTTATGCACGTCAAAGTGACTTGTTAGGTTGTGTTCACTTGCAGCAAGTTCCCGATCCCTCGGCTGATGAGCGTGAACGGGAACGGGAAGAGTAAAAAAAAAGATGCGTTTAATTAATCGAGACGTGTCTGTTTCGTGCTCGGTCGCGCCCTTGGACGTGTCTCGCGCGTAGAGCGCGTAAAGGCCGTGAACGCACGAGCCAAGCCTCGCGAAGGTCATCTCATCTAGGTTGAGGCCCGCTAACATTGTAACTTGGCCTGTTGCAGTGACCATGCCTTTGTTGTTCGCCATTGGCTGTTAAAGAATTGTGCAAGTACGCGAAGCTTATGGCCATTAATTCTCAGGCTACGCGCGTATTGTCGAGGCCACTAATGCAACCACTTGTTGATGGCCGTCATAACTTGGCCACTCTTTTGTTCCATGCATAACACAAAAGGTACTTCCTTGGATGTGAATTGCATAGATCTCCCAATTTCATTCGCACTGTCGCAACTAAGTTATGCAATGCCATCAATGACGTGGGGTGCGTTGTTCAAGCTCTTGCTGCTAGAGCACAAGTATTTCCAGGCGACTTCTTACCCCCCTGCCATGGTGATGGTTCACTGGTATGACTGAGACACATCGCCTTCTGTCTCCGGTCCATACCTTTGGACTAAAGCATATCGTTGCAGATATATCAGACTCGGTTCACTGCCTTTCTATCTGCTATAAACGTTGGAGCTCTCCGACGTTTGAACCCACTGCCCGAAGATCTACCGTAGAAACGAAAATTATACCATTGTAGATATCTAAATGCATGCTTCAATATCATTTCAAGACCTATTCTTGAGCCTTTGCAATTGGCAATTAAAATTCTCTCACATGGCTTTGCGCCTCTCTTGTTGTCTCTTGCCCTTGCTGCGGTCGCCATAATGCCTCGTCCTCATTTCTTAATTCCCGCCTATCTACCTCCTCTTCATCTTTATCGACATATCCTTCGCGAAACATCGTATCTCCCTCCAGCAATACGTCCAGAGATTACGTATCGTATTCGCACACGATTTCGAAGCCATCGAAAATATGATCGCCACCAAAACAAGCACCGCACCACTGCGGCCAATCTTCTGCGTAGATTGCGAGCAGCAAACAGTGGCAAGCAAACGCTCATGTACGACTTGATAATGGAGGCATTTGGTAGAACTGGGGCCCGAAGGCGAAGCCTACTTTCGGACTTCATACAGCTCGAACCTCCCAGCAACTCGGATGCTTTGGAGGCCTTGATCCAAGGAGTTGAAGCGGATGAAAAGCCTGCAGAAACGGTCGAGCTTAAAGCAACTAAGTTGCAAAACGATTCCTCTCCACCTAAACCAGCCGAAACAACGATAGAAAGTCGGACTTCTACGAATTCTTCAGAGGACACGAACGACACCCCAAGCAATGGAGAAGAACCGAAAGCGAAAGCACATTTGTTAAGAAAAGGACCAAAGCCTCTGCAGCCAGCATTCTATGAGAAGTGGGACATCGAGAAACTCCAAAAACTCCTCCGCAGTCAAAGGGATCTACAGCAATCAACAGGACTATCTTGGCCTCATAGAAATATCAGAAGCCTCCGATCCGATTCAGAGGTCCCTAGTCAAACCATCTGGGGGAGACCACCCACCCCAAATATATATCAAGCTAAGCGACAAAGATTCTGGAAGCGCGCTTCAAACAAAACGATGCCACCACTTGGAAAAGATGAATGGGATCTTTTAGGCCGACTCAGCGGCGGCGCTCAACAGCAAGATCAGTGGAAAGTCCCGGAAAGACGACCTGTTGCGAAGCCCTCACGCGGTGCTACTCCTAAGACTGATACCTGGGATTGGGAGGGCTATGCTTCTCGGCCGGCCTCTCAGGTTGAGCGTACGAGTCCGCTTTCCCCCTATGCTTTGGTAGGACGGGATATGGAAAAGCATCCATATCAACCAAGGTTCAATGATGAGGAGTATTCGCCCAGATGGTTTAGGCGTGCTTATCAACGAGTCTGGCAGATTACCCCGAAGATGGATCCAAACTCAAAGCCAGGCAGGCTCAAGTTCATATGGGGTGCTTTAACAACCCCCGCGGTCCCCCCTACAAGAGCGCAACTGGCTATTTTCGAGGGCGTCGATAGAAAGGGTAAACGGCCAGTACCCCCCTCCCGATCTCAACGAGAGCCATATTCACAATCAAGTACTGCGCCCGACCCTCTTGGACGCAGAAGTCATAGACATCATTCCAAATAGCCTCCGTGCTCGGGAACATTTAACTGTTTTGTTTTCCATTGGGTCTATCAATCTGTCAAACTGGCCAGCTTGTTCAGGCCTTCGCCATCTACACGCATACCGACCCAATCGTTCATGGCGTATGCACCAATGCTTTCGTAGAATTTTATGCTGGGCTCGTTCCACTTGAGAACAACCCAATCAAGACGAGCGCCATCAATGGCAAGGACTTGCTTAGCCAGAGTGCTCAACAGCTTCTTGCCGTATCCCTTGCCACGCGCCGATTCGCGCACGTATAGGTCCTCTAGGTAGATACCCGCACGCGAGCGCCATGTGCTGTAGTTGTAGAAGTACAATGCCATACCAGCGGCCTCACCTTCGGGGGTAAAGAGGAGAAGGCAGCGAGCGGGCTTCGTTGGTGATATAGGTTCGGTGGCTGGGATAATGGAGGCGTCGATATTAGGGGAGTCGGAGGGTGCGAACGCGACTGTAGCCTGGATGCTTTCAACGGTCGCCTTGTTGGCATCAGGCTCCTTCTCGTAATCGGCGAGCTCCTGGATGAGCTGGAGAATTATGGGAGCATCTTCAGACAGCTTAAGTTAGCGCCATGACGACTCCAGAGGCATTGGATTGGGTGTTGGAGCTTACCCTCCCGTCGGGCATGTCGAATTGTGGCCATTGTAAACGTCAGATAGTTGATAGCTGTACAAGAACTCCAAGATACCCTCTATAGAGAATTGTATTTATACTTGAGTCGATGAGAAGAGCTGAAAACTGTAGAAAGTTTGGTTGACTTGGGCGCAGTTGACGCCTTGTTAGTGGGGTTTTTGTTTTACGTGAAGGGCGTGTAAGGAGGGGCAGTAAATAGAAGCTGGGCGGGATTGGGTTTAGCGACAGATCGCACTCGTTGGTGTAAGTCAATCTTCTATCCACCTACATCCATTGTTACCACTCTATAGAGGCAGCAAGTCAATATTGAAGAGTTTTCATCTTGTATCCATGGATGCTTCTAGAAACTATTGCATTGAATTCCAGAGTTGGGGAATTGATTTGTCCCCATTGTCTGTGGTCAGCATTCATTCCAATACGATGCACTGCATATGGGAACTACGAAGAGTTAATAGCAATACGGCCGAGACTCCGTGTTTCCTTTAGACACTCTCGACCTTTACATGAACGGATCGAAATGGAGGATTTTGTTCTTGAGAGCTGGCCCATCAGAAACAATTCAGAGTCAAATTCAAGACCGAATCACCAACAGAGTAATGGACAAACTGTCTGCTGACCATGGTAGCAAGCTCTTTAATTCATTCGTAATTCATCAACATTACGCAAAATGATTGCTTGGGGTATGTATCTAACTTTTGTGAACCAGCGACATGTACAACTCTATCTACAGCAAATATCTGTATGTCGGCGCATTATCGCCCAGCTCGGCCTTCTCCTCGTTGGTGAGTTCGGTCGGCGGTGGGTTCGCATCTCTGTTCTTGTTCTCGTATAGAATCACAGCAGCGTATAAGAGACACGCAATAATCGACACAATAGTAAAGGCAATGCAGATGGAGTAACCCGGGATGAATTTTGGTGCATCCTTGGCCAAGAAGGCATATACGGCGATGATACCACCAATGTTTCCGAAGCCAACTTGCCAGGCGCTGCCGATGCTTCGTCTCTTGTGGCCTCCGAGATTCATGTTGAACCAGCAAACAATGATGGGCATAGCGGTGTATGCGCCCATGGTGACGAGAAATAGAGCGCCATACTGGACAGAGTGGTTGTCGTGGACGCCTAGAAGGATTGCGAACCCGGTGATGGCGACGAGGATGGCAAAAATGGCGAATGAGGCTCGGTGTCGGAGCTTGTCTGACGCGAACGCGATAGCAAGCGAGAAAGCAAAAGCAGCAGCCCACGGAGGAACGCTGTGAAGCTGCGTCTGAATGGGACTGTATCCGTACGTCTTGATGATCCCGGGTGCAAAGTAGGCATAGCCGTATGCGGGCACAATGAGACCGAAATACATGAAGCCACCAATGATGATCTTGTAGTCCTTGAGCACGTTGAGCGCATCGGCAAAGGTCGTCTTGCGCTCGGCGCCGGCGTGGCCTTGGTCGATGCGCAGTCTTGCTGTGACATAGTGCTTCTCTTCGCTGGTGAGCCACTTGGCCTGCTCAGGGAAATCGGGGAGCAGGAAGTAGAAGAAGAAGCTAACGAGAACAGTAAGACCGCCCTCGAGGATGAAGATCCAGCGCCAACCAGCGTAGCCACGCATACCGTTCATCTTGCCGATGGCTGCAGCGAGGAGACCGCCGAATGCGCCGGCGAGAGTGGTGCTGTTAAAGAAGAAAGAGTAGCGACGCTGGGCCTCGTGTCGGCGATACCACATGCCGATCAAGTAGAAAGCTGCGCTTAGTGTAAGTCATATGTACTATGCCACGATGTGTTAGATCAACTTACCACCAGGGAACATGCCCGTCTCGAAAAGACCCAGGAAGAAACGAGTCGCAATAAGACCGCTGTAGTTCTGAACCAGACCCTGGAGGAGAGTAGTAAGGCCGAAGAAGAACATGTTCAGGCTGAGCCAGACATGGGGCTTGAAGCGCTTGAGAAGAATGTTTGAGGGGATCTCAAAGAGGACGTATGGCACGAAGAAGACGACGAGGGCGGTATTGTATTCTGTCTTTTCGAGGCCGAGTTCTTCGGACAGGCCATAAACTTCGGCATTGGCGATGTTTACACGATCTGTAAGTCATGGTGTTAGCTGATTATTTATGCGACGCGACACGGTATGAGTATACGGACCCAGGAAAGCGAGCAGATACATGATACACAAGAAAGGAATGACATGGAGATCAATCTTGGTCATGAGCTTGGTATCAGTGGTACTCGACGGGCAAACCACCGTGGCGTCGTCTGTGTGAACGGCATCGTGAACGTGGGAACGCTCAGGGTCGAGGGAAACGGGTGACTCGTTGCCTTCTTCCTTTTCTGTGTGGTTGAGAGCCATTGCTGCTAAACAATAACAACTACTTCTAGCAAAGGTATAGTTACTGAGTCCGCTGTAGAAGAAGCAGAGGAGAAGGGGAAAATTAGAGTGCTCTGCAGATCCTCAAACGTGGAAATGAGTTGCGGGCCGGCACTTATAAAGAAAGTTGAATGTCTCGGAGCAAGTCCGCCTTTTTAAACCGTGGGTAACACGACGAGTCACACCTTGTTCTCTACTGCTGTAAGGCAAAATATCACCATACCCCAACCAGTCAAAGATGATCAAATTGTCAATCCTACCTACAGTGAGTGGATCGTTGCATTGCAATGAATAAGACCCAGCCGAGGTCGGGGTAACGAATCGCAGGGGGGGACGATGGCTATCACGACGCTTAAGCAGAGCAGATCCACCGACTCCATGCGGATGGAGGTTAGATCACCCCGCAGGGAAACAAGGAGTTCGCCGGGGCCGGGCCATTCACCAGGCTCTTGGTTTACGGCCGAGTTGCGGAGCGAAGAGTCTAACTAATGGATTGTTTCGTTAATCCCGACTGTGGAGGAGCAATTGGACCGATGTCGCTTCTTCATTCCAATATCGGAGATAATCCTGTCTCTCTCGCTTGACAAATGTATGTACGTTATCAATTACTTTCATCTGAATATCCGTGATTCATATAAGACGAGGAATGCTCGGGCTTTGATCTGGTGTTAGAAAAACTTGGCTTGATACGCCACAGCCGAGGAGCCGTGCTTGATGGTGGCGGCTCTGCAGTCTTTGGTTGGAGAACAGGGGCCCCAATCACAGCTAGAAAACTCAATGACGATCGAATCGTTGGGGTTAGTCTGGAGGTGGGTGTGCTGGAAAGTTACATACGGTACATGCATTGCATAGCATAGCATGTGTCGCGAAACTATGTGAGAATAATCAATCAGTCGAGTGTTCGTTCTTCGGCACGGGCGATTCCTTCGCTCTCATATCCAAGAAGATCTAACTTAGATGGATCCTCACAAAGCAGATAAAGTACTGTAGCAATGCAGGACAAAAGGACCAACAACATGGAAGCCACAATATGCAACTTTGTTTTGTAATCCATCTGTTGCTGTAGTCAGAGGCTGAAAGAGGAAGCTCAATGATTCCCCTCACGGACCAAACCCCACGGGGAAGTGCATGAGACAGGACTTCGGGAATATGGTTGGCGAATGACGACTCCTTCATAATGTGCTAGACTAGCCTGCTTGCAATCTTGATGCTTTGGGGTTTCGACGGAGATGTTCCGCCCTTTTTCTCCGCATCGCCTCGTATTGTTTGATGGCTTTCCCGCTATTGGGGATCCGGCCGGAACGTTGCTCCCGGACAAGAAAAAGAGCTGGTAAGGTGGAATAGTTGTTTCGTTGAAGTATTCACGTTTTTGACTTCCATCATGACTCTGCACGTTGTGTTTGAGCCCGCCTGATGATGGAGGTACGCAACGTGCATTCAATCCTACCACGGCAGTTCTCATGTCCGCGGAAAATCAATAGCCTACTATCAACCAAAATTGGCATTGATCTCCTGTTTCCTTGTTATAAAAACCAAAACTACTGCAGTACTCGTTCGCCTTAGGTTGCAACAGAACAATATGAAGAAGATGTACCTTCTTTTCAATTGCTGGCGGTTTCTTTGGGAGTTTGCTCATCAGAAAAGGTCGAGGCTTATTGGTTCGGAATTGAGCACTCCCCCACTGAGGGTCGCCGGAGTTGAGCTGCCTCGACGACCTCAGCTC
The DNA here is from genome assembly GCA_013396015.1 of Fusarium mexicanum. Taxonomy (NCBI): domain Eukaryota; kingdom Fungi; phylum Ascomycota; class Sordariomycetes; order Hypocreales; family Nectriaceae; genus Fusarium; species Fusarium mexicanum. The sequence goes on along the minus strand of JAAOAM010000023.1, from coordinate 2,159 downwards.
CGGCAGGAATGACGAAAGAGTAGGGTACTGTCGCCTCCAGTGAACAAAACATTTATAATTCCTGGACAACAAAATTCTGTTGTTATAGGAACCTAGAATAGACACTTCAAGCTTGATTTACTTATACCCAAACAAAGAATCATGGCGTCAGGACACAACGATTACGGCCACGGCTATGCTGCCACCGAAGTTAGACATCATGAATGGCGAACGGCTGAGAATAGCAGCCCGCATCTTATCCCAAGGCTACAGGCCATTGTCAAAGAGAATCCACAGATTAAACTCCTCGACGTTGGTGCTGGCTCTGGTACGATCTCTGCCTCTTTGGCAAAGTATATGCCTGAAGGCGAAGTCACTGCCACCGACATATCCGATGAGATCCTTGCTCGAGCCAAGGAGTACGCCGAATCTCAGGGCGTCTCCAACATTAAGTTTCAGCAAGCCAACGTGTTCAAGCTACCTTCCCCAGATGCGGCATTCGATGTCACCCACGCGCATCAGGTCCTCTGTCACTTAGACGCACCAGTAGATGCCATCCGGGAAATGCTCCGCGTTACTAAGCCAGGGGGCACACTTTCTCTCCGTGAGAGTGACATGCACATGTGGTGCATCTGGCCTGAACTTCCAGCCCTCCTCAAGTTCCATGAGCTTCAGGTCAAGAACATCGCTGGCAAGGGTGGACAAGACAAGGGAGGTCGCCAACTTCTCTCATGGGCCCTAAAGGCTGGAGTTTCCCGTCAAGACATTACCTTGAGCTTTGGGACATGGTGCTACAGTGCACCCGAGGACAAGAAAGCATGGGGTAAGTCAGAAACTAGTCTATATACTGGACAATTACACTAACATACTACAGGATCAGCCATGAAGGATCGCTCGCTGACTGGTTTCGCTCGCGACAAGGCTATTGAGATGGGTAATGCGACTGGTGATGAGTTAGATGCGATGGCAAAGGCGTGGGAGGAGTGGGTTGAAACGGATGACGCTTCACTAGGCATCATGAATGGCGAAGTATTGATCACCAAGAAATAGAGGAAGAAGACGACTGAAGACCTTATAGTAATTACAGAACTAATAGTTAACGACTGAATGAACCAGCACCATTTTGAAACCCCAAATTTAGCCGTCGTCCTTTTCTTTGTTCCTACACTGCCAACGCGAAATCTTAGTGCTCGCAATTATAACATCAATCTTGCATATTTTTCGAGCCCCTTCTTCCCAACAGACTTGGCGATCTTGCAGATAGGTGCCCATGCTCCGAGAATTGCCGTGACGCCAGTGTAAATAATCATCGGACCGTACTTGGTCGCATATCCAAGGCTATTAGTTAAGATGTAAGAAGCAACTTAATTCATCTATCTAGATTAGAAGAAGCTAGGGCTTATATAGCCTAGCTAGACTTCTAGAAGGTTCTTTAGGTTTGCTTTATAGGTAAACTGTATTTAAGGAAATATATAAATATAACTAATAAATATAGTAAATAGTAAATAAAGGAGGTAATAGGTCTATTTAATACTTTCCTTAACTTAATGCTTTATTAAAGTCTTTCTTAATTTAAAAATTCCTTTCCCTTATTATTAGCCTGGGATTCTTTAGGTATATTAATTATGCCTATTATTGTAAATAACTTCTTTAGTCTAAGTCTTACTAAAGGTTTAGTAAGTATATTAGTAATATTAAATTTTATATTAACTTTTTAAGTATTGATTTTTTCTATTTTAATTACTTATTTATATATAAAGTTATAATAAATATTAATATATTTTATTTTATTATAGAATTCTAGATTTCTTATTAGTTTTTTAGCTTTTTTATTATTAATATATAGCAAGACTGCGCTAATAGATAAATCTAGAAAACTAAAATTATTAATAAACCCTTAAATCTAAATAGCTTCTTTTACTGCTTTTAAAGTAGTAATATATTCTATATCTGTAGTTAAAAGTAAGATAGTACGTTATTATTAGGATACCTAAGAGATAGGAACTTTAGTAAGTATAAAGATCTAGCTAGTAGTTAATTGTTTTATATTAATATAGCCTGTAAAGTTAGCGTCTATAATATAACAGTTAGGTCTAACTGTATTAAACTAAGCCGTGCTTAGGTTTATTATTAGCAGATTACATAAGGCATATACTAAGCGTTATTAAAGTATTATATCT